>CAHIKZ030005574.1:1727500-1822500 GCA_903632075.3 Acanthosepion pharaonis | reverse complement strand
GTTTGAATAACTCCAGTTCTAATATAAATGAAAGGCAATTCAGTGAGATTTTCATAAATATTTTACCTCTTTTTATCAATTGGATATATATCAGTAATGAAATATATATATATATATATCAGTAATGAAACCTTAATTACGTTGGTTTGTCGATTTTGTTTAGTAGCATATCAACCTCTATGGGCTATTTGATGCCAAAAATCTAAATTATTTTTTTTAGTAATTTTATGGTTTCAACTACAGATATTTTGTCTATATTTCTGAGATGAGCTATCCTCATGTTTGTTGCCATATTTATCACAACGTTTCGATCGCTGTACGCTCCGGCCTTCTTCAGATGGTCGGAATGTCGAAATGAACCTTTTATTTCGCCCGATGGGGTAGACTGTTCTAGTTCCACGTGCCATGTCTAATGGATTTCAGTTATCAGTTATCTCCTGTTGATTCCCCTGTATAATTAATGTGTATATTTTGAAATCTCCCTCCAAAATCTTTTGCTTAAAAACATCGACTATGGAAGCTATTATTCTCAAATATATATGGTGTACATCTCACTGGTTAACGGGTCTACGAGAGGAGCTTGTTAACCAGCACTATATCAAACACTTATTTCTTGAACCTATTTTGTTCTCATCTGTGCAACACCTATTCAGTCTCGAGCATGCAACTCGAGATCGTCTTTATGCCCCACCAATTTGTTACCGCTCTCCAATGAACGTCTTTATTTCCTTAGTTATTTCTGGCACAAGGTCAATGGATACCGGAAAACTATCGAATATATGACATTACTTAAGACTACGATATTAAGTTGTGAACTAGTGACAATCGAGCCTCGCCAACAAACTGATCTTAAATTTTCCCGGAGGAATGACTACCACACAAGCGTTCTTTCATTTCCATGTAACTGACATGTCTCAGAGCGATATGCTTAATTTTAAGCATGGTTTAATGTTAATACTAACAAAAATGCGCTCCGAATAGTCCTATCAAACCGAACCGTGTAGAGAAGTTGTATTTGAAATGAGACAAGTACCGTATTTGACGGTGTATAAGACGCGTCCCTTTTTCAACAGGGAAAATCAAGAAAAATTAGTAATTAGTAAACATTATTAGTAAATGGTACAGCCTAGGCTATATTTAAGGAGGTATTATTTATGGAAGTCTAATATGGTAAATTAAATATTAAATATGATAAGCATGATTGCTGCAATCTTTCATTTTTAAGAAAAATATATCACTGCAATTGAATATTATGAGTAGAATCTGACAATTGATGCAATAGAAGTTTATTAAATATTACTGAATAGCTTGGACAAATTAAAACACAAAATGGTTTCCTCAAAAAAAAAAAAAAAAAAAAAAAAAAAAAAAAAAAAGAATTTATTAGAAGTTTTATATTAATTCTTATTTATTTATTTATTTATTTATTTATCAGTAGCAGAATGATTTTTTGCCTTTCGCATATTTGACGGTGTATAATACGCACCCTAATTTCAGCAGGGCAAATGAAGAAAAAATTAGTAATTAGTAAAATTATTAGTAAATGGTAAAGCCTAGGCTATATTTATGAGGCATTATTTTGGCTAAACAAGCCATGATTACAATTAAACGAAAAATAAAAGGAAAAAAAGAACACAAGTCTATAAAAATTTCATTATATCCAAAAGCTTAAAAAACGAAAATAAAAATCAAGCAATTAATACAAGTCAGCAAAACAGTACAGTTAGCATTAAAAATTTTATTCATCTTCAAATCCATAAAATTCGTCGTCTTCGTTATCAAAACTGATACTCATTTTCAGTACTACTATCATCGTCGTTAAATAATGCGTCATCTTGTTCCATTGAGAGCATTGCTAATGACACTTTTTAAAAGATTTCACAATAATTTCTGGTCTAATATTATCCCAAGCTTACAGACTTGTGCAATGCTGGATCATGTTATTCTTCCTTTAAGTGTAAGGTCGTGATCAGGTATTGCCATCCGTGTGTTCCATTGCTGCTCCATGTTTAAGTCTAAGCTAATAGGAGTTTCCAGGTAGCTAATTTCAGCAAACTATCGCGAATCTTAAACCTACATATGGCATATAAATAAATAGTACGCCATATATGCCGTCAAATGCGGTAATTCAAAGCTCCAGCGGTCTCCCTAGCTTGGAATCATTTCGATCTTTTCACTGACGCTACTTTGGTCAGTGTCACTGTTGTGAACATCTATCACAGAACATGCAGAAGATAATTTATTTTTATTGTAATTATGTTTCACGTAAACCGCAATTCCCATATATTAATTACTCTGAAAGCATTATTATCTAATAAACGTCTTCGAGAGCATAACGCTTACCGCTAATTGGCGGCCATTGTTAGGACGACATATATATAATGTAGATGTTTTTTTTTTTTATAATTCTTCATTTTCCATTAGCTCTGACAATGCTAAAAAAAAAAAAAACATACGGAAAAATATTTCACTTTTACGTGAAAGCTCATAACGACGCTTAGCTAGTATAATTTTAGGTAGAACTCTATAAAGAAAAAAGATGAATTTAGAGACAAAATGTACAGTCCACTTTAACATTGTTTATACTGTAAATCTAATTCTATCGTAGAATTAGAATTTTTTCAATCATTAATATACAAATTATGCTCAGTATTTCCATTAGTAAGCAACGTTCGAGTTGTCATCCATTTCAACAAGGATAGGTGATTAGAAAATGAAAATAGATTTCCTAAGATCTACGACGATGAATATATTCATTACACGCCTTTTACGTTTAAAAAATTACTCGCACAAAAAAAAATGTAAATTGACCATTTTTTAAAATTCGATAAATGCATCTTAATTGTCAATATATTTTACAGGGGAATTCCTTCAGAATTTATAAATACGGAGATTTTAATTAACGAAAACAAATTAGTATAAAAAAAAAAGCAACGTTTTGTTCTGGATTGTAAACTTAAGAGAAAAAAATTGCTTTTCTTGACCGGTTTTTATGTTTTAATCGTTAGTATTTAACGTGGATATAATAATATTTACGCGCAAAAATGTATTTTACAAATGTTCGTCAGCTTAACTGAATTTATTAAATTATATTTTTTTTTAAAATTAAAAATGATTTAAAGTGTCTCAAAAATATTAACTCATAATTGTTTCAATAATCGAGAAGGGATAGAACTCAATTATTCGCTGAAATTTTACTCGCATTTATACTGAGAAGCTAAAATCTTAGCATGCACCGAGCTTCCGTTGAGACAATATCTGATCAATTCTCGTTGGGCAATGTCAGTTTGGCAGCCTGAAAATTAAAACGTTTCTAAGCCCCTTTTATATACTTATCCAGTGAAGTGAATTCTTATAAATGACACACGCATGCACATCACGTTAGGTATTGATGCGCACATTCTGAATCTATATTTCATGTAACGCATAATGTGTGTCAAACAGGAATTGGAAATTGCACCGAGGGAAAACAATGCATTCTTACAATTTAATTTACTCGAGAAAAGCATAATCATTTGTATGAATTTCTTGGATGAAGACGTTAGTTACACGCGAGGTATTGATTTCAACTTTTATAATTATCACAACCTTTATGCTTCCCTCATTTTTTGTCGATCGTAGTAATATGCAGAAAATTTCAAACTGTACACTTTCTTTAATCTATGTTGTGACAGATCGCTCCCCTGGTATTTATTTCGTACAGCTTAGTCGTATCTGTTTCCACAGATGCCAACTACACATTACCCAGACTTTTAATTGAACTACCAATTACGATGTCACTAAATTCCGAAACAAAAGTTTTAAGCCACTAGAAGGGCAACATATATTTCCCCACCTCAATATTATAAGTAAACTGAAGAAAAAAAAAAAAAAAATGAAAGGAGAAAGAGGGAGACAAAAAAAGAAAAGAGAAAGACGAAAAAAGAAAAGAGGGAGACAAAAAAAGAAAAGAGAAAGACGAAAAAAGAAAAGAGAAAGACGAAAAAAGAAAAGAGAAAGACGAAAAAAGAAAAGAGAAAGACGAAAAAAGAAAAGAGAAAGACGAAAAAAGAAAAGAGAAAGACGAAAAAAGAAAAGAGAAAGACGAAAAAGAAAAGAGAAAGACGAAAAAAGAAAAAAAAAAGACGAAAAAACGAAAAAAAAAGACGAAAAAAAAAAAAGACGAAAAAAAGAAACGAAAAAAGAAAAGAGAAAGACGAAAAAAAAGAAAAGAAAAAGAAAGACGAAAAAAAAGAAAAGAAAAAGACGAAAAAAAAAAAGAGAAAGAAAAAAAAAAAAGAAAAAAAAAAGAAAAGACGAAAACGAAAAAGAAAAGAAAATAAAGAAAGACAAAAAATGAAAAGAGAAAGAGGAAGACAAAAAATGAAAAGAGAAAGAGGAAGACAAAAAATGAAAAGAGAAAGAGGAAGACAAAAAATGAAAAGAGAAAGAGAAATCGGTAGCAAGCCCAGTGCGAATTCAGATTTAATAGGCGTCATCCTTTTTTCAGACATCACGAAACGGGAAAGTTACAATTCCTCATGTTCTCGGCAAATAATACTTCACCCGCACTCATTCAAAGTTCAACATTTATAGCCTTAAACCTTACTCACTCCTTAAGGAAATATTCTGATTACTCCTTTTTTTTCTTTTTTAAAATCAAAATGCTACATCTTTCCAATAGAATATAACTTCTGTTTTAGTTCCATTGGGCTCTATTTCTTTCAATAAAACAGAGCGCGAAGCAACTTCGTTCGTCAAAATAAAATGCCTTCTCACCCAAGGCTACAAAACAAAACAATTTCCTGTCTAGAAAATCGTATTCTAAATGATTACCTTGTCTTGGAATTGAACACCAAATACAGGGGCTAGAATGAAATACGCAACGTCGCTAGTTATAATGTAGACCGATGCGTAATTTACATAAATTGTAGAAAGATGAAGAGAGGGAAGAAATAGGAGAGAGAGGGACAAAGAGCCATAGGGCGAGCATCTTTACGCATTTACACACTCCCTAGAAAAGGATAGATCTAATAAAAATTCCACCCCCAATTATTAACCCGCGACTTTCATTATTACGGGAGGAATTTTTCTGGATATGCAAAAAAAAAAAAAAAAAAATAAAAAATAAAAATAAAGCATGTGTGTGTATATATATATATATATATATATATATATATATATATATATATATATATGTGTGTGTGTATTTGGACAACAATCCCTCTTTTATTCAAGTTTCGTTGAAAACTACCGACAAGGTGTGGTGGCTGAATTTCGTTTGTTTTTTTTGTTTTTTTTTAATTAATTTTACATTTGTTCGACAAATATTTCTTTTCATGTCATTGATTACATCAAATATGTCTGAATGTTATCGGTATTAGGTGTCATTTAAATATACGTAGAGACCTATCAAATGCTATCCGTAACATATTCATTGATAATACAAATATAATAGCATCATCCACATGTACAAAAAGGCTAAAATTAATGGAAGCATTATTAATAAAATAATTAATATATATATATATATATATATATATATATAAGTAGTTGCTCGTTTCGGAATAAACACCTTCTCTTTGATGGCGAGGTAATACATCTTACAGACGCATGCTCGGCTTTATATTCTGCAAGTAACGAGCCAATCTGAAGTTTATACTCTAAGTATGTCGAGCAGAACTTGGTTAGAGTTGCTGGTAATTAAACAAAGGTGATACGCTCAAGGCCTCCGATCACGGTGACTCCTGACTTCATACTTGTACAACCACTAATAGCATCGAAATGATTCAATTGGGTAGACGAAACTAGTATGACTTCACCCCGATGCCTCACTCTAGGATCGTTTCCCCAAGCCATTATTATCAAGAAGCCATCCACTTGAAACCCCAACCATGACGAGATTCGAACCCGGGGTTTCATTGTCGTTGCGTTACAGTTCTAACACAGTTTTTTTCATGGATTAGTTTGCATTTTATGCCTGCATCTCTGTATAAGATACATAAAACCGGAAATGGCTGAGAACCATTAAAGCCCACGACCTAAAGGGACACGGGGCACAGAAGTTTGTAAATTGATCTATCTGTGCTATGAACTTTCTCCTGTATTTTTTGGCCTCGACCAGGAGTTTCTGTGAAATAAGTGTACGGAAACAAATACAGTGTAACCCGGATATAAGAGAAACCCGGATATAAGAGACATTTTTATCTGGTCTCAAATTAGAGCCTGTGTTAATGTATATAAAATAGACCAAACCCGGATATAAGAGACGACTTCTCCGGTCCCGACAACTCTCTTATATCCGGGTTACACTGTACATATATGTTCCATATTAATTGATTGAGTGACTATGTTTTTACGGTTTATAAAAACCTTTTGATTATTTAAAGTAGAAACTTTTCGGATTATAAGAGGTCGCTTACATTAATCGACGTTCTCAAACAGTCCCACATCTAAATTCTAACCAAACGCCACACTGCTTAACTACACTGATCGATCAATATTAATATCTATGTTCACACATTCAAACGTTTACAAAGCAAAAAAAAAATCACTAAGAAATCAGTGCAATTCTAATGAAATTAAAACACATTACGCCTGTTTATGAACAAAGACGACTGATTCCACGGAACTAATTCATTTCTTCCGAAGACATAGAAAAAATAAATAATCAGAATGTCAAAAGAGAAGTAGTTTCTTGTAATGCTTCCATGGACTTTGAAACTTGTAATTTTAATCTTGTTTCTTTTGTTTTTCTTTCTCCTAAAACGCCATCTTGTAAGCAGTAGAAAACTGAATGATGCAACTTCGTTCAAAGTGCCAACCTACTCTTAACGAGTCGAAATGTTTTAACTCGTTTCTAAATGTCATGACGTACAACTGTTGACATTTATCGAACTCGTTAGGTGCGGTCTTGCCTGTGATCGAGTTTAAGCAGTTGATTATAAAAAGAGAAAAAATATCAACTAACTTCTGTTATAGAAAACTAATTATACTAAAGACGATTGAAAACACAATGCTTCCATATACGTGCCTGGAAATATGCATGCATTTATATCTAAATGTATAAACTTAATTTAATTTCATATTTGAATAAAATGTTTATGTAATACTAAGCCACTTCGAAATCACAGTAGGACAATAACCTTTTCTCAATTCTCTCCTAATGACTGCTACTCTTTTATCCTATTCAGACAAACAAAGCTGCTGTATTTTATGCCGTCTCTTTTTTTATATACAGAGTTTTATTACCCACTAGGCACCAATCAAGCAACCTTTTGCTACAATGTATGCTGACATACATAGCGTCTAGGCGCATAAGACGATCCCAAAATTTCCAAGTTAAAATGTAGACTTATGGATATATTCGCCGGACACCCTCCACCAAATATTTTTAAATGTACTAAATTTATTAAATAAATTCAGTAAGCATATATATACTTTTCTCTCAAACTAATGGAAAAAAGAAATATTGTCAATTAACTACCACAATTTACAATACCTCATGAGTGGTCACAGTGTTTTCGGTAGGCTGTTACGGTACCCTGAATGGCATTACCCCACTAACCATCCATTCGTTCTATAGTTCTCAAATGCGATAGTTCTCAAACGGCTTGTTGAGACAAACATCCAGTGGTGTTTTTGTTCAATTTCCCATGCTAACAACTTATAAGCTACAGTAAAGCTCACATTTTACACCTAGAGTATAAGACGACCCCCTATTTGCGGGTGGGGGGGTTCATTTTTAAATTTCAAATTTCGCCTTGTACGCTGACATATACGGTACATCTGTTAGCTTTACCACTTGCTATATTTCCAAATTATAATTTCTATCTCTTTTCTTTTTTTTCCGACAGACTCTTCTACTGAGCATCGACCCTGCAAGTTGCCATTGCTGCCTATACTCGTTTTGTTTCTCATGTTTGCATCTTTAACAACCCTGGCTTTGTCAATAATTATCAAATCAATTTCGTGTTTGCTTCTTCCATCTGCGCCTTTCGAAGACCAATTACAATTTTTTTGCATCTTTAACCAGTTGAACATTTCGCCTTTCTTTTCCTCCAGTAAATATTACGTCTTTACTTGTTCCTGCTTATCCTACTTATATTGGCAATCAAAATTATGCAGAAGGTTTTCTGTGACGCCAATGATATAATTATCAAACCATTGAAATTTATCAACTGAACGATTAGAAGATGTTGCACATGAATGGATCCTTTTCAGAGTTTATCGATCACATTTACGTAGACGAGTCGAATATGCAAGGGGGCCCTAAAGTGATGTCACCCCTACATAATATAATTTCCTATTCCGGATGGCCGACTCGATCTTCTACAATTTGGAAGTAAGAGTGACAAGATTTTTCGGGCCACACTGTACATCGTGAATGCATTTTAGTGTTTTATAAAAATAGTCAACAAATAATTTTGTTACAAGCTGATCCCACGGTGGACGGTAATCTCGCTTTTCTCTCCATATGTGGTCAGCCACGCCTGATTTTTCCACTTCCCCTCGTGTTACAGCTTTCTGGCGTTCTTGAAGTCTTACCTTGGTGCAGGCTGTCTCCCCTCTATATTTCTTTCCGTTGCTGCACGAGAGAGCGTACACACAGTCTTTGGTCATGTTCTCATCTATGGGGGGGGTCTCTTACTCGGGATAGATATCTGCGAAGTGTCGTCCAGCTTTTGAAGGTTGTCTTGATGTTATATGGACAGCAGATCCTTTGTATTTTCTCTGAAAAACTCTTCACATAAGGCTGGGACACTGTTTTCTGAGTATTGTTGCCCTCCTCTTGTACCCGCCTATCACAGTTTTTTGGGGGCTGCTGCCATGTACACAGGGTAGTTGTTAAGTTGTAGGGTACTATTTATACTGACCAATTCTTTATCTAATGTCTCTGGGTCGCCACTTATGATTTTTGCTCGGTGTTGTAAGCAACGGACGATCCCTTTCTTTACGCTGTATGGATGGTGGGAGTTGAAACTGAGGTACTGTTCGAGATATTAAAACATCCAGGAATGGGAGTGTGTTGTTACTCTCATTCTCCATTGTGAACTGTATCGAAGGTCTTATCGTGTTCACATGGTCCAGTCGAACCTGAACGTCTTCCTGGTTTGGCCAGAGTATGAAGGTGTCATCTACGTACCATAACCATAGTGTTGGCTTTAGAGATATAGATTCTAATGCCATTTCATGTATAAATTCGCCATTACTGGTGATAATGGCGAGCCCATTGCTAAGCCCTCATCCTGTCGCTATATGTGTGATCCCATTCCGAAGTGTGTTGTTTGTGTACAGAAAGTCAACATCTCCATCAGATTATCTATTGGAATACTGGTCCGTTCTTCTAGGGAAGAGTCAGAGGCCAATCTGTCTCTGACTACTGAGAGTGCCTCCTCCGTGGGTACCTTGGTGAACAAACTTACCACGTCCAAGCTCACCATCTGGTTGGATAGGATGGGAGCATCTTTGATTATGTCCACGGTGGGCGGAGTTCCGACATATGCAGGAAACATTCCGATCAATGGGTTTCTTTCAAATAATTAATCATTTGCTTTGCAATTAATTTTTTTAGTACCTTTGAAAACACCGGCAATAAACTTATGGGTCAGTAATCCGAAGTATAATTAGGGTTGCTACTTTTAGGTATTGGCTTCAGCAGTGCAGTCTTCAGTCAGGATGGAAATTGTTTTAAAATATAGAATTGTTTATTATATTTGTAATAGCATACTCGGAATTTTTAATTACTAATTCCAAGAAAAAAATCAGTAATTCCATCTATACCACTTGCATTTGTTTTTTATTGAAGTAACCTCCCTTATTACTTGGCACTTAATCACTTAAGAAAATGAAAAATATGGACGTATGTATTTCTTCAGAGATTCATTAATCTCATCTGTAACAATATAATCATTTATCTCAGGATTATTTTTTTAAATATATAATTCAGCAAATTTGAATCAATATTACAGTGATCTATGTAATTACAGCTGGTTTGGTTTGGTTTGTGACATGTTTAATGCCGACAAAATTTCTTTTTTCAAAAATATATGGCTGGTAATACAGTGTGACCCGGTTATAAGAGAAACCCGGATATAAGAGATTTTCTCTGGTCCCAAATTAGAGCCTGTGTTAATGTATATAAATTAGACCAAACCCGGATATAAGTGAAACCCGGATATAAGAGACTTCGTCTCCGGTCCCGACAACTCTTATATCCGGGTTACACTGTACTTTTAAAACCAAAAAGTATACAGTTCGGTTTGTTTTCTTTTGTGGCATATTAACTTCAATGGGTTATTTAATGCCGACAAGATTTTTATTTATGCTAATATTTTTTGCTGATACTAATTTTTTAAAAAAAAAAAAAAAAAAAAAAAAAAAGCATTTCTGCTATTGAAATCTATTTTTACACTATTATAGTGTTTTCAGTCAGGTTGTGGGAGTCAACTATTTGCCATAGCTGGGACCCTAACAGGTGCTACCACCCCGGGTTAGAGTGGACCTGGGAACACCAGCAATTAAGAGGTGGTTCCACGGTCCTCAAAACCTCCTGATTATATACCTTCTTGTTGGGTGTAGTTTATAGTCTTACCTAGGACGCGTATTTAGTTAATCGTCATACCCAGAACGGGTTATTACAGATGGATTCAAGAATATCAAAATTTAAGGCCTGGTGAAATTGCCTCGATCTTTAACTTTTGCATTGATTCTTTTGCTTTTCTGTCTCAGTGGGATACAGCACTACGAAGGGTTTTGTATATTTCTTCCGTTTCTTGATTTCTGTTCACATTAAATTTATTTTTATATTTATCTCTGTTATTCATTAGATTTTTAATATCTTTATTCAGCCATGGAGAAACTGAATGTGTTACTCTAAATGTCCTCCATGGTGCACGTTTGTCAATAATTTTATTATGAATACTTTCAAAGATTGTTACTTTATCTTCATCAACCGGATGTTAGCATAGAACTTACGGACACATCTATCCAGAACAATTGTAAATTAATGAGATTTTTATGCTAGTTCAGTACAGCGCTTAAATTTTTTAGAAGTCTAAGCAAGATAAAGAGGTCATCTGAACAATTACCATTAAATTATTTATAGAAATGACACAGACACAACCTTATGGCAGTGGGGAAAATGATTGAAGCTGAGCTGTCAGATCTGGACCAATAATGTTCTGATTTTTTTAAATTTTATTCAAGAAGCTCAATGTAAATAGAAGTACCTGACCATATGTGTCAGCAATATTCTATGCATGGACGTATGGTAGAATTCCTGATATCTAAGATAAATTCTGGAGAGAAAAATTGTCTCGCACGACACCGTGAACAATCATTCTTAGCAGCTGACCTCGCAATGGATTCAATATAGTCTTTCCACTTATTTAAAAGTTTTAAGTTAAATGTAAGTTTATAATATTAAAAGATATTGTAGAGATACGTCAGATGCATAATTAATAGATTATGAATGCATGATTGAATCTTTATTACGTGATTTCTGTTTGTCCGGCAAACGGATAATCTGGTATTATTTCGGAAAATCGATTGTGTATCGACATTACCTGTTTAATGCCTATTTCAGAGATGACTGTTCTCGCCATTATCTAGATAGAGATTTCATTATTCTTGAATTAAGAAATTGTCCGATCCTATTTATATTGTTTATCGAGAAAATATTCCGAAACCAATTATTAAGATCTCCCCTTGTATCGCAATGTGTAAGTGCACAATAAGTGATTGGACGAGCTAACCTTGCAAAGACATCTAGTAGATGATTTTTAAATGAATACTTATAATTAAACTTCAAGTTAGGAATAAAATTCTCAATTTTTTTTCTGTAAAAACAAACAAAAGAATATTTATTGTCAGCGACTAATCGCAGTGTGTTTACTAACACTTTATAATATTTTAAGTTTTCACTCTAAGGATAGCACATGTATCTGCCAGCGGTGTATAACTGAACCTAAACCTCGGTTCAACATCAATAATTCAGTAAGCGGCTCTACACGAGGGAAAGATCAGTAGGCCAGCGAGCCTATTTCAGTCATTGCATAGAGATAAACGTCAGTACGTAACCCAGAATAATCGATCGAAACCATGTTTTCCACATCAAAGGCCTGACTCTTCAAAAAGAATGGCACTCCTCAATTAGCAGCTTTTAGAAGAGCGCATGCCCAATACAAGCACACCATTTGGCTCAGGCTGAGCGTTGTGTATGCGCAAAAAGGTGTCAGGTTAGAAAATAGCTAAAGTGAGAAAAAAATAAGAATACATCGTGGTTAGCTTTGTTTTGCAAGATTATCGCTTGGAACAATAACTGATAGGAGTCAATATATATATTTTACCGTACCTAATCAAAAATATTGTTGTCAAGTTATTTTTCAGGGCAGATACGTTAGTAAAAGGCAAATTACTGTTCATTTTTTGTGAGTGTGAACGAGAATGATGGTAATCCACTAAAAACGAATATGAAACTTGTTTAATATTTAAAGAAGATTTCTCCATTAATCAACTTGTTTATCCACGATAGATAATTTGGTTCCAACAGGAGGAGCTTGGCAAAGGAGGAAAGAAGTGCAATTTAGAAAGAATGGGAAGAATAAAAAAGGAGAGCAACCATGGATAGGTAACAGTAGACAAAGGGATCTTCACAGAAATCTGTTCAGATGAACCTAAACGTTAAGACTAGTTAAAAATTAACCGTCTAGCACAAAAATAAAGAGCCAACTTTGACTTCACACCTCATCTAGATTAATTAGTTTCTGTAGACTGAATAGTTGAAGAGAAAATCATTTGTAAATGCGAAAGCGACACTATTCCTTTAACAAATTCAACGTACCCTGAATATCGTAGCAAGTTAATAAAAATTAAAAATGGAGTTGTTTTTTTTTAATTTATTAAATCTAAGATCAAAAACTATAGCAGTTTATTTTTAAACAATTATAACAGAGTACATTAAAAAAAAAAAAAAAAAAAAGACATATATCAGTTTATTTTTTTCTTAGCAGTTCACCCCTGAAGATTATCTTGGATCAGATTGAAAGTACTTCGGGGTAAAAAAAAAAAAAAAAAAAAAATTAAAATAAAAAAAAAAAAAAAAAGCTACGGCGTCTAAAATGTCGATGAGCGTATTCAAGAGGATCGCAATAAAATTAAATAGGCATAATATATCCAGACTAAGCAACCAAACATGCTACCTAACTATAATTCCAAATTGATTTTTAAATCCTAAATTATTACTATAAACATTTTCTCAAATAGGTAAAGTGATATTTGCTTTACCAAGAGTGTTTCTCTATGGCCATATTGGTATACCTGTCCCAGGAGGTATGTTTTATTTATTTTGCAGGATATCAACATGTAGGCTTTTTTAAGAAAGAAAAAAATACAACTCACATACCCACTAAAAATAATGTTTAGAGTAATAATATATATATATATATATATATATATATATATATATATATATATATATATATTAGTGATAGATAAAGTGATAGAGAGAGATACCTACATACACACTTTGCTTTCCAACTTACAAACCAAAAGAGTAATTGGAATCCAATTTTTCTTAAGAATCTAGTTAAATGCTTTCCAGCGTGCGTGCTTTTCTTCTTTATAAACATTTTTCTGTGACACAGTCTGTTCACACCTTATTTCTGACTCATAATGGCGGATTCACCGCTCGAAACACCGGCGTAAACAAGTTTAAAAATCATAATGCGACAGATAGAGAACATCTTCACTATCCTGCTTGGTTCTCGTAAACAACAGTTTTTCTCGAAATTAGATCTGAAGAAAAAAAAAAAAATACCAGCACCATTTTTTTTTTTACATTGATATCACCATATTTATGATTGTCCTCATTTTTTTTTCTCAGTCTGTTTGAATATCAAATACCACGTAGATTCAAATCCTTACAGAAAATTTTCCAACTAGAAAAATGCTTTATACAAGAACTTAGGAAAACATATGTCAGCGTTTGTGTTTCTTTCTCTTCGTAATTGTCATGAAAAAAAAAATAAATGTCACTTTTGACTAAAATCATCACTGTGAAAGAAAACTAAGATTATTACAGAAATATAAAACTAAGAAAAACAACCTTCAATATCTCATTTTATGTGGAACCACCAAGAAAATGTTCTTTGTTTAGTGAAGTTAAAAGGGAATTCTTTATGATGAATTGCAGGAACGTGGAAAATTATCGAGCATAATTTGAGTGGGGATACTTTTTCTTTTTTTGTAAATAAAACACCGAATTATAAAAAGTTACATCCCAGAAATTTTTCAGACAACTTATGTTGCTGCGTAACAATGCCTGTCCTCGTCTTGCAAATGTAAAGCAAACAATAACAAATTTGATTCAGAAAGTTCTTCCCTATCATATCTAATCTTCTTTGGACAGCAATTTCTGGTAAGGTTTTGACAAGCAATCAGTGAACTATTGCATCCGATTTGTCTCAGGGACACTAGGAATTATTCAAGTCAGAGTAAGGTTTGTGCAAATATCCTGTACGGATCAACAAAAATTGGGTTGTCATTTCTGAAGAACTTTCTCTTTACAGTCAATTCAGATCTAATTGTTGTAAGTTTATACCTCGTTATTTCCCTTGAACTCAGTTTAATATTTTTTATGTATTCGAGTGACGAGGACACTTTATTAATGAAAATGTGTTAACGTGTCATTATCCGAATACCTTTTCGTGAGAAATCATTTTTTTCTTCATGAAGAATCTTATTGCTGATAATCATGATAACTATGTCATCGACAAATAAACTTCATAGTTACGTTTAGCAATTCGAGAACGCTATCAGAAAAAAATGCAATATTGAATATGAAACCACCTGATATTATGCTTTTTTTTGATAACTAATGTAACTCCCCATTTTCTTTTGGGTCACTGGTCAGAGTTCAAATTGAAATAAAAAGCAAGACTTTTAATGTCGTTAAAGCAAACGAGTTTAATCCATTTAAACTATTTGTACTATTTCTAACCCAGTTACACGATCATCTACACAGCTATTTATATAAGTATAAATGGTTTCCAGCGGATGAATCCTTCCTCAGATTTCACAGACAGATGCTACAAAGAACTTCAAGAAACAAAACAAAAAGAAAACACTTCACTTGAAAGCTTCCAACACCAACAACAATGGATAACAGATAGCTAGAAAGGAAAACAATGATATAATCAAGAATGATAACATTTCAAACTACCTGAAAAGTTTAAGAAAGCAGCACTATCAGTAGAGAAAGAGAGAAAACAATGCGTCAACCTGCTAAAACTGATTTAAAAGAATTTTTCGTGAATGACCTACTGTAACGCTTATAGTTCGGTCAACGTACACTTTATATTTCCTATAGAGAACTGTCAATCTCCCAATTAACATTATGTTAATAGGTTGTTACATTTTGTGTGTGCAATCTATGCAAATCTAACAGCTATTGTGTAGCAGAGCTCCTACAACAAAGGAGAGCTTTTAACGTTAAAAAAAATGTCAGCTTGGAATAAATGCTTACTTTCTTTCTTTAAGAACCGCTTTGAGAGTAGAAAAAATGCTTGTCTCAGCTTTTTCTGTCCTTCGATGTCATGCACATTCATGAATGTCATTTACCGTCCATACTAATTCTTTGTCAAAATAGGAAGTTTTTATTCCGCCATCTTTGTTGATATTTTCATAGCAATAACAAAAGAATCCAGGCTCGTAATATTACGAGGCTATAAGCGTTATCGAGCGAAAATATATGCGTACGAATTCGCCGTTCTCAATTCCATTTTTTCAAGGGCATCGGTACATCAGCGCCCAGGGAGATCAATCAGCACTAAAAATTTGAAAGCTTGATTGATATCGATCAGAGTACAAAAGGTAAATAGAAAAATTGCTACACGGCCAAATGTTTAGCTTTTTCCAGCAACAAAGAGAGAGAGAGAGAGAGAGTAAAGAGAGGAAGACTGTGTTGCACTAAACCTCACACTGAGCGCAGTCTGCTTGCATTTTTAAATTATCTGGTCTCAGATATTTAGACTCAAATTTGCTATTTATCTTCGAACACTGGACTCATTCTCTCAGCAATCGGCATTTCAAATAAAAAGAGAGGCAACGAAAAATAAATTTAAATTACACCGTAGGTCGTATTCTTAATATGACAATCACCAACCGAAAAAAAAAAAAAAATAATTCGTGTGCATGAACAGAAGTGATCGAGGTTATAACTTAATTGTTTGAAGATAGGGATATATTGAAATACTATAAGAATTCCTCGATGAAAATTCGATTAATCAAGATTAATTTAATCACTAAGAAGCTAATGGGAAATACACCTACTTGATTTTGTATCAAGAATACAAGAAGCCATCTTGGATATAAATTTAATTCGTTAAATGAACAGAAAAAGTAAATTAAACAAGCAATAGTTTTCGATCATATTTTTTCTGAAATTCATGGATATACAAGGATTTCCCTTTTTAAATGTTTTAAATATTTTGCTTTCCAAAATAAAAATCGTAAAATACATAATTCCTAAGTGTTGCAAAATAATCTTCCAAAAACAGTGATTCTGAAAATTGAGGTATCCTCAAGAGAAGGTCTGAAGTGATATTTTCATAAAATAAAAAGTTTAACATTATCGACTTCAAGGATAAAAAAATTAATGTAAATTATTACAAACTATGGTTATTTTTAAGGAAATTAAACTCAAGTCATTTCGTTAATTTTCACAAAATATAAAGCAAATTCTGAGATGTTTTTAAGACAATGCTGTTGAAAGCCATAATCTCCTACGTTGTCTAACGGCATAGCATTTCAATGATTGCTATAGTTGTTCCAAATTAAGTTATCAAGTAGACCAATGGATAGCTAATCGGAATGAGGAATCAAGGAACTAAGTTCGACACTCGTTGAATTCATATATGAATCCATCTCCCCAATACCCAGGTACGAGTTTAAATACGAGAGACTGGACTTTTCAGACTGTGTTAGTTAACAACTATACGAGAAGGATATCTATGAATTAAAAATTAGTTTGGTTTGAGCAGACCTCATCTGGTAAAACAATACTTGCAACAGAAGACATAGCAGTAACGCCTGACCTGTGGCCCTATAGTCAATGGTGCATGATGCGAGTGAAATGGTCCCATTGGTTATCGTATTTTATTTTTTATTATATCTAATTTTTAAATTAGTCGTCATAGCTAGACGTGTTTTAATAAATAGCTTTTTGACATACTACTAGAACAGATATTTAATTCAATGATGTCCGTATTATATTTGTACATATATGAGCGAGGCGTCAGAGACGTTTTGAAAATATGTAATTTTTGAATCAAGGTAAATTTTATAATAGAATGGCGTAATGATTATCTCACAGAAATGGAACTGCAAAACGCTCTGAAGATCCATGTGTTCATTTGGTTATGTTATAAAAAAGCAGGAATTCTTTTTTTTTTTTTTACAGTTATCGACTCTAAATGGATGATATGAGAACTTCGTCTGATATTATTTCCTGATAGTAGCATGTAACTCAATACTACTAGCCTCAGAATAACTGCAGTATGGGGAAATATGGTTAACTCTCATTTCCTTGGCCTTAGGGGAGTGATAAATGTTCACAATGGTGTTATACTATCTACTTAGGAATAAAAACAATGTTATCGAAGTCAGTCACCAAATTTAACTCGCTTTTGCTGAATAAAGAACGCTGGTTGTCATGGCATGAAAATTATTTTGTACTAAGATGTTAAACATTTGTTTTTGCAAAGCCGTGTTGCGCAAAAGTTCTATTTCGAGCTGACTCTAGCATCGCTTAACAGGTTTCTTTCACACTTGTGTCTCGCATGATCTTTCACATATCTCCACCTATCAAACAGTTATCGTTCTTTAACTTCTTTTGTCGGTCTCTCTGTCTTCCGCGTTTAGTCTTTATTGACAGCTCTTTTCTATTCTATGTCCTCAACAAATCGGAAGATTCCAAACGAAAATTTTCAGTTTTTTTTCCCCATAATGCGGCATTGCTGTGTGTTTTTAATGATAAACCAAATAAAGCCTTAAGCAACAGCATATATGTACCGGCAAGCCCGTTACTCCTCATTTTTGTTAATGCCCAACTATCATCATAGTTTCCCCTGGTGCTCGAAGTGACTTATTTTTCAACATAGTTTTAGAAACTCAACTTCAATATGCCTTTCTTTATATTTAGTACACTATAGGCTTACCTAAATTTGACCTTCATGTACTTTTCATTTAACTGAAACAAAATACCAAGAGCCTTGAAATCATAAACATGCTTCTATCTTTCTCGTGCGTTACTTTCACCTTCTGATTGATTGTATAACATACGCAGATTTCTTGAAATCTAAATGCAATCCTGCCACAAACTCTAGTAAAACGAATCACGGATTGAGGAATCTGTGAGCCGAGTTCGAATTCCATCCGAATCTATTACACTCAATTCCGTGCTAATACCTTTGGGAAAGGTATGAATACTCTTCTCTTCCTCCCCACAAGTTATCGGTAAATAGCAGGACAGACCTTGTTCTATAGCCTTGGATGGCAACTGTTCTACCGGGAAAAAATCTGTCTCGTCATTCATGTATCGAAAGATACGTGATCGCCTAAGCGTGTATCATGCATGGCATGTAATTGACTGAAGGGGAATTGTGAAAATATAAAACAATGAAATACGTATTAAAAAAATAAAACTTAATATAAAATAATATGACTGATACCGAAATCAAACATTTCAAGTTTTCATTTTCTGTTACAACACTTCCTAGATATTTTAATTGTTGTACTAAACAATTAAAATATGTAGGAAGTGTTTTAACAGAAGATGGAAACTGCGGCATTGAAATCGAAAGGCGAATTTTCATAGCGAAAGATGTTTTTCCAAAAGCTAAGGAAAGTCTTAGAGAAAAATTAGAAATAAAGAAAAGAGTACCGAATTGTTGCGTAATATCAGTCCTCCTATATGCTGGATAATCTCGTCAGTGATGAGACTTGAAGCAACAGAAATGTGGATCTACAGAAAGGTTGATGATTATACATGAACTGAACAGATGGGTAACGAAGTTTCAGAGAGAATGGAATCAAAAATCTTCTACTGAACATCAGGAAGATTGTTGGAATTTCTAGTGCACATAATGCGAAAAGAGGACGTGGAAAATTGGATACTCACAGGACATTGAAAGTTAGAGGGACGAAGAAAAAGAACGCATAACTGGCTTAACGAGCATGTGGAAATGAAGAGAGGAACAAACGTTTAGAAGTCAGAACAAAAATACAAAATTTATTAAGAGCTACAAAAAACAGGACATCGATCTTCAATGTACTAAAAGGACACGGTACATATAAAAATGAGAATCTTTAATTGGAAAGAATGTGATAACTGTTTTTAGCAAAGTTTGTACTTTTCTCAAAAAAAAAATTCCTCATTTTCTATTTCTGATTTTATCTATCTTTTACTGTCATATATATATATATATCATGTTTTACAAATCGCTTCTCTTCGGCTACGCCTTCAGAGCTTAATCTGCCTCGGCTTCACTTCAAATCTCGTTTCCTCGAGAACTGGCTGTCAAACCTTTTTTTTTTTTATTATTACAAACACGCAATGAACTGTCTTTATCTCAATTGATGGAAACCCCAAATTTTTTTTATTGCTTCTTTACGATTGACCAATTTGTGTTTAGCTCACTTCCAATTATGTCAAATTCAAATAATCACTAAAAAAAAGAAAAAAAATATCAATAGTTTCAAAAATATTTGATACGAGCTACCTTTTCTCTTCCAAAAGATTTTTCTTATTGAAAAATGCTTGAAAACGGATATTCGTGATGTAGATGAGATTTCTATCCTACTTGATATTCGATTTATTAATTTTCCTCTCGTTTATTCTTTCCCGCCCCCCTTTTCGAAAATTCTTTTATTCCTAACACTTTATCAGATATTCCCTTTCGCGTCCTTGTTATTTATATTTCTTCTACAAATTCTTTCTCTTTCATCTTCTCTCTTGTGACACCAGCTCTCATATCTCTCTCTCCGTCATCTTTTCTTCGACAACTTAGAGGAAACACGACCACCGAAAATAATACGAAAAAAAAAAATTAAGTGCATTAATCTGTCAGTAGCAATTGATCATTAATCAATTACAATTAAAGCAGTATTCAATTACATTTAAGTAAATTGAATGATCTGTTAAAAGATTCAAATATTGATTATTGGAAACAAAATCAACATCCGATTTAAAACAAAAAAATCCTTTTAAACATTGAACAGAGAGACACGGGGATCTGTATTTTACTAACCAGTTCTGTCAAGCATGATATGACCAAGCAGTTTATTTGGAGGAAACTGTCTCAGACACTGACAGGTTCTTTAAGATAGTATGGATAAAAGTTTATTCTTATGAAACGACTGTCTAGCAGTCTTACAAAATTCATTAAGCAAACATTTTAAAGACAAAATGATTGCTGAATAAGTAATTGCATATACAGTTCCTGCTACACTAAGTGCCAAATTTTAAATATGGCGGGAAATGGGTTGTAAATTATATCAATATAATTTACTTGATTCACTGGTTTGTTTTTTTAAGTCTAATCAAGCATAACGGATTATTTAAGGACATTTAGATTATAAAAAAAAACTATGGAAGATAGCTCAGTTACACGTCTTACTAATTAACTAACAGGAAGGCGGAAGAGTTAGTTGCATACTTTTCCCCCAGGGTAATTGTGGACAAGTAAATGGAACAGACCCGACTGGATTTGGGACCTGATTAACAATTCCGAGCCATTATCCATTACAACACTCGGAAATCCAAGCATACAGCACTTGGTATTCCCAAGCGGTCACCCATGTTGGCATTGATAATGCTTGACGCTGCTTAACTTCTGTGATCCTACAGGAACCGGTTTTTCAACGTAATGTGGCAGTACGCCTAAATATAATTTTCTTGGATGATAATATATTGAGATATAAGTATTGAATAGATAAAAGCCAACGAGTATAAAATAGAATATTTTGACGATATCATTCAGTTAAGAATATATCCCATAATAAGCCCTTTCGTCACGGTAGTATTTTATCTGTACACTTGCCTCTCGAATAAACCGGAATTATCAAAATGGATGGTCTTCATATTTTAAGATAATATAGGGATTAAAATGAAACAGGCTTCTTTTTTTTTTTCGAAAATATAAATTATTAAATATATCCACGAGGACGTATAAAGCCAGAAAGTATCTGTCAAGATTTAAGGTAATAGAATTTTATACTAATGCACAATTAAAAACAAATAAACGTTCACTTTTCATATGAATTGTCAACCATCATGCAATTTTAATTAATTGTTGTGTAGTGGTTAGATAAATGTGGAGTGTTTCTTAATCTATATGGTTTTAATAAGCGCTTAATCACGTTTATTCGAGAGGCAATACTACATACTAAAAATAATTTTCCCCATTATGATATTGTCAGTTGCAGAGTCTACGACGATTCAGCTGATATGTTTATTAGATGAACATCAGCTACCACACGAAATAATTTTTTCGTTACTTTGGCATTGACTTTGGACTACAGATAACCTGCGCGATTGTCGAAAATATAACACGACTCGAGAAATTTAAATCTCTCAAATACTCTTGAAAATATGCTCCATATCTATAGATATCCATCTATCCCTATATCCATGGATCTATCTAATCTTTATATACCTACAACACGTATGTTCTGTCTTCTATCTCAAATATCCTTATATGCAATATCCTGGATTCTATATAATCCATCACAGAATCTCCCAGTATTCATGCAGTGTTGCCCTGCTTTTAGTCTTGGACCTCAGAATTTATTAGAAAGATCCATATTATTATCACCTCCATAACACATTTTATGAAGAAGCTCGGCTAGTATTATTAGCACTAACAGGAAATCATTGATATTTGTGAAACAAGTCCACTCAATATTACGCCTATTGGCTTTGTGCAAATATGTATGCCTAAGTTTTGCTAGTGATATTGAAGTAATCAATCGAGAAAATATTTTCATCCGGCCTGGAAATTCTTCCATCCAAAAATATTAGAAATTGTGACGTTGATGAAAACTCAACACCAGATAGCACGCCTCCAGCTATGCTTGAGAAGAATCTGGGGCATCATTAATCTAACATATGTTTTCCTCATTTGGTGTTCGAGTGGACTCTTATTTTACTTTTCTGAATCTTGAGTAATGGGTGTTCCACTCAGGAATTCGCACTGGACAACAGCAAAAGAAATAACCATGAAATCTAACAAGTATCATGTGGAATTTGAAACTGAAATTCTTTTATTTAAAGATATATATCAGGCTTTAATATTAACTGATTTCACTTAAAATAATATTTTTTCATCGGCTACAGAAGTATGTGTAAATATTAATTATCTTCATTGATACAGTTCAACAGCTTTTTCTCATTTTATCAGCGTGACATATTTCGAATAGACTTTCCATGAAGACTTAAGCTGTTTCAAATTCACTGACGGCATACCATAATTTAAAGTCGGAATTACAGTATGCAACATGAGAGGAATATGTATTTTGTACGCATGATTATCAACCTGTCTCTATATCTAATCGTGTTAATTTAGATTAAATTTTTGTTATAGTGGAACACACCTATTCTATAGTTAATAGACTCTCCCACCTATAATAAGTAGGAGTATTAAGAGTAAAGGGGGAGTCGCTCAATGGGTCAGTCAGTCGATGCCGGACGACCGTTAGTCGGATACTAAAGTATCAGCGACCATAACTAGATTTCTCTGCGTCATTACCTATTATATCAAGTTCCTAACGTTTTGTACGTCGAACCCATTTTAGGTCCGACTTAGTACAAATACAAGCCTCCACTCCATAACAATTTTAAACTGGTCTGTATCTGTATGCGTGTTAACATGGTCTTTTTCAATATAGATATGGGCTATCAAATTACTCTTATCACCAAATACTCCCCAAATATTTATTCCCACTTCCTGTTAACGTTTTCGTTTTTATGTGTGCAGATCTTAATCGGGTATTGTTTTTATTAGATGACAGATGGAGAAGTCAGGAATCAATTTTATTTTCTTGGTTAATGCAGGTATTTCTTGCATTTATTTAGTTTCCATTCAAATTGAATAATTACTTTCCGAAAACAATACTTCATTAATCATTTCATTTATAGATTTTTGCAAAAGTAAACTTAATTTAAGAACATGGTTGTGAGAAATATAAAGCAAAAAATGAAATTTTACAAAAAAAGGAAATAATCTGTTTACTAGTTGGGTGTTAACAGGAGACAAAAATATTTTGTATTCAAATTTAATTTTGTCATATTATGAAACCAGAAACAAATATAGCAGGCATCTTTTAATTTAATCCAGCTTTCTTCAATATGAAAGGCTCAAGAACTGGTTGGGCTATCCCTGTATATATTTTTTTGATAATCAGAAATTTTCAATGTCATTGTTTCTTCAATCCACTTCCATTCTATCCAACAGAAAAAAAAAGCGATGAATTCTAATACAAACCCAGTTAATGTTGTCGATTTTTATCCGTATCTACTTATTGTCCTGCTTTACGTTCATAATGCCTAAGTTTATCACTTCTAAACTCACCAACACAGTTAATGCAAAATGGTGGATTTCAAATAGTAATCAATTATACTTCCAACAATGTTTTGCTTAATGATTTTTAGATCAGTTTACACCAATCGTCTCAAAAATGTCTGCGAGTCGTGATAGATTCTACAAATCTACCATTCGTCACTGCATTGAATACTGCTGCCATATTTGGTCTGGTGCCCCAGCTGTTTATGTCGAGGCCCTTTACAAAATCCAGAGACGGATACGCAATGCGATAAGTCCTGATCTGGCATCTCGTCCACAGTCACCTTCTCACAGACAAGCTGTTGCTTCCCTCTGTCTTTTCTAAAATATTTTCATGGCAACTGCTCTAACGAACTACTTTCACTGGTACCACAGCTGCAGGAATTTAAACGTGCTACTAGGTTGGCATATCGGTCCGACGCTTTCACTGCAGAAATAGTTAAATGCTGCCCCCTCTTCTATTCCAAACGTTACTTCAATTGTATTTCTCGCCTATGGAACTCCCTTCCTCTTTTTTTCCTTTTAGGTAATCTTCAAATATTCAAATGTAATGTCAATCGACATCTTCTGATGCCTTGATCCTCCTGATCTCCGTCCTTCTCCATGTCCGTTCCTCAAACAGCACTTTTTACTCTATCTCTCACTCTGTAACCCCTTTCGTTACAGTGTCAATCCCGCCTTGCTTGAATGAAATGCTTTAAAAAAGTGGAAATGTATAGTAAGTGCCTTTTTTATAAACATCTAATTAAAATTTAATTTTCATAATACGGAATTATACGGTGATTGCAATCTAAAGCATTTGCTTATCGATAAATCCTGATAGGGTCGAGCTTAACCACCTATGATATGCAGATGACAACATGTTGACGGCAGACACGGAAAACTACAAGAACTTCAAGAAGTAACGGAGCATAAAACTTACTTGTAAGAAAAGAGAGAATACGGTTGATATCAAGAGGAATAGCCCAGGATGTGAGGTACGAATTAGAAATTTCGAAATCAAGCGAGTGGAATGGTTTAAATATCTGTAAATTGTTCTAACAGAAGACGAAAAATACGATTCCGAAATCTGAACGCGCATTGACAGAGCACAATATGTCTTAAATGCTAAACGCATTAAGGAGGATTATCGTTAGAAACAAATATACTTAATTGCTCTATAATATCAGTCATTGAATATACTACATAATGGTGGATAATTTCCTCACAGTCGAAGAGGAGATATATACTTCTACGGAAGAATGCACGAAATCCTATGGATGTGATCAACGTGAAAGTTTTAAAGAAAATGGAAAGCGAAAGTGCCATTACGCTTAAAAAGAGTTGAAATTTCCAGGACGTATAAGGAAGGAAGGAAGGCTTGGAAAACATGACTCACAGAAACAGCGAGAAAATGGAAAGCGAAAGTGCCATTACGCTTAAAAAGAATTGAAATTTCCAGGACGTATAATGAAGGAAGGCTTGGAAAACATGACTCACAGAAACAGCGAGAAAAGTACCCCACGAGTTTGAGAGATCAGCAAGTAAAGAGATACAAAGAGTTACTAAGTGTTGCAAAGGATAGGAAGTTGTGGAAATCTATAATTGTCTACGTTCGGAAGACACGCGAAAAAAAAAAAAAAGCTTAGGTTATGAAATGCAAACACTATGAATCTACTATAATAGTAATATAATTATTTTCAGTACGGTTCATCGCTTCTTTACACACACAAAAAAAAAAAATCATTTATGTGCGATAAACGAGAGTCGGTAGAAAAGTTCATAGGCAAGACGATATAAATCTAAGTAAACTAAATATGCAAATGTACCAGAATCCAACGGCTGATCGGTCAGCTTTTGTATTCTGGTACACGTAGCATATCTTTTAATCTACCAACAGGTATGTCTTATGACATTTATATCTTGGCTAGACTATGAACTTTTCAGACGAACTTATATATATATCTCGGTAAGCAATATGGCGTTGGTTACATCCCGAAAGTTTAAAACAGTCGCCAGTAACGTCATGTGTATCGATTAGGGAAAACTAACTTGCACTAAAAAATGCATTTGTTTTATCACACACATATAGATAGAGTGTGTGTTTTGTTAAAATAAATGCATTCTTTTTAGTGCAATTTAGTTTTCCCTAATCGATACACATGACGTTACTGGCGACTATTTTAACCTTTCGGGATGTAACCAACGCCATATTGCTTACTGCAGAGATGGCCGAAAGGAATAGAACATAAGAAACTAGAACATGTACTTCGGAAAGTTTATCCACAGTGTCGATGACAATATACATCACATTTATTCGAAAAAAAAAAAAAGTTAAAAACAAACATAACGTGTCAGTTACGTTTAATCAAACTTTTGGGATAGTTTTTAAAAAAACCTGAGACTACGAAAACTCGAGTAAGCGGGAGAGAAACTGTATCTGGTCGGATTTACAAAAGCTATTTTAAATTTCAAGAGTGGGGACTTACCCTTGAAATATTGGCCAGAAATCAGTCTTCCATTTTCGGAGCATTTAATATGCTTCAGTATTTATTCATGCAAACGCTCAATCGAGCGGCATATAGCCAAAGCCCTACACGTACAACGGGCAAAAATTATTCAACTCCTTCAGCATTACTATTCTGAGAACTCCTCATGTGCCAAGGCAATGTTAACGATACATAGAGTGGAAAACATTTTAACACATTGTCTTCCAATCACTAGATAACAAACGAAGCATCTGAACATTTTATTACCAAATTTGGTTATTTTTAAGACGCCGTTTGAGGTCAGATTTTGTAATTGAACTCTGGGAAGTCAATCTGTTAAACACTAAACAAATCTGACCGAAGTATATAATATATATATATACACACACACACAAGGGAACGTCACAAAGGACGGGTGAATATATTCGATAGAAGTAAAAAATAAAATAAAAAAAAAAAAAAGATTAGACACTTCCATGACAGAATGAATACACTGGAGAATTATTCCGTGACAACAGAAAACTCTACAATGCATAAACACTTTTACTTACTCTTCGCGTTATAAAATAAATTTTAACAAATAGTCTTCTGAAAACTGGTCTATGCATGGAATTTAATGCCAAAATTGGTTTATTTACAACAATTTTATAAAACATTTCCTAGCTTTTTTTTTTTTAACTCTTCGTGGAGTGCCTTCGTATAGGTGGGAAGTTCACTAGCTGCATGTGGATGAAAGGAAATAAATTTTGAAGACACTGACTGAAACATGGGATAAAAACTGAGAAACTTACTTGTACAAATAGTTTTATGATAGAAAAAAAAAACTCAATTTTCAGCCAACTTAGAAACTGCTGCCAGATATTTTAACAAATATTTAAATGTAATACGCTTTATTAAAAGATAACTTCAGTTACATTACATCAGTTATAACATTAACCGAAAATATTTTAAACAAGAAGGAGAAGTGGAATCTCGACTATCGATTGCCGAACACGTTTAAAAAGAAAAAGCGTTTTTACGAGCGCCTGCTAAGCGGGCGATAGCAAAGAATCTTTTTTTTTTTTTTTTAAACCCAAACAATTGAATTATCGTCAGTTTATTGTTAGTTACAGGAAACAATTGAATTAAATTTCCTAACCAACAATCACTAAATTAATATTATGTCCCAATAAAAAAACATCCCACATCCTAACCCCTCCAAAGGAATTTAATTCAATTTCCATTTTACAGAAGTTACTTAGAAAGCGGGCGGTAAAATCGCTAGTTTTATTTTTCAAGTCTGCTCGGAAATTCGTAGTCGTGTCAAAAATAAAAAATGCACCACGATTAACCCACTTTATGCTGGATGTTTGGTGTCCCATATTTTCCCTCATATAAGCTTATCTTCAGATTAAGTTCCAGTTCCGTATTAAAAAACAAAAAAACAAACAAGACAGTATTCAGACAGATATCGCTAATGTTAAAATAAAACCAAGCAAGCAAAAATAAAAGGGACCGGTTTTGTTTATATTTCTAAAATGAAGTATTGTAATTATTTATTTTATTTCCAATCACCTGAAAAAGACCGGGACATACTACCGAAACGTCGTGAATATGAAAAGATGAGAACAACAGACCGAATAATGTAACAAATCACGGAAAAAGAAAAAAAAATCCTGTAAAGTGCAAGCTCAAAACTTTTTAATCATTTTCTGATTAAATTCTCCATATATTAAAAGGAAAAATGAAATAGGTTAAACCCAAAGAAAATGTAATACGTTTTGTGTTTTTTTTTTTCATCCCCAAACAGATATTTTTTTTAATATAGAGATAAGCCAAGACATCTAATTACAAAATTTTGCAGAGCCTTCACTTTACAACCTCAATTCGAACAAGTTAATGTAGAAACATAAACCGATCCTATTTATGGAGTCCTAACGTCTTAAGGTGTAAATCCAAATGAATCTTTATAAAGATGAGATATTGAGTTAAACAGATAGAAATGAAGACAGACGCCCAAGAGAATACGATTCTATGATCACATGCGAGGCCCGCTAAAGATCAATCATAGACATGACAGTTCAAGATAAAAAATATCTAACTCATTATCTGTCAGCTTAAGCCGTAAGTATCAGGAATCATGTTACATCTAAGTCTGTTAATCACTGACCTTTTCGAAACAGATTCCTGTTTTCCTTCAATTCTCGTTCCATGCGGTTTTCTGTTCGGCTTCGTTGGTCGAGCCATTCCAGTGCGCAGACGTTTATTGAATCACGTGACAGATCCTATGACCAAATGATAAGCTCGGCTTAAAGAGTTGCTTTCTTTGTGGTAGTGGGAAGTGAAGACTTGTCATTATTATTTTGGGATTAATTTTTAAAACATATTTTGCTGATTTATACAACAGTGTTCAAGATCGACCTGCTCCTGGTAAATAGCAACATTGTAAATTTTGACTCGCGCTAAAACATGACTCCATTCAAACTTCTTTTGACGCAACGGGGAGGTTTCTTGTCAAGCTCGATTCTTGCTTACCTGGTTAATTTGAGTAATTGTTGCCCCCCCCCCGGCATTCTCTTTTGTATTGAGCCTGGTCAAAATTCCCAACCTCTTGAGTTTATTCTTACATTTTTTTTTTTTATCTTGACTGGGTCAGTTTTTTGATTTTCCCATTCCATAATTTATTTTGTCCTCCCCTTTTCCTCTCATGATAAAAAGTATTGATTCTGCTTTTTGCTTTTAGAAATCAGCGGCCGTTCCTATTTTTGTCGGGTGCACGGGTCCTGCTAACATACTGTTTTTAGTTTAAATGATTTGTTATATTTTAGTTTTGTTTTTGTGGGGTTATCCCCCCTCATTTGAGGATTGCATATTTTTTTTTTATTTTTTTTACTAAGAAAAAAGGACATTTGGACATATGACATTTTTACACGATGACTTTTTACTAGGATCCATATGTGTATGCCGTATTGTGGTATATGTTGGATTGAATGGGGATGGATGAATTTTTGTGGTGAATGTGTAAATTGTAAATGATAAGAGTCGTGAATCTAATTAGTTAGGTCTAGGATGGTAAGTGTCGACCAACCTTTACTCACGCCATCTTTGGATTTGTGCCGCAATTCTTTATATAAATACAAGCAATAAATAACCATTCAAATCTTCCAAGTTACCGAAGGCAAAATTCGGAATTAGGTTACTGCAGAATTTTTTTTTTTTCTAAAAACTTGGTTAACTTAGTAAGGGACTGAGTGATCAGTGGCTCCTCATTTTTTAAATCTCCAACATTTTCAGTTTTCATTCCTCCAACCTCCTTAGATGACAGGAGGCGGTGTTCCCAAGAGCAGTGGGATCATTTAGTGTTTTGTTTTCATTTTATTTTTTTCAACACGTTCCAATCATACATTTCCTTTCGACCAGTTCACTTGCTTTTCTTCCGCATTTACTGTGGAGAAGTCCCCCTGCTAACATTTTTGGGGTAGAATTTTTCATCGTGTCATGGCGTTATTTATTTATTATTTTGTAAATAAAAATCATTTATACATGTTATGTCCCTCCTTACATGCTTGTAAATATGGTGGGTTAGTTTAGGATCTTGTTGTGTCGGAAACCTACCACCCCTCTTGAAGATGAACTTGTCTGCGTCTGTGAACAAGCACTTTAAATAATGGCATGTCAGTTGACATGAAGATAGATAGACAGAGAAGTTCTTAGCTGAGCTAGTTATTGACTACTCAGGCGATTTCTGTACCTTTTTACTAACCTATTAAATCCCTTTTTATTGTTACGTGTTATTTGGCGTTTGTCTCTACTAACCCCAAATCAACATCATAACAGATCTCATGGAGAACACTTGTTTTGTTGTTTGTGGTATGGACATATTTTTTGTATAAATGCGGTATTATGGTGGAAGAATTATTATAATGTATGCCTGGATCAGTGAATGTGAATATAGTTAAGTTAAGGTTAAACCAATGATGACCAAGCTGCCCCATTCCACTTTTTGGCCTTCTGACACATTTGTATTTTTATATACAATAAATATTCAGTCAAAGCTCCCAAATGTTCTATTTTAAGTCTCCTTTTGACGTAACTGGGCGGCGTCCTGCAAGATGCTCGACTCTTGTTTAACTCGTTAATGTAAGTAATTGTTGTTCCCGATCTGTTTTTGTTATGTTCAAGATTGCCAACCTCCCTAATTTGTTTTTATCCTCTCTTTTTATCTTCCCTCTCATGAGGATTCTTAATTCTGCTTTTTGGCAGAATACAGCGGCCGATCTAATGTTTTAGGCTGGACGAACCCTAACATTATTTTTAGTTTGAATGGTTTGTTATATTTTAGTCTCCATTTTGAGTCCTTCTGATTTCACCTTTATTTCACATTTTAAATTATTTTTCGAAGAGTAAAGAAAAAATAAGAGACATTTGTACGTATGATATTTTTACACCATGTTTTTTTTTTACTAGGATTACTGTCAATATGTGGTAATTTGGTATATGTCGGATTGAATGGAGATGGATGAGTTGTGGTATACAAGTAAATTGTAATGAATGAATGATTACCTAGGTTTAGGATAGTTAGTGTAGACCCGCCTCTCCATACTTCCTCTTCGGCCTTGTGCCACAAATGTTTATGAAAAGCAATACATATTCAAAGATCCCAAGTCAGGGAACGCGAAATTGGTCTCGTTCGAAAACGACACCACGAGCATGAAATATCCAGTTTCAAGTGGGTTCCTTGGGTCATCACAGAACATTCTTCTCCATCTCACCTGTCTTGCACATTTATAAGTCTGTTATTCAAACGTGCATTAAATCTTTTCTTGCAACGTCTAGTCTGATGCTTCTAATATGTATCGTGAGACAATGAACAAAATCCACATAAGAATCATGGCATCGCGATTTCAGTCTCTTTCCCACCGCCATGACTTTTATGCAAATATTTTCATGGCAATTGGTCTGATGAGCTTTCTTCTCTTATATCTCGACTTTATGAATTTAAGTGTACTACTATATTGGCACTTAGGTCTCATCATCTTACATCTGAAATCGCTACATGTAACCAGTTCTATTCTAATAATTTCTACTCTTGCTCTTGTAGACTATTAAATTCTCTTTCAGATTCTTGCTTTCCCGTCAACTACCATCTACAAAAAATTTAAATAAAATACCAATCGTTATTTTCTGTCTCCTTGAATTATATTATTTTTCTGATACTTTTCATCGCCAGTAATCCCGTGTGTCTTAGTGCTTTTATCGCCTTTCTGACTAAAAGAAAAAAAATGTTTTCTTTGGAATGATGATATTATGTAGCTTTGTTTAACGGTAGAAATATGGATCAATCGAGGAGGTTTTGGTAAAAGAATACTTGAAAATAAAAATGAAGAAAATTATAAATTAATAAATGTGGGAATTATGTGAAAATGTTTCGAAATCGGCAAATGTTTATCAAATATTGAACCTACACAAAATTAACCTGTCGCATCTCAGAAACAGAACGAGGGGTTACGTATAGTTTCTTATTAACTACCGCTAAAAATACCGCCAAAATTGTATGTGTTTGATACGTGACCATCGTCGGACAGACTGACTGACTCCGTGATTTGTGTCATAATGTGCAAGTGCCACGTCAAGTTCCTTCTTTATAGCCTCCTAATGGAAGAATGAGGATATTTATTTCCGTAAAAACAGAAAATGTGGCACAAGGCCTAAAAAGGAGAATTGGGGAAGGGCGGTCATCATCTGTCTTAATTTATAACTTAGCTAGCCACAACCACTGACCCAATCAAACAAAACAATATTCCTATCACCAAAACAACACATTCGTACTTACCTTTCTTACTACATCCACCAAAATACCTCATTGTCTCAATGAAAATCCTAAATAGTCCCCCATATGTACAAATATTGTTTGGGGGTGGGGGAATAAAAACAACAAGTTAAAAAATCCCCAATGATTATGTACAATATGACTTAAAATATTTACAGGTAACTGAAAAAAAATGTTAGTAATAAAAAAAAAAACCCCACAAGCCTTAAATGTGGCAGAAATATCAGTTAACTGGACGAAATCGATGCGGGGCTATAAAAATATAGAAAACATTCATCCCATCCCAAGCACTCAGAAAGACACGCACTCATTCTCACACAACAATGAATACCAAAAACAAATACGCAAAACGAAAGGCGCTCCGCATCCATCAGAGAACTGACGTCCTTGACCCCCTAACGAGGGAGGGAATGGGGGAATTAAACTTAAATAAAAATAGGGACATAAATAAAAGGGGCCAATGAGCATACATACCCTAGATAAGTTTATACAAAAAGGAAACTATAAATTCAAAAAAACAAACCTAAGCTAACTGACGGAAGAATGAGAGGCAGTTAAAATTTTATAAAATGCCTCCCCTCCTCACTAAACTGTCTCGACCACAGACAACTGCTATTAATTGTTTCTCACCGGCTACTTAACTACTTTTACCAGGCCTAAGTTGGTGGTGGGTCACGAAGGCGTCGTTTTCGTTCGCAACTGCGGTTCGTCGATGCGTCCAAATCGGAGCCACGCTTCAAGTCATTTTTTTTTTTTTTTTACAGATTACGTCATTGTTTTTAACAGGTTGCAGATTTCTTCTATGGATTTTGTTCATTGTCTCACGATACATAATAGAAGCACCAGACTAGACGTTGCAAGAAAAGATTTAATGCACGTATGAATAACAGACTTATAAAAGGGCAAGAAAGTTAAGTGGCATACATGATACACGCTTGGGCGATCATGTCTTTTTGATCCATGACTAACTCGGCAGAAGTTTTTCCCCACAATAATTTGCCGTTTCATTCTGCGGTCGACTGGTTGCCACGCAAGAATATCGCACTAAATCCGTCTTACGGTTCAACTCCTTGCTGGTGGGGTGAAGAAATGGATTCTTACTTTTCCCCAAAAGGTATTTGCCCTTGAGTGACGCTAAGAAACTCAACTGAAATTCAAATTCGCAACAGAATGTGACACTTTGTCGGCGTTTAATGTGGAATTTCTGGAAAACCATTAAAAAAAATGCTAAAGCGCCCCCTCTCGGCAATTCTTGAGGTGAAGCCTCAGGCATCAAAGAGCTATTTATATTTTATTTGTATTTGGGATTCAGGAAGTGTTTTCATTGGATATGAAGATTGAACTCCGCAGAAGTAATAAGAAGAACCCTGAAGTCGGAAACAAATCAACTATTGGCGACTGGAATGATTCACTCCGTAAAACCCACCAAGAATGATCAGAATAAATAATGAAGCGTTTTCAAACATGCTTAAACAGAGGCAGAATCGAAATTAGGACTGGATTGGATCTTTCTGTTTAAGATAAACCATCACTTCCTGCCGGAAAAGATATTAAAAAAAAAAAAATACAAAATGAAGAGATTTTTTTTTCTTTTCAAGTTTGCGTTCTTGATACCCCTGTTTCGTTTCATTGAAAATGACTTACAATCGAATGTTACTGTGTCTTAAATATTAAATGCCAAAAGTAACAAGAAGTTATTACTCTCAAAACTACTTACAACAGATTTATGATACCTGTAGTAGCTAAGTAAATAACAAAATGGCAAAACATTTTGCGTTATACGTTTCGTTCGGAAAAAGAAATTCTTCAGACGGATATCACTTTTGTAAGGCTGTCACACATGAAATGACGCATTTCTTGGTTGTTGATCCGATCGTCTAACTAAGTAACCTCCTTAGTATATAAAAAATCTTGACTTATTCAGGACTCTTTTCTTCCAGATAAGTTTTCTTTCAATACATTATTACGCAGGAGACATTGAACATGATTACAATGAAACAATGTCGAGTCATCTTACAGTATGAATACAAACTGGAAAAAAGATCCATCTTTTTTCGTTGAATCATTACATGTGATGAAAAATGGATACACTTTGATAACAGTAAGAGAGTAGGCCAGTGGTTAGATGCAAGGGAATCACCAAAACAGTACCAAGAACTCCACTGACCCTAAAACGTTAATGGTTACTGTATGGTGATCTTTCAAAGGGGTTATTATTCATTCTTGCCTCAAAGGAAAACAATGACAGCAACGAAGTATTGTGGTGAAATGGAATGTATGCACGACAAAGAGAAAAAGAAACATCCTAGTCTTGTGAATAAGGATGGCGCAATTTTACTGCACGATAATGCAGGACCGTACGCTTCTCATTAAACCGACCAAAAGCTGTGTAGACTGAATTATGAAATTTTGCTATATCGTCCATATTCACCTAATATATCGCCTACTGATTATCACTGATTTAAGCATTTTCAGTTTTTTATACGCAATAAAATGTTCTATAAGAAGGAGAAGGTATGCGAAGCATTTGAACTGTTTATCGCATGAAAGGATGAGATTTTTTTTACGATGCAATCAAGAATTTATAGGCCTTTTCTCCATTTTCTATAAAGTGGGTCATTTCATGTGACAACCTCATATTAATGACAGTAGCCCTCATATATAAAGGTTTGAGCGGGGAGAAATATAACAAACGCTGGTTAGAGTTTACATCGAAAAGTTAATAATACAAAAACTCAGCATTAAATTTAAACTTTGACGTACAACCTCTGCCACTATACGCATAGGAAATGAGGAATAGAAAGAGACATAAGACAAGAATGGGTTCCTTCATCGGATTTATTTACCTATACAGAGATGTGATCTGAAGAGAAATGGAAGACTTACCAGTATTTGTTAAGGGCTGACACAGTTTTAACAACAGAATATACACACACAAATAACACTGTGTTGAGGGCAGACCCAGAAAGAAAACTACAGGAATACATAGACAATGTAGCAAAGGAAAGCTAGAAGAAAAGACTAACTATTAATGGTAATGTAGATAGTAAAATTTCTGTACATGTTCTGTCAATTCGTATCTCACACATTGAACTATTTGGGTAATGCAATAACAGACGAGGGAAAATGTATGACAGAAATTGACACTACTGGGTAATGTACTAACAGACGAGGGAAAATGTATGACAGAAATTGACACTACTGGGTAATGTACTAACAGACGAGGGAAAATGTATGACAGAAATTGACACTACTGGGTAATGTACTAACAGACGAGGGAAAATGTATGACAGAAATTGACACTACTGGGTAATGTACTAACAGACGAGGGAAAATGTATGACAGAAATTGACACTACTGGGTAATGTACTAACAGACGAGGGAAAATGTATGACAGAAATTGACACTACTGGGTAATGTACTAACAGACGAGGGAAAATGTATGACAGAAATCAACACTTTTCTCCTGAGATTTTTTTCCTGTATATTTTTTTTGTTTATTAAATATTAATTTGTCAGTCTTTCATTCCTTCTTAATATTGCTGTTAATTTTTCATTCTAAATGAATCATTAAAAATGCGTGGGTAATAATCTATAAAATCGTATCTGCTTATCAGATTAATATAATCATATATATAAACTTAAATGTTTCTGTGTCAGCTGGAAATTATGAATATGAATTAATCATCTAGAAATGTTGTTTATCTGTGCTGAATCATAATGCACTGGCATTGAATAAATGCAGTTTTCATTTATGCCCGATAGCATATGATAGCATATGTCATATATCTTTAAGCCCAACTTAGTTATATCTTGCCCAACTTAGTTACTCTTAAGCGAGAAACACTAATTTTTTATATTCAGCATTAAGTTTTCATTTATGCCCGATAGCATATGTCATATATCTTGCCCAACTTAGTTACCTTTCTCTTAAGCGAGAAACACTAATTTTTTATATTCAGCATTAATTTTTCATTTTTTCATGCCCGATAGCATACGTCATATATCTTGCCCAACTTAGTTACCTCTCTTAAGCGAGAAACACTAATTTTTTATATTCAGCATTAAGTTTTCATTTATGCCCGATAGCATATGTCATATATCTTGCCCAACTTAGTTACCTCTCTTAAGCGAGAAACACTAATTTTTTATATTCAGCATTAAGTTTTCATTTATGCCCGATAGCATATGTCATATATCTTGCCCAACTTAGTTACCTCTCTTAAGCGAGAAACACTAATTTTTTATATTCAGCATTAAAAAATATATTTTGTTAAAATCACATTCTTTTGTTACTGTATACCTGTCCGGTCTTTTGTGATCATTTAAGATAAGCGATAGATTTAATAATAAATTTATTTAGTCATTTAAATAAAACTATTTTCTATACTGAATGTGGAAACTACCTTAGCATTTAGATTATAACTTGAGATTAAATAGACATAAGAAATATATATATATATTTAAGCGTTTCACCCCAAGTAACGCGGGAAGCCACTAGGACGCAAGCGGTTACAGAATATTTGGAGCAAGATCAGATAGGATTGATAGAAACAAGGATGAGGATAAGGGTAGTGGATAGATCAAGATATGGAAGAAAGTAAAAATTGTTGTATTTTTTAAAATCATGTTTTGTGAAAATCTGACAAATTTTATAAATTATAATGTCATGACGTATATTGCATAAAGGACTACCCAACATATTGCAAACAAAAAATTTCTGGATATTGTACTATCAGACGAGGAAACATTTCTACCATTCTATATTATACAAAAAGCGTTCAAAGAAAAAAAACTGTTCTGAGGTAAATAAAAAAAAAGTTTGTGCCCAAGCAAGGTGGAGTATCCTTTCATCTCTTTAATAGTTCCAAAGGCAATGTTCTGTCGAATGAACTCTAGATTATTTCAGTTTCGTATATTTTGGCGAAATATTGCCTCGTTACTTTCTTGAGAAAAGAGTAGAATTTATAAATTATATTAAGCCTAAATAGTTAAGAAAGATTGAGGTTTAAACAGGGAATATTCCTTCTCGTTGCTGTTGTGTTATTTGATTTTAAGAGTCTGGTGTTGTACCACCTGTATAATGATTTGCCACAGTATATTACTGATAAATCGGCTCAAATGACAGTGAAACAGCAAAATCTGCAGAAGGAAAAAAATAAGTCAAATGTTTGCTACTTTTTTCCTGCGTGCTGATTTTTTTAAACTAAAACTTTTGAAGCTCTCTTCTCTCAATCTTATCCGTCGCCCCAAATCTAATCAAGATTTGAATTGATTCGAAAGCATTTTATCACATAGTGTGAAAAGCAAGGCTTTCGTTAATGAAATATTTTCTTTGTTCAATTACCAATGCCACTAAAAAAGCCTGCCTCATTATCTTGAAATTATCACAATTATAACCGTCATTATAGCTTCTGGGAAGTTGTCGTGATTATTTTTAGTTTCATGTATTCATACTTAAAAGTCTTTCATACCCACAGTTTTCTTTATTTTAAGAGAAATAAAGTATAGCCGTTGGAATATTAACTAAAAATCTTCCCGGAAGAGCATTCACATTTTTTTTCGGGTATCTACTGTCATCAACTTCTCAGCAATTCAAAAGAAATTAAACTTCAAAGGGAATTAATTGTTTAACGTTACGATTAAAGTAATAAATTCGCGGTAGAAAACATCTGTGTTAGAATGGAGCATTTTGCTTTTCGCACTTGCTTCTTGTCAGTTGAGCAAAATTAAACACTAAATGCTGTCACAGAGGTGCATATGTTTTCTACAACGAGTATCATACTTTCGTCGTAATGGTAAACAATTACAGTCCTGGGTATGACGATAAACTACAGTGTTGATAAGTCATAAATAAATCAACCTATCCTGTGCATTCAAAAATATAGTAATTTTAAATAGTCTTATCTGTTTACATTTTATTAAAACTTCTCAGCCAGCATTCAATACATGTCTCTAAACTTAAAAACAATAATCGCGTCACGTCAGGATTCTCGCAACCCAGTCGTTGGAGCACTCCATGTAGCGAGACTGATTTCAAGGTAAAAGTGTCCAGGCAGACCTGTTATTAAATACAGAGCGGGTAAGATGAAATTCCCAAGGGTATTTCTGCGAAAGTGAACGGCACGAATTCGAACTCGGTTCACCGTTATGCTATTCGCCCAACTAAACAAAAAGCTATGTTTACTTGTAACTTATAACACTAAACATTCTAAACGAATTGGTAATTTATGTAGCTTACATTAGCAGCCGGTGAATTTTTTTTTTATTGTTTACAAATCCTCAAAATGATTACTTGTTCTTATTTTGTATATAGTGACAGTATATTCGGCTTGGTTTAGTTTACGGCGTATCAACATCTATGCGTTATTTAATGCCGACAGGATTTTTTATTGATGGTAATATTTTTTCCAAAAATTGTATAGCAGGTAATATTTTTTTCTTCAAAAATGTATTGCTGGCAATAATGTAATGCTGGCAATAATTATTTAGAAAAATGTATTGCTGTTAATATTTTTCTTTCAAAAGTGTATTGCTTGCAATATTATTTTCTTCAAAAATGTATTTCTGGTATTGAAATCTATTTTTGCACTTTCATAGTGTTTTGACCCCAGTTTGGGGGTTAACTATTTGCCCATAGGTGGTACCCTAACAGGTGCTACCACCCCGGGTCAGGGTGGACCTGGGAACATCAGCAATTAAGAGGTGGTTCCACGCTCCTCAAAAGCTCCAGATCAGAGGCCTTGCTGTTGGATGTAGTTTATCATCTTACCCCGGACTCTAGTACATTCGGAAAGGAGAGTAAAATGAACTATGGTTGTATTTTAACGTCAATTGCATTTGAACTTGATAGAAATAGTCAAGGTGTCGGTTTTGCATCGCTACCCACTGACTTTGTTCCTACTCTAGCTCATGTCTGACTTTCTTTTATCGGCATGAAATAAGTAAATATTTATTGCACTTGGAAAAATGGGATTAAATAGAATATTCTGGAATTTTAGTCTAATATCAGTTTTAGGAAGTTCTCCAGACAAACTGTATTTTGTGGAGTTCAAATCAAGGGGCAAAAGATTCTCAGAGGTCAATAATTAAATAAAATATCACTCCATGAAAACGGATATCATATACTTACATTATAGGCATTGATAAGTATTTGACCATAGAAAAGTATTTTAATAATATTCTCATAAAATATTAGTAAATGGATATATTCTAGAATGTATCTAAAATCATAAAATGTTTTTTGTTTGTACTCTATAAGACTAAATGTATAATGTATGACTCTTTTCGAATTAAAAAAATTCTTACAAATGTGTTGATTGGCTTCAAAATAATTTGCTAAATCCCATGCGTAATTTAATTTAAAAAATTGCAGCGTTAATTATCCCGAATATTAATTTTGATTATCTAATTTTAGTAAAATAAATATGAAAAAAGGCTAACTTTATATGAATAAAAAAAAACATAACGCTTATGAATTAATAAATAGATAAATAAATAAAATTCAAAACGATGTTAAATTAATTTCTGGGTGGACATTATACTAGAAAAAGAATCTAGACGAATACTTTTGCCCAAAGCAGAGACTTTACTGAATAATTTATAATCTTTTCATCAAGCCTAGAGCAAAGTTCAAGAATATCTGCTTGATTATTTTGCTAGCCTTTTGCATTTTTGTCCATGAAATATTAAACTTGGAGAAAGGAGTACCCAAAGGGCCTTTCTATTCAAAAGAATTTTCTTTTGTTCGTTAAGATTCACTTGTCATTAATGACAATGCATCGCCATTGTATAATCGACATATTTTTCTTGAAAAGTCATTGCGCCTGTAATTTAGTTCCTGTTTTCTTTTAATCTCTTTCGTCAATGAAATATTTTGCTTGGTTCGTACTTAATGGGTCTTCATCTTCTACTGGCCGTGTTCCTTCAATACTTAGACAATCATAGCTCTTCACAACTTCCTATCCCTTGTAACTCTAAGCAATGTTTGTCCCCCTTTCTATCTGACGGAATCCATGTTCTCCTATGCATTTACACAAACTATCAAAGAACTGAAGAATTCTAATGAGTCAGCTAACCAGAGGTGGTGTCTCATTAAAGTTACCGGGAAGAAGACAACAAGAAAATATTCCTCTATCAGTTCCAAAAGAAATAATGGGTATGCAAAAAGAAAAACAATGAATTTAAGAAGTAATGGCGTGAAAGGGTCAAGGTCTTTGGGACAGAAACCTCGCCCAGTAAGGAGAGACATGTTCGGTTTAATAGTTACTGACTACTAATACACTGGCTGAATCACATAAACATCAAATATTTGCCTACAAACGTGTATATGAAATTTGTACTCATCGACAATCAGAGGTGCTAGACACAAATAAAATGGAATTAACACACCAAATTCAAATTTCCGTTAAAGGTTTTGATATACTTCAATTATTTCAAACTAGTATTTTCACTTACGTTATTATTGAAAAAACAACGTTTCGACCACTTCATCAGGTGTCCATTGTTTTAGCGGATATGGAGTATCTGTTGCTTATTGTATTATTTTTTCCTGTCCCCCAGAACCAGATTTTTACCACGAGATGACAGTAAGACATGATTTACCAACGTCATCGTTGCAAAGAACATCCAATGTATATTCTTGAAGCCGTTATATTCAATGTCAGGTGGTTTCGGAATTTGGTTATCATGGCGGTTTCGTACGTTTTGTCAGTAATAAAATCTACAATAACTAATATGAGAACAAGATTTCGAAAGAAAGTATATCGACAGTTCTTCTATGTGCCGCATTCCTTCAGGACATAGGCGACTATGGCCCTCCAAAACTTCCTATCCCTTACCAGTTTTCTCCCTTTACTAAGTAACTCATTGCCTTCCGCTATCATTCTTGTCCTCAATGTGCCCCGTGAGAGTCATGTTTTCCAAAACCTATTTCATTATGTTTCCACGGAATTTCAGCTGTCTCTTCCTGATTTTAAGTACAAGTGTTAGATTATCAAAGGTATAAGTCTTTCTAGTTGCTTACGTACTCTGTCCATGGAGTTGTCAGTATCCTTCTATAGAAAAACATTTGTTGCCTCTAGTTTTTTTCTCATTCGAGGGGAGATTGTTAAGCATTGACTGCCATGTAAGAGGATGGATATCGCTTAGCATCTCAGCAGTCTTTTCTTTGTTTCTAACAAAATGTAACTGCTTCTCAACACTGTAGAAGTCAAGTGACTTACCTGTCAACATGGCTGCCTCCTTCTGTTTCCTTGTAATGATGTTCCAAGCAAAGCTTACATGTGGCACAAGGCCGAAAGCATGGGGCATCCAATAAGGATCGAACTCACTTTTCAGTAGTAACTGATCTAGACAAGCTTGCTAACCATTACACCACGTCAAGGTGCCCAAAGATTTTCTAAGCACAGCTTAGATGTGGCACAAGGCCGAAAGTATGGGGCACCCAGTGAGGATCGAGCTCATCACTCAGTTGTAATCGTTCCAGCGAGACAAGCTTGCCAACCATTACACCACGCCGAGGTGCCTCTGTTTCCTTGCAAAGCAAGCCAGCTGATTTTACCTCATTTTATAGGAGAGTGCCTAATACACCAGTTAGGTTGATCCATTTTGCTAGAATGGACCTGCCCAATACATTTGCGTGAGTGGTCTTTATTCACCCATATATTTCTCCATGAAATCAGTCAAGTCAGGTGGCTTTTAGCTACAAAGCCTACTTGTGGGTCAGACCACTGGCAAGCTAACCAATATTCTACAAACACTTTGTTTAGCTTTCAGTATGCCTCTTACATATTTACGAAGACTGGTACAAGATTAAAACTGCAAGGCACCCAATGAAGAAATACAGTTCTGCTGGATTGATTCTCTGACTATTAGTTCCACATGGAAACTACCATAATCATGTCGCCTGTTCTAACACAAGATCCATTGAAGCTAGAAATCACTGTAATGAGGCCCCATTTTAGACAATTTTTTTTAAAAAACAAAATATCATATATCTTTAAGAAGAGACAGGCTTGTTGTCGTCTTGGTTATATTTACTTTAGATTTTATATGACTGAAAAAAAAAAGCCTTTTTATAGTCTCGACCACGGACACGAAACGCCAATGAACCAAACCACTAAGTTGATAGTTTCCTAAGTCCGTCATGTAATGGCGTCAGTTATATGGAAAACACAAAATCCGTATCCACTTGTCTGGAATGATCGAATATTGATCGTTCATTCAATTCATTTTAACTAATTGCATTATAATGCAATTACTGACGCTTATAGCCGCAGGAATGTTTGTCGTAATTACCTTGACTGTGTAATACGACCAGATAGAGAGAGAGTGGGGAGACAGAAAGATAAAGAGCCTCCTCTTGCGTCTATATTTCTTTTCATTGCTATGTTATTATAGATACGAATGATTGTCAATTAGATGAGAATTGTGAGGGCAATCACACCTGGCTAATAATTTAGCCTGAATATCTAATGCTAATCAGGTAATTTTCTTCTGTTTTGGTTTTAATTTTTATATTTCAACTTTTACTTGGATTCAAAGAGATAACAATCAATCCCAGTTCTAAATTCTCCGACGTCGGTTGAAAGAAAAATATGAACAATGGTTGTACTCTGTTACCAAACGAAAACACGTGTATTTATTAAGCTTAAAGTAGTCTGGTATAAGGTCACGTGTAGTTAGCATCGACTTCACAACACTAGAAATGAAGTCAAATAAGGTAACTGAGAATAGATTTTTTGTTGATCCCTAGCTAGCTGAACAGTTGAAGCACGCTTGACTCAAAGAGAATACTGGTCTGATCCTTACAGAGAGGAATATCTTCTTTTTTTAATAAGGTTTCTTTTGTTTAGACCGGTGGTCATTAATTTCACTGTTTGAAAGAATATCAAGAATGCCAATAAAGTTTACAGTAATAAAAAGGTGTTTGATGTGGTATTTAATTTTCTCTTTGTATTGCCTGTTGATGCGATCGGTGATTTAACAGGTAGGATTTATTAAGAAAATAAGGTAAAAATTTCGAACACTATATAACAGATCAATACATAGGGACAGAAACAGTAATTTATGGCAGGAAAATGAAAGAATGCATTGGGCTATTCAAGGACTGAGTGAATGAATATATGTGTGTGTGTGTATTTAGGCAGCAATCCTTCTTTCATGCACATTTCATTGAATACGACAGACAAGGTGTTTTGATTTAGTTTTTTTATACAATTTCTCATGTGATCTTTTTTTTCTTTTTAGATGATAAATTATATAAAAAGTGCTCAATTATTCTTTTTATCCGAATGCTTTCGCTACTATATTTCGCCATTTTCAAGTTTGGAATATATTACCTGTTAACAAGAAATAGATTGTTGCATGTATGTATTTACATAATGATTTCACAATCAAGATATTGTGTCCATGTTCATAGTTGATATTAAGTGTTGATGCCTTTGCTATTATTAATAAGGCTTCCATTATTTTAGCCATTTTTTTAATGTAGATGATGCTATTATATTTATGTTATCAACAATAGTGTCCGGGAGGTCTCCTTGAATATTCAAATGAGATGTAATTGAGCTATGGTCAGAAAGGTGTAGAGTGAGTCTTCGGGCCAAACATGTTGTAGTGGGACCTATATAATTATTTACCAATTTTGATTAATGGATATTAAATTTCCTAAATAATATTTGTCTTATTGAATTTTCATCTAGGAGGTGAATTATTATTTTTAACTATAAGTTTAGAGGAGTTAAATAATAAGTAATAAATAATTAATCTAATATTTTGCTATTGTCAACTATTGTAAGAATATCTTGGTCGTATTCTGAAAATGAGAACAAATACATAGAACAAACTATTTCTTGTTAACAGTTAGTATACTTCAACCTTGAAAATAGCTAATTGTGTAGCCGAAAGCGCTCGGATAAAAAGAGCAATTGGACGGTTTTTATATAATTCATCTATTGAAAAGAAAAAGAAATGATTAGATCACGTGAAAAATTGTATAAAAAACTAAATCAAATCACCTTGCCTGTCATACTCAATGAAATGTGCATATATATATCTGCGTGCGATATATATATATATATATATATATATATATATATATATATATATATATATGAAATCAGTACTTTAATTGGTCAGGAATTAATGTAATCATTGTTAAAAGTATATGGGCTAATATATATCATCCAATTATGGTGCTAATGAAAATTACACTGAAAATAAAAAAAATTAAAAAAATCAGGTTTACTCTCAGAATAGTTCCATTAAATATATAAATTAAAATACATTGCTAATGTATTTACTATAGGAATGCCTTGTAAATTGTTTTGTGGTAGAATTTCTTTCTGATTTCACTAAAGAAATAAAAAGGATAGGTATTTTCATTGGTTAAGAATTAATTCTTTCTTTTTATATGCCATGTTCTTTCAGGACGTAGGTGATCATGTCTCTTCACCCCCTCTATCTCTTGCAGCCCTCAGCAAGTTCCTTCCGTCTTCTTCCTCCCTCAGATGACGTTCTGTCATCCACCTCCTCGAGCTGGTCAGCTATGTCAAGCCCTGCTTTCCCTTGTCTCACTTTCCCTCTATTCGACCCCTGAATATCAGATTCTCCAGGCACTCCTTTCTCATTATGTGTCCCAGAAACTTCAGCTGCCTCTTCCTGATCATAAGTATAAGCCTCCTCCTTGTTTGCAGCCTCTTTGAGACCTCATCGTTGCTCACACGCTCGGTCTATGGTATTCTTAGCATCCTTCTGTAGAACCACATTCTCTTTTTTTATCTTTGAGGAAATTGTCCAACGTGTCTACGAATCAGACTTTCGTTATTATATAATTGTGAAGCAGTTTTGTTATGCGAAAAGTTAAAGCATAATACACTTCAAATTAACATCCTCTTGGTGTAAATTTTCAAATCTTTGTAAAGGTTAAACCATTGCAGGGTTAAGACGGCTAAGCTTTCTAATATCATGTGGTTTGCATTTATAATCTGCGCCGATCTTTATGCAATAAGTGAGTTTCATAGAAATGAAGGTCGACGGGGTCGCAGCGAAAGACACTTGAGAATTCCCCCCACCCCCCAGAATAGTAATCCTTGAGAGATGTGATTATTTCTACGAAACTTTAATTAGAGGAAATGGTCGATTCCTGTACTGGTTGTTTCTGTTGTTCAGTCGGAATAGAAGAAGTAAGAGTCGGAAACGTCAAACGACTTTTTCTGCTGAGGGCGACGCTCTTCAGACTGTCCATACTCCACAAGAATCAAATCTGTCCAAACTGATCAAGAACAGCAGGTAACGTTACTCTAAAAACCTCTGTTGCTTACAGCTGAACACGTAAAGCAAATATATTCATTAAGCTTAACACAGTCCAGCACAAGATAAAAATGGCGTACAATACAAAGAGATGGGCGATTCGCTTCTCTCGATTTAGTGTAGCCTATTGAAACAAAATGACGGTAGATGTTACTTATACTATGTAATGTTATAAGAAATAATGTCGGATTTTTAAGAGGTCCATGTATATATTTCCTCCAAAAGAGATGTATGCTTCATAAAAGGGTAACTGAATCTTGCCTCGCAACTAAGGAACTCTGTGTCTAAATGATAAAGGCACGCCAAGTTAAAAGGTTATTATACAGAAAAAGGAAATACAGGTTCGACCCTTACAGAGGAATACATTTTTTTCTTTAATTACCGATTTCCTAGACCAATATACGTTATTTTCACTTTTTTGAAGTTTTTTTCTTTTTTACTCAAATAAACGTATCCACGACGTTTACAAAATTAAGAAATAATTTCGATATAAAATAAACTATAACTGCTTACATATAGGCACACACATATGATTTTCCAAGCGTAACTTAGATGTGGCACAAAGCCGAAAGTACGGAGCACCCAATGAGGATTGAACTCACTACTCAGTTGTAATTGTTTTAGTGAGACAAATTTGCTAACCACTACACCGCCTCGAGATACCCCAAGGATACACATGTGTGTGTGTGTGTGTGTAACACGACATTCTCTCTTACTCTCTCAAACACACACACAATATATATATATATATATATATATAAACAAAGAATAGTAAGATATATAATCCGGTGTTCTGATAGATATTTTTATTTTTACAAAATAGTGCTCAATGTAAATTTACAGAGCATTAATATTATAAATTAATTGATTTAAAATGTTTTTTCGCTACACAGTTCTAACCATGTTTCAAAAATGTAAACTAAAAAAGTCCGAATTTAATTTTGTGATTAAATTAAAGACATTAGTTCCATTTCATCCTCAAGCGAATTTTGGAGTAACTTTTAAAATTACTGGTTTTTAAATACACAGCTAAAACAAAATTCATGTTTCCAACTAATGTCTTTAATTTAATCACAAAATTAAATTCGGGGCTTTTTAGCTTCCATTTTTGAAACATGGTTAGAACTGTGTAGCGAAAAAAACATACTTTAAATCAATTAATTTATAATATATATATATATATATTAGTAATCCGCACAGTCTCTTTTGCTATATCACAGCCATTCAGTGTATCAAACATCCGATTGCTCCAAGGCGGGATCGAAACTCAAACTACTTGACATTGGTCAGAGACTCTTACACATAAGCTATCGGTGCCCGGCTGAGAAACGGAATTTTTAACGTACTATATAAACGCCAAACATGCCGCCGTAGCGATCAATTCTTACGAAGAGCAATGCATTAAACCGCCGTTAAAAATTCTCCATATTACTCAACCGGCGAACGAGGTATCGTTTCACCCGAGCGAGTAGATAATGCCCATAGAGCGTAGCGGGTTACAGAGAGTGAAAGAGAATGATAAGACTGAAAATGGGGAGGATAAAGGAAAGGAAAAAAGAGCAGAGTTCAAGAAGACAGAATATTGACACTGACTTTAAATCTTTCAAGGTTTTAGTTGTCAGAGAAGCAAGAAATCAGAAAGAGGTTGCACAGGTGAGAAGTGCAAGAAAAAAGGAAACTCTTAGAGTAGAATTAGCGGTTACAGCTAGCTAGTTCAGCACTAAAACGTTGAGACATAACTAACAATCTAGTAGCGCGCTTAAATTTATGTAGCTAGGGCAAGAGCGAGAAAAGTTTATCAGAGCAGTTGCCTTGAAAATATTTGTAGAACAGACAGAGGAAAACCATGTCACATCAGAGAGAAATACAAATCTGTAGAATTCCTATCTGACTTGTACAACTTTTCGCCAAAAGGATTTGGATCTCCAGAGATATACAGCCAAGTGCATTTGGGTTTGGTCTTTTAACAGCCATTCTAATCATGAGTTTTAGGTCGAGAAAAGCACAGGGAAAAAGTGTAGGTGAAATCGAACCGATATAAACCACTGTAAAATGGCTTACATGCTATATCCATTGTCACAAGTGACAGATCGAGTTTGTCAGATCGGAAAATCAAATAATCAGGAACGGATTCATGGCAACAGATTTTTTTCCCAATTATTGAATTCCTAACAATTTCAAGATCAAGTGAGTTGAGATATTTTGGTGTGTTGAATGTTTGATATAGTTATGGTACAAATAAACAGATTAAAATAGATCTATTGACAATTAATTCTTCTAGGATATATCGGAGTTTTATTGTCAGTTACAAAGAAATATGTCACTTTTCTGAATTTATCTAAAAGACATTTACTAGATTTAAGTTAACCTGACACAACCCAATATTCAGGACAAGATCTAAAAATCAAACTAGGTACAAATGGTCCAATGGAATAACATTCTAAAGATTACATCGTGGCGAGGCGGCAATATGTTGATAAATTTTAGCTAAGTAAGGCACAATCTACAAATGTAAGGCATTCACTGAGGATAAAACATATTAAAGGCTATAACTGCATAATTTATAATGAAGAGCGAACACACAATAGCTGAGTTTGTGTGGCGAACTTACTAAACATTAAGCTGTATATGAAAGTGATGGTCGAAATGTCTGCTTTTAATGCATTATTCGAGATTTTCCTCATATCTGAATTTCTTCTTCAGGAAAAAAAAACAAAGATCGGTCAATATGATTTTTTATGGCCGTATGGGAAATAAAAGTTTTATATCCATTTTATACAAAATAATAATAAAAAAAAATCGTCATTCATATCTGCCTTTTGTTATTTCAAACACTGTCTAAAGTTTTCTAATAATTGTGCAGTCATTTGTATCTGGCGATAAAAAAGAAGCTTTAAATACAGAAAAATGCTTTTGTTAAAGAGAATTGAATAGAAAGAATCAGTATTTCACTGATAAGTATTCAACAACAACGTTGGCCATAATTCGATAGTTCCGATAGCAGGAAGATGAAAAAGGATGCGCATAATTCAGAGCTTCCACCAGGCTTCATATTTGGACGTAGTTTATTGAAGATATTTAATTCTGAGGTGATTGCATTTCTTTTCTTTTTTTCCAGAAGCAAAAGTAATATCAATACGCACCATGTGTATCTATACGTGTATGTGTTGTGCTATTTACAAAGTCTCGCAAAGTTTTGACACTGTGCCAGAAGTATGACGCTCGCTGCGAATATGACACGAGGCCACGTGAATAGGGAACCCGCTCAGGAATAATCACATGAATCACTGGCATTCGTCAACCAGATATGGCCTTTAACAGATATGGCTTAACATTACCATTACCCCGTTGCCCTTTCAGTGCAGGGTTAGAATAAGATAACTGCATCATCAACAGAGAGGTGCAACGCTCCGAAAACGTCACATATACGGTGGATACTTGTAAACTCGGATATAAACCCGGCAATGTCTACCTTTAAGTTTCTACCATAAAAACAAATTCTGTATAACTTTTTTTATTCTAGTGTAAGCCGGTCCCATGTCTGCCTTATTTTCTATTCTAGCTTCCCGTCCTGAATATGACGATGAACTACAACCGGCAGCAATGCCTCTAAACGGCAGGTTTTGAGGAGCGTGGAACTACCGCATAATTGCTGTCTGTGCCAGGTCCATCCTGACCCGGGGTGGTAGCACTTGTTAGGGTTTCAACTATGGACAATTAGTTAACCCCACCTCCCAAGATTTGGTCAAAAGACTATGAAAGTAGAAAAATACATTATTTTATAGTAAAAATACTATTAATATATTTTCATAGTAAAAAAATTATAAGCGACACATTTAAAAGTAAAAATAAATACCAGTAATTCATTTGTGCAAATCAATTACTAATGATCTCAAGAAAATTAAATTTTGGCATTAAATGACCCATAAGGAGTTGATATGTCGGTAAACAAACAAATCTTCTAGCCTAAGCTGGACTTGGGATTACCTTTTAAAACAGATCTACACTTACCTTTTGTAATGTAGTTTAAAACAGAATTAAATCTACCTTTTTGACTCTAGTATAAACCAGACATGTGTCAACATATTTTGTAAACATGATCAGTGTCTATGTTTTTGACTCTCGTGTAAAGTGAACCAATATCTACTTTTCTCATGGTAACTTGTGATTTTTATTCTAGAAGGCGTCAAATAAGCCAACAGGGGATGATTTGTTATCATAACCAACCTCACAAAAATACCATTAACCGAAACGTACCTTTTTTACTAGCATAGTTTATCACAAAACTTCAATTATGGAGCAGCCAGTGAAGATCGAACACATCAGTCAACAGTAATGACAAAAAAGGCGAAACTGCTAATAATTTACCACTTCTCAAGTGTGTATGTCATTTTTGTTTTGTTTACTAATGTTTACACAATACAAAGCCAAGAGTCACTCAATGTAAGGGTTTACTGAATGATATTATATAAGCGTAAGAAAAGGAGATAAGTATATGAGACCTAATTACCAATCTAGTAGCTTACTTAAATTCATGTAGTCATGGCAGCAGTGGGAAAGGCATATCAGAATAGTTGCCTTGAAAATATTTGTAGAACAGACAGAGGAAAACCACGTCACATCTGGGAGAAATACAAATCTGTAGAATTCCTATCTGACTTGTACAACTTTTCGCCAAAAGGACTTGGATCTCCAGAGATATACAGCCAAGTGTATTTGGGTTGGGTCTTTTAGACAGCCATTCTAATCATGCGTTTTAGGTCGAGAAAAGCACAGAGAGAATAGTGTATGTGAAATCGAACCGAGATTAACCACTCTGTAAATAGCTTACATGCTATATCCATTACCACAATTGGCAGATCGAGTTTGTTTGTCAGATCGGGAAATGAAATAATCTTGAATGGATGCATGGCAGCAGTCCATTCACAATTATCGAATTCCCAACAATTTCAAGATCAAGTGTGTTGAGATTTCTTTTTTATTTTTATGTGTACTGAATGTTTGATATAGTTATGGCACAAATTAACAAAGTAAAATAGTTCTATTGACAATTAAAACGTCTAGAATACATCTGAGTTTTATTGTCAGTTACAAAGAATTATGTCACATTTCTGAATTTGCCTAATAGGTATTTACTAGATTTAAGTTAATTTGACACAACCCAATATTTAGGACAAGATCTAAAAATCAAACTAGGTACAAATGATCCTGTGGTATAACATTCTAAAGATTACATTGTGGCGAAGCGGCAATATGTTGATTAATTTTAGCTAAGTAAAGCACAATCTACAAATGTTAGGCCTTCAATTAGGATCAAATATATTGCACAATACAATGCCAAGAGCCAATTATCATAATGGCTTACTGAATGATGTTGTATAAGCATAACAAAAGGAGATAATGCAGTATATTAGGTTATGTAGGGGAGATAACGGCTAACCCTCGACTAGCAATTGTTAAGAATGTAATGATCGGGAAACATCCTCTCGAGAGTCTGTTTCGCAAAGGTGGGAAAAAAACTGTCTTCTTTTCCTAAAAACTGAACAGGAAGGGAAGGAGGATGATACGTCCCAGTCTTGGCAGCACGGCTGCGAAGGTCAGGATTCGTGGAACTAAGGAATGTCGCTCGTCAGAACATTTGCGATGAAAATAAGGATAGAGTAAAGAATGGCTTCCGACGTTTCACCTGTTGGAAAGAGGTTTTACGTTGGAAAATAATTCATCACACACAAGGCCGCGTAGACGCTTTTGAACAATGTCAAGACAGGCTAATTTGAAGGAAGATTGGGAACTTCCGGTCCAGATATGTCAGCAATACTCCATTTTTTGTTCTGACTTGCCTCTTTTAAAAATAGAACAAAGTAGGACGAATCAATTTACTTACTATAGCGGTACAAGGGACCGAGCCTTTTACAAGCATCTTTATCTATGGATCGTAAGTGTGCGTTCCACTTGAGTTCTGGGATGAGCTAGAGTTCAAATAGGCGTTCAAGGCAATGTACCCACTTGAGAGAACAACCATTCCTCATGATCGGTGAATGTCCAGGGTTTGATCGGTAATGGTGGAACATTACCAGTTTGATTCTAGAGGTACTGAAGATTACAGGAGAACCCGTCACCTCTAGATCCACCAGAGCTTAGTCAGAAGAGAGATCAACTGCCAGATTCTGGTCATCCAGATTTCTGGAGGTTTACCAATATATTGTTGCACTAACTGCATAGATATTCATTGGCCGCACTGGCAGATAACAACAAAATTGATGGACCTGCCTGTTAGGAAAGACTTGATAATTGAGAAAGTCTTTCCAGAGCTTACATAGATTGAGAATTTGTAAAATACCTGGGAGGGATAGATAGAGAGTGGGTGAGGTCAGCAGATTATTTCAGTATTGTGAAGAAACTGTAAAGAGAAAGGAAAACCGATTTGCTCCAGCCTTCTGAAATTATATAGACGGAGAGAAACAGAAAAAGATAAAAATCGATTTAAGCTTAGATAGATAGATAGATAGATAGATAGATAGATAGATAGATAGATATGAACAGACTGAGATACGCGAAAAGAAAACTGGATACGTAAAGAATTAGAGGCTATTATTAAAAAAAAAACAAAAAAAAACATATCAAACAAATATGCCCGGATATAAATTGATCAAGGAATTAACTCATATAAAATGTAACTCAAGTAACAGTATAACACAGATTTCTATCCAGGAACTACAAATATCTTTTTATGCACTGTTTCTTTTTTAATTAATTTTTCTGTAATAAGCGCATTTTCTTCAGGAATCTAACTACAATGTTTCTTTTTTTTTTTTTTTTTTTTTTAAAGAAAAATTGACCGAGTCTTTTTTTAAGTCATGCTGGAGATGTAAAAATGGAACCGTCATTTAAATAGGTATTAATTTTGTTGTTTGCTAATAAAAGGTTTTGGTTGAAACTCGCTATTTGTTTGCTTGTAATTTGGGGATTTTTTATTTTTGTTTTGTTTTGACTTTTCCCATTGTTTCATTTTTCTCTGAGAATGAAAAAGAAATGAGAATTGTTAAAAAGAAAAATCTAAAACTAAACTCTTAGATTGAAGTTAATAATAAATTTATAGAAATTATGTTGATAAAAAGACAGCTAGAAATTAGCGATGAAACTAATTTTTTTAACAATCAGAATCAAGTTTTAGCAAGTCGGGCTGACCGATTCTGACGTCAATAAGTCTTCTCCAACTGTTCTTATGACGGAGTAAGTAGAAAAACTATAAAACTCCAAGATAAGGTACAAAAGACACGCGAAAAGAACAGACAGACTATTAATTTTCAGAAGACAGGAAGTACGTTCGTCTTTAAGAGAAGCTGCCAGAGCCGTGAGCTTTGAACTGGAGACGTTAGAATCAAGCAGGTACAGACTTTTAACTGCCTACGTAGTGTAGAAACAGAGGAAGGAAAATGTGACGGAAATAGTAAAAGATTTCTTCCAGGAAAGAAACACAATGTTCAGAAAAAAAACAAAGTACGGAAATACAATTTTACACACACGTGTGTGTGTGTCTCTCTCTCTATATATATATGATGAGGCTATAGTTCGGTTCACACTCCTCCACAGTCCTTTAAACTAAATTAGAAATTGATCCCATTGTTTCCTATCCATGAGTGGATTTCCAGTTTTTTTCTAAAGTCTTTTGCTTCTCTTTCAATCCGTGTATTGCCTTGTATCTTCGTGGCATTATCGACTTCCTTCGAGTGAACAAATTAATATATATATATACATGTGTGTGTGTGTATATATATATATATATATATATACATACATGTGTGTGTAAGAGTGTGTGTATATATATATATGTGTGTGTGTGTGTGTATATATATATATATGTGTGTGTGTGTATATATATATATGTGTGTGTGTGTGTGTGTGTGTATATATATATATAATTACGCTAATAGCTGGCCACTCTCATTCGGGAATACCCATTAGTAGGACGGTTAGCTAATCCTTATTGCAAACGCTTGCTCAGGCGCATTTTGTGTTTGGTCAACACCCTCAGAGACCACCTATGGTTTATATTGCAACTATGCTGTACAGACCTTAGTTACAGTTTCTGGGAGTAGCTTGTTATCTAGCGTGATCAACAATCTGAACAAGTCCAGCCCCATCAGATAATCGTTTATGGAGTAAAAATGCCTGTAAATATGTAGTGTTAATTTATGCCCACAATATATTAACACACTCGCTATCGATCATATATATATATATATATATATATATATATATATATATATATATATATATATACATATATATATATATATATATAGTAATTAGTAGGAGGATTTTATAATTATATTTAATTAATTCATCGAGTCTGATAGAAATCTCAACAGAATGCAGAAAGCACTGGTGAGCCGTTTCGTCCTATATTCGGGACTCATCAGCAGTGCGCATCCACTACCGAGAATTGAAACCCTGACAGTTGGGTTGTCAAGCGAACATCATACCAACTGTTCCAAATGGGCCTCGGTGACGAAGAGATTCCAAATCAGACTCAACTTAGCGCCGCTCGCTCACATATTCCGTGGCGGAACTCAACTGAGTTCTCTGTAACAATAGGACTGTGCCCCCTGGAGCCACGACTACTCTTACCAAGCTGCTACCAACTGGAGCATTAGAAGCCGGTTCAAGCGATGGTAAACACAGGTAGTAATTAGTAGGAGGATTGCTTTCTGCATTCTGTTGAGGTTTCTATCAGACTCGATGAATTAATTAAATATAATTATCAAATCCTCCTCCTAATTACTCAGATCCTCAAACACTCATATGTCCATAGTCGTTTTGGAAGTGTTTGTGACTATTTTTAGATTATTTAGACGGGATGCATTTGTTTTCATGTAATTGATTATTGCGGATTATGTTATTGTATGAAATTACATGAAAACAGTTGAATAATATTACCTACCAACTCCGTCACGTCCACTATCCAGAACAACCTACACCATCTACGTAAAATAGTCACAAACACTTCCAAAATCACTATGGATATACTCAGATCCTCAAAAGCTAATGGCAATAATATTTCTGAAGCAGGCATTTGTAAAATAAATTATCAAAACTGTGCCTCCCAATATACTGGAGAAACAAGCAGAAATCTGAAAAAACGCATCTATGAGCACAAATGAGACCTCACCAAAAACAACGTGACTAGTCATACACAGAAATAAATTCAACCACAATTTTGATTTTAAAAAATGCTACACTCATAACAAAAAGAAAACTCACTCAGAAGGAAAATCCTTAAGAGTGCCGACATTGAATATTATCCAAATATTAATCTACGCCCAGGTTTTTCCCTATGTCACCTTTCCTAACAGAATTACTACTCTCCTAAACAAACACATACAACTGTATCAAGAAATGAAAAGAAAATGGTTGAATCCGTCAACACAACCATAAAAAAAAACAATATTTCTACACGGGAAAATACTTACGTAATTTTCAATTGACAATATGAATACAATAGCGTTTTCTAAATTCTTCCAGTTGCTAAGGACATTTTGTTTTGTTGCTAATAGTTACTTTGTTTCAATAAATTCATTTCGTTTTTGCCTTGAAAAGTTGCACATAGGCTATTATTACAGTTTTCTTATTGTATTTTACTTTTATAGATATTGTCTTTTTCTACAGGTTAACTTTGAGAAATTTCTCACAAAATAAAATATATATATATATATATTTATGAAAAAATATTTAATTGCCAGTTTTCCTATTGTCATTTTTATTCATAAATATTGTCTTCTCTACTGGTTAAATCGGAGAAATTTTCATATATATATATATATATATATATATATATATATATATATATATATATAATCCTCATTGACAGCAAGACACGAAGTTCCATGCACAATGCAATCTTCAGGTTTTTTAATATAGATTTGCCGTTAGGTATATGTCATCGTAATGTTGGCGTAGTTATATATATATATATATATATATATATAGATAGATAGATAGATAGATATGTGTGTGTGTGCAAAAGATAATGCAAGAACAATATTTTAGAGTTGCGAATATTATTTATTTATACCTATATGAGGGCAGAAAAGATCTCGGCTTAAACCGTTTCCTTAATTCTAACTAAATTCTGTCTGAAAGAGCATCTTGGCCAGACATTGAACGTTTTATTAACACATTACAAACACACACACTGATATATATATATATATATATATATATATATATATATATATATATATATATATATATATATATATATATGAGTATTATAATTGTGACATCAGTTTCGATCTAATTATATATTCCGTTGTAGAATCGAAGTTTTGCTATCTAATTTAACGACGATTTTTAATTTAATGCAAAGAAATGGGTATAAAATACTAGAGTTTCTTCTCTCGATATTCGAAAAAGAAAGATGTTTCCATGTCATTAAAGACATTTCGCTATCACAATCTCTTCTCACCTTGTGTGAATTTCATTTTATCGATTAAATATATCATTTTTTGTGTGTGGCTGTAGTGCTATCATAAATGACTCAGTTCACTCATTGCAAAACGTGCAATTCCTTTTGGGAGATTCGATTTAATGCAAAAATGAAATCTTCTCCAAAGGAAAAAGTGAAGCTAAGATATGAAAAGTCAGAAAAGAAAAAGAACTCACTAACCATCCCCGACCAACGCAGAACGAATCAAATGTTGATAGTGTATGTTGCAAGAGTACAGTGTCATTATCGTTAGTCCCTTTGGCTAACCTCTTTACTCATAGCACCATTTCTAACCAAACGACAGTGTAATTGTGCCCTTAACAAACATCGAATTGATTTGGAGGCGTGACGGAGATTGAAGGAAATGTCTTCTGACAAATAATACTTGTCAAATATCGTTAAGCGTGTTGACTCAGACATGAAATCAATGAAGGTAAGTTTTTTGGGTTTTTTTTTTTCCAATCACAACCAAATGTTTCTTTTTTGGTAATAAAAAAAATATTTCTTTTTCTACGACCTAAAGACATTTTTTTTCAATTGTTTTCATTCAAAAACTGGAATATTAAAATAACTTCTAGTATATGATGGCTTTTGCAAAAGTGTTTTTTTTTTTTTCTAATGGGACGTTTTTTCATTTGTTTTTGTAACTCCTTGATTTATATTGACTGTTCGACGATATTTTTGTTTCTTTTTTTTCTTTCATTCATTTTTTGTGGGGGGAGATTCACAATTTCCATCTTTATTGATTGACTTAATTTTTGTTTTGATTTTGCAAAAGAGCGAACAGATACTATATGAATACGTTCTGATAATGTAACTATATAATTTGTTCAGACTATTAGGTAGATTCAAAGTGATAGATAGATGAAGAAATAAATACAAAAAGAATGGACTAAATAGATTTAGTTGAAAAAAGACAAACGAGTCAACATTTGCCTCACATAGATATATAGATAATTATTGGGCTAAACACGTTTAGAATGCTGTAAAAAGACAGACGAGTCAACATTTGCCTTAGATAGGCAGAGAAAGAAATAGGCGAAGAGATTGATCTAAATAGATTTAGAATGTTGGAAGAAGACCTTTCTGTATGAATTCACACATGCGTTAAACACAAAGAAACCAGTAAAGAAAACATGGCTTTTACAAGGAGTTTTACAAATAATGTACATAAACTGACACCTGGTTTTATTTACTTAATGTATTTACAAAATGTTTGTCGCTCAGATTTCACCTTCGTCTGTTTCTATCTTATTTTCCTTTGCATCTTCTGTTGACATGTAATCGTTTGCTCAAAAAAAAGTGTGGAACCAAATTTATATGAATTTATTTTAACTTACAAGACAGGCCACCAGTGTTATTAAGAAGGAAAAAAAATCCAGCCCTACCTTTTTTTAGCCTTCAGTCTATTGTTGCGAAAGATTTTACGACGTTAAGTTACCATGGAAAAGGGAGCCCTTCTGTAGTTCTCGGCATTCTTGACAGAATTTTCAAGAACTTGGAGAAACGTGGATGCTATGATAAATATTGTCAGGTATTTTATGATCAGCAGGAAGGAATTAGAGAGAGAGAATTAATGTAGTTCCTGCTTATTATAAAAAATATGTATGGATTCGTTACACCTCTTTCATATTTGGCTTTAATCTATCACCATTTATTTTCTATTATGTTTCGAAAAATCATGCAGCTCAAATCCCTGATGATGCACGCACGCACATGTTATTGAACAATTTTTACGTAAACAATTTTGTGAAAACTAGTCCTTTTGAGGTGTCCTGTTTATATAAAACAAACTTAGGTGATCATGTATCTTTCGATACATGACTGACGAGGCAGATTTTTCCCGCAGTAGGTTGCCGTTTTTTTTCTGCGGTAGATCAGTTACGATCTCGGTCTGTCCTGCTATTTACCCATAGCTGGGGGCGGGGGGAGAGGATTCATACCTTTCGTAGGGGTATTAGCACGTAAGTGAATGTAATGGATTCGACTGGAATTCGAACTCGACTCTCCGATTTCTCAGCCCGAGCCGCTATCCATTACTCCACCTTTCCTCTTGTTTATATACCAAATCAATAAAAAGACTGAGTGCGGGAAATTTTGCTCACAGATCTTGTAATATGAACTGTACTGAACGAAAGAAACAAATGAAAGCTGATAGGAATCTGTTAAAGCATGTGTTTGTTAGAGAAAAGGTACTATGGTATGAATATAATCATTGCAAGGATACTATTCAGCTTTTTCATTATAAGAATAATACTGAAGCATGCACAAAGCAGATCATCATCTATGAAGACTCCGCGCAATTTTGTCCCTTTAACTATTAGGGGTAAAATTCTTATTTATATATTTTTTTTAAGAATTTCACCCCAAGCCATGCGGGAATGCCACTAGCTCGCAGGGGTTTACAGAGAGTCAAAGTAAGATTAAAAAGAGGTGTTTGAGGAAAGGATAAAGAGAAAGACGGAGATCAACATCATGGCATCAGAAGATGTCGATTGACATTACATTAGATTTTTTTTTAAGATTATAGCTATCAGAGAAGCAAGTGAGAGGAAAGGAGTTCCACTGTCGGAAAGTGTGAGAGAAGCTGTTAGAGTAGAAGACGTGGATACATTTAACCATTGCGACAGTGAAAGGGCGGGTCCAAGATGCCAACCTAGTAGCACGCTTATATTCATGCAGTTGAGCCACCAGTGAAAATAGCTCGTCAGAGTAGTTGCCATGAAAATATTTACAGAAAAGTTAGAGAGGACCCACATAACGTCTGTGAGAAAGTGAGTGGAGTCGAGATTCCAGGTCAGGACCTATCACATTGCATATCTGTCTGTGGATTTTGTCTAGAACATAGAAATGAACAGCGGCGTTACCAGACCATAAATGACAACTGTATTCAATTCAAGGATGAATGGTAGATTTGTATATTTGAAGGGTGGATTCAGACAAGAAAAACCTTCTGGTTCAATACAGAGAACCAACTTTCCCTGCGGTAGATGCAGCTTTTGATTCAATGTAGCTGTTTCACCTCAGGTCAGTGGAAAACGTGAGACCGAGAAGGCACAGAGAGATGCCCTCGTGAAGTTGGGCATCAGCCATGTTGATAGGAGGCAGGGAGGTTTCTCCATGGCGGGTAAATGAGTGAACTATGAAAAATTGGGATTAGAATAGGACGAGCTAATTCCTGGTGCTTATGTGTAACTTTGGGCTGCCATTAGCTGCGTATTTGACTTCTTGAATTCTTTCTGTTTTCCTTGATGCGCCCTCAAAATGGAAGATAGTACCGATATTGCAAATTTTGTGATGCTTCCAAAACGGAATATGGGTTTGTTGCCTACGCAATACAATATGAGACATCAGTACTGATATTTGAAAAAGTCAAGGTGGCTCTCATGAAGACCAAATCACTACCCATGTTGGAATTATTGGCAGTCTTTCTAGCTGCTAGATGCCTTCCTTTATATTAAATGCCTTTCCTTTGTAATCTGAAAAATCTACATTGATGTTGATTACCAGATGCCTTGGTTGCTAAATGGAAGCACCAAAAGTAATAACAATATATTGTTATTCTCCTGATTTGAGAGAGTATAAGAATTTAGTTAGAAAAGTATTAGATATTACCGATACACTATATTCGGTATTTAACGAGAAAGAGGCAAAATACTTTTTCGGGAACATTTGATTTTATTCAACATCTACAGAACCAATTTGTTGTTCATAACTGAACGTACTATCTTTACATTTTAGGGAGAGACTGCATAAGTTGGCCTGATCAGTAGTTGAACCTTCGGTCATGAGGTGTTGATTTGGGCGTTGGAAAAGCGACGAGTCGAGATTTAGACGCTGCTTTTAGCCTGATAGATGTGGCTAGATGCAGAAAAAAATGGTGTGATCTAAAATTGTCCTTCTTGTCGAAAATTCACGTACGTCGAAAAACAGATGAAGAAATTCTGTTTTGTTTGTTTTGGTGGGGGGATTTTTTTTTTTGTGCTTCATCGCTCAGACAGGGCTGGCTGTTCCTAGACTTTGGAGAAATGTGGAAAGCAAAAATTGCCAAATTGAGTTTTCTCTTCGTAGCGCCGGCACAGAGCGGACTGATGATAACTGGCTGAACGGTTCCTCTTTTATCAAGATTCAACTCATCCCTTCTACCAACTGAATGAGGAAAAGTCATAAATCCTAGCTTGCAGCCCAAACACGTCCAAACCGAAATATTTGGATTGGAACTGATTGAAGAGAGATAGGAATGTCACTTTCAGGTTCTTAAAACAGGCCTTCCTAATTAAAAACGCCCTTCTTCCACTCCTTGTTCGTTTAATTAGCAAAATCGCATATCGCTATAGATAAACTATGACATCGTGCTAACACCACCATCGACGGTTTCCTTACAATTTCGTCTCCCCAATTGTGCCCACAAGACTTGGGCCAATTCGTGATATGGTTTCAGGCACTTCACAACTGTGTATAACGAAATGATTCTCTTTAAGACTGGTATTATCATGGATCATGATGCTTTTCGAAGCCGAGCCTCATGCTCGGAACGCTAATACTCTAAGACCTCAGGAACGCAATCAACCATTACATGTATACAGAAGTATTTTGAAGCAGCGGCAAGTACGTTCTTAGATTCAGCGGAAACGACCGAACTATAAACAAATATTACTGAATAAGATCTAGATTGGTTTCGTTTGTTTTATTTTACGTCATATCAACACCTCAATGGGTTATTTAATGCCGAGAAGATATTTATTGCTGGTAATATTTTTTCAGAAATGTATTGCTATTTTTTTTCCAAAAATATATTACTGTCAATATTTTTCTTCAAAAATATACTGCCAGCAATATTTGTATGTATTGCTGGTAAGCGTTTTTACCCTTCAATATTGTATTGCTGGTAATATTTTTCCTTCAAAAATTTATTTTTGATTTATTATCTGCAACTTTTACTTATAGTGGACCCTAAAGAATGTTGTGTAACGCAGACAGCCAACTACATTGGCGGCCCTTAGACAAGAAACTGAAAATTCATGAGCAGTAATCTTACTGGACACTTTGGCCAATGTTGCCCAGGAAGTAATGTGCCGTACTAATAAATGTCTGAAATTGAAAGGCCACCATTTTGTACATCTCTTGTTGTACGTGCGATGGTAGAGTTCACAGTTAACTTGTAATAATCTCCTAATCTCTGAATAAATTCAGTATTACAATATCTATACAAGGTTTTCCTTTCCTGGGATGTGGATACATTTTCGGGTGGACTCTCTATATATGCATGTAAAGGGAAGAGGTTATAGTTGTTCCAACGAGAGAAAAGTGTATATATTAAAAAGAGAGAAACTGCAAACGTTTTTGGTTGTAATGTGGATTTTTAAAAAGAAATATGTTTAGTTTCCATAATTTTGCTACATGCATTTCCGGTCTCGCGATCTTCATCAGGCAAAGAGTGAATATTTCCACATATTATTAAAAGAAATTACTTTTTCAAGAGCCGTTCGATATTAGACATTCTCTTTTTATGTGTTAGTGACACAAATGTCTTCCTTGAACTGGCAGTGAAAAAGTTCTTCTGCGTAAAGGGTAATAAAACAATTAAGATTGGTCCGAGAAAGATATCTGTATTCTGATCTTTTAATGACACTTGTATGTTCTTAGATCTATTTCCATCTTTTTGTGTACGTGTCAGCATGCGTATATTCTCTCTAGATACATATATACTTTCTTATTATAAGGAATTAATATACATATATACATACACTTCATAATATATATATATATATATATATATATATATATATATATATATATATATATATATATATATATATATATATATATATATATAATATATATATATATATATATATATATATATATATATATATATATATATATATATATATATAATATATATATATATATATATATATAATATATATATATATATATATATATATATATATATATATATATATATATATATATATATATATATATATATATATATATATATATATATATATATATATATATATATATATATATATATATATATATATATATATATATAATATATATATATATATATGTGATATATATATATATATATATTTTATATATATATATATATATATATATATATATATATATATATATATTTATATATATATAATATATATATATTATATATATATATATATATATATATATATATATATATATTTATATATATATATATATATATATTTTATATATATATAACATATATATATTTTATATATATATATATATTATTTATATATATATATATATATATATATATATATATATATATATACAAAAACATATATATAACCCATATTACTCTATATATATATATATTTTATGTTTGCACATGTATGTAGATGTGCGTAATTGTGTGTCTGCGTGTGTGTAGGCTTTGTGTATACGTGAGCTTGTTTACAGCTGTATGTCTGAAAACGTAGACAAATCCTTGTGTGTGCGTCTTTTGCGTGTCTATATGTAGATGAGAACGTGTGTATCAGTGTGCATGCGCGTGTTTTTGTAGGTTTGCGTGTGTCTCTCTTTGTACGTGTGACTCTGTAGCCATTTTAAATCTAATACCGGCTTTGCATGCGAGCGCTTCTCCGTGCGTGTGTATACTGACTGTATTGTATGCGACTGTAACCTGTTTTAATCTAATTTCGAGACCGTTGCCTCGACCGGCCGAGTGCTAACTAACCAGCTGATGAAAGACGATCAACTCAATGCAACGCTTCTATAACCTGAAGTGCAACTTTTATTCGTTTGCAGGTTGAGCGGTCGAAACTGTTTGGGACTTCTCGACTTGACACATCCATCAATCAATAATTACAAGCCAAGCAGACAAGTTTGAGGTCAGTCACTCAGACGATGGGCGCCTGGCAGTTAGCCACCAGCCATGGTCAGTGGTCACTAACTGTTCAGCTTAAACCGCTTTTTCTCTACGATTCCAACTAAACGATGCATGATTGTGTCAACTGAAGCGGATGCCCAAGTGAAAAAGGGAAAAGCCATTGTGCCGGGCTCAGTGAAAATATCAAATTACTTGAGCTGAGTTCAGTTTAACACTAAAATGCATTCTCCTCAGAGGATATTTTATCCAGTTCTATAGATCGATAGCAAGAAACTATGACAAAATCGAATGTTTATGCTACATTTAATTTATTTGATGTTGATCTCGGATTATAGACTCAAGTAACAGATGAAAGGTCTCTTCTGAAATTAAGTTTATGCTATACTAATGAATATGTCAGAAGTGTTCGTTATCAAGCCCAACTGTTATTATCAGCTTAATCTTGGCTAGGACAAGATAGAAAAAAAATGCGCGGTACGTCAATGGGAATGAATTCACCGAAGTTATAGTGGTTGACAAGAGGTTTTTTGCTTGCTTTTTTTTTATAAGGAAATTTTTTAAAAAAAATGTATGGTCGTTAACAAAAGATAACTAGCCGCAAGGGGCGGGGGTGCTACAAACAGGAGAGATCAAAATCAAGAAGATATGGTAAGATATGTACTTCTACAGATAGATGCTGAGAATATGTACCGGGTGTAACAGCAAAATTTTCTAAATCGTCTAACTGCATAATTGCCCATCCCACAAAATGTTTAATATCTAAAAAAAAAAAAATCATTAAACTGAATTTCTTTTTTCCAGTTTTTCAGATATGACATTTAGCAATCTTAACATTATTTGTAGCAAGAAAAACAGAGAAAACCTTTTAAAAATCGTATCGTGTCAGTCCCACTGTCTTCCCAACTGAGCAATGGTGAGAGGTAAAAAAAATCATTAAACTGAATTTCTTTTTTCCAGTTTTTCAGATAAGACATTTAGCAATCTTAACATTTTTGTAGCAAGAAAAACAGAGAAACCCTTTCAAAAAAGATTAAAAATCATATCGTGTCAGCCACACTGTCTTCAAAACTGAGCAATGGTGAGAGGCAAAAAATCATTCAGGCGTTCAGTAATGATACCCACATTCATACAATGGCTTCCATCTTCAAAGTCCATTCTAGAACCATCAAGAGAACGGTGAATATGTTTTTAAAAAGGGGAATTGTAGAGAGGAAAACTGGATCAGGAGGTCCCACCAGGAAGAGGGATCCTCATTTCAACTTAGCTACAGAAATCAATTAGAAATGACTCAACTCAATCCATAAGACATTTGGCTCATGAGAGAAAGAGGAGTCTCAGCTATGACAGTCCAAAGAACAGTGCAAAAAGGCTTAAAATTGAAATCGTACTTGAAACTTCTGAGGCACATTGTTCTTCCAGGACAGAAAGTTAGAGGGCGAAGATCATCTTGAATAAGTTGGAATATGATCCTGGAGATATATATATATATATATATATATATATATATATATATAAAATATGGAATATGTGTGCACCTGTGTTATGATTGGGTGGTATCCGTCATAATTACCGACGGACGTGTAGGTACGAGTGTGAGTCAAAGTGCCTTAGTATGATAGCTAAGTCTATAACGATGCCCATTGGACTACGCCATTGATCTACACTTCTGACCTGTGACTACGACGCGTACCAGTCGATTATTGCTACCGTATTATACTTGTTTATATTAGCCAAAACCCACTTAGCTACTTCGTTCAAATATATCCCTTTACGGAATATATATATATATATATATATATATAATAATCCTTCATGAGCTGCCAATCCGTAGCTATGATAAATTAATGATGAATATGTCATTTTTGTTTTTGATCGATTTCAATTCTTCTGTTAAACATGGAGAGGAATTATATATTCTTATTATTGCTCAAAGTCGAGACCAATAGTGTTATTAAAACCTCGGAGAATTCCAGTAAGATATCTTTAATTAATTCTAAGATACACCGGTTCAGATCTTAATCTAACATTTGGACAAATTTGCTGTTACACGATTTGGACAATTCTGCTGTTATACCTGATAAGCAACGAGGATTTTTTTTAAGGAAATTGGGAAGAGAAAAGAACATTTATACCCAGAATAAGAAAGAGACAATGGAAATTTCTTGGGCATACAAACAGCAAAACTTTTGGTGAATTTGGCATTCACAAGATATATTGAGGGCAAGAACAGAGAAAACTTAACAAGTTTCTGTAAACAGATAGCAGAACAACGGCTGCTGTGACCTTCATTCTTTATTTGCCTTGTCCCGTTAAGAGGTAGGCGATCATAGTTCTCCACAATTTCCTAGATATTGTAGCCCTTAATAAATTTTGTCTTTTTGTTATTTCTCCTAACCCCTGTCCCGCCAGCGATTTACTCGAGTTCATTAAATACCTTATACGTTGTTTTCCTCTTGCCCTCAATCCGCCCTATGAGTATCAGATTTTCCAATCCCCATTCCTCATTACGTGTCCCAGAAATTTCAGCTGTCTCTTCTCGATGTTAAATATAAGTTTCTGTTCGTTTTCAATCTCTATCAAATCTTGTCATTGCTCACATGTTCGGTCCATGGTATCCTCATCATCCTTCTGTAGAAGCCCATTTTCGTTGCTCTAAGCCTGTTCTTCATCTTTGAGGACATTATTCAGTATTCCCAGAGGACATACATCACGTAACAGTTAAGTACTCTTTTCTTTGTTCCTAACGATGTTTTTCTTTCTCCTTATACTTTGCTTAGCTTTTGGAATGCACCTTTGGCTATCCCAGAGTGTCTTCGGATTTCAATGCTGCATTTCCCGTTCTCGGTTAGAACCCTTATCAGATATTTAAATTGTTGTACTTGTTTGATTTTAAAGTGCAAAACATTACTTAAAGCTAAAACAGGCTAATTATTTACACGCAGACAGTTGTCCTCATTTTACGACCATACCACGTTCAAATAGCGGTTTTCGTCAGATCACCAAAGTTAAGCAACGTCGAGACTGGTAAGTATCTAGATGGGTTACCGCTTGCGAATACCAGTCGCTGCAAGCTTAGATGTTCATCTAAGGTAATGGATATCGACTCGGAATGAGAAATCAGTGAACAGAGTTCGAATTTCGGTCGAGTTCGTTGCAATCACTTACGCGCCAATATGAATTCGCTTCTTCCGCCAGCTATGGTTAAATAGTTGGACTTGTAGCTGAAAACCATTATTAGTTCGAAAAATTTTAACTTACTTTTTAAAAGTATCGTGTAGTTTTCTATTTATCCATAGTGATGTACTCACGCGTTTTATCGATATTTAAAAAGCTCAAATATTATAAACAAGCAGAAGGCCACAAAAATGGAACACCCAGAGATAATCAAGATTGCAACCTTATAGTAGATTAGGCTTTTGACAATGCTTCGTTGTGGTAGTAACCGTTAGAGAGCTGATCTAGCAGACTATTACCCATGTGTAGTGCCTTTTATTATTACGGTAAGTATTACGTGTATAATAATAAGCTTACGGTCAAATCACGCTGAAAACACCGGTTCTCGTTCGATCACCGAAGTTAAGCATCGTAGAGCCAGGTCAGTACTTAGATGGGGGACCGCTTGGGAACACCTGGTACTGTAAGCCGCCAAAGTCCAACCCTTACCCCACAGTCGGTGGGGGAGTGTAAACAGTAGTGTCAGAGCTATGCCGCCGGAACTTCGTTCCTGGTAGAGGACCACCCAAGGCGGACAGGTCTGACACACACGCCGGCTAACAAGGGCTCTGGTGAAAATCCAAGGAGCGTCTGCATCGGTAACCAGCAGCTTCTGGTCGTTCCTGTCTCTGCGTCTGTGGGAACCCCGCGGCAAGCAAGAACGTTATCCGAGTAGGCCTGGGTACCCTACTTCTGTAATTTATCCCAAGAATCTTCTCATAACAGGAAGAAGCCGGCTCAATCCGCCCAGGGTGAATGCCGCATCAGTAGTACAGTACAGTACAGTAGTACGTGTATAATACCTACGCCGAAATTTCAGCAAGAAAATTATGAAAAAAATCTCTCGTTTATAATAAACACTGAATCAGTTGAACTAGTAGCAGTTGAATTTAATGTAAATGCAATACTTGTTCCATATTTATCAGGGTTATATCGAGAAAAAAAGTAAGAATTTATAGAGTACATTATGTTTTGAAACATAAAATGTATCCAGTATTTGGAGTTGTTGTGGGAAGACCAGTTGTGTTTATCTAGAAAACACGTGTCTCTTTGTTTTATGTTTCTCGTAACAATTATTGCGGACTCGAACGTGAGTCCAAGTAATAAATCAGTAACACAAAAATAATATAAAACAAACAACAGTGCATGTTTTAATAAAATTATTACATTAATAGTAAACGAGGAAAACACTTAATGACTAGTTTAATAAAGCGTTTAAATTTGTGTTCATGTAGGCCTGTGATAGACACATGTATGAAAGAAATAAAAAACGTCAGGTGAGAAAAGTAAAACATTGTATATGAACGTGACCTAGAGGGAACACATGTTTCTCACGTGTGACTACATCTTATAGCCAGAGTTGTAAAAAAGGGAAAAAAAAATGAGTGAGAATATCGTTTCCTATTTATAGGCATAAGGAGCGTCCCCTAGGGGCGGTTTCTTTTAGAAAAGTCAAGTGGGATAACACACAGAGCAAATGTACGGACGTCTTCAGAAAATGTAACAAGTTTACGATGAAAATAAGCGTACACTTGGAGAAACAAAAGTGTAAATACACACATTGCGTTCCTTCGTAGCTATTTGCATGTCGAGGCGAAAGCCAGAAAGTCCAGAGAAAAGAAGACTAAGACATCTACTGCCAACATTGTCGTGGCATCGATCAAAATATGCTTAAAACAAGATATGATGTACGTACAAAATATTGTAGCAGACCGATCCGGAAAATAGTTTATATTTAGTTTTCATGTATAATGCCCACACCTAAATGTTAACCTAAAAGATAGGTGAAGAATTACGTTAGACGTGTTGAGGACCCGTCAGCGTGCAGTGCTGGTTTATTACTAAGTGGCCTTGTGCCAGACACCACACTAAACTACCGAGTCCACAAGCAATGTAAAATAAAAAAAATAATAATGCGTGAATGAACAGTGAGAGGAAAGGGGTCAATCAATAAGTGCATAAATTAATGAACATCAAAGAGATAGCCGGAATAAAATGACAAAGACATCTGTTTGTAAAACATGTGTAACTTTAATTAGATGGAAACAAGTAACTTATCTCGTGGTACGAGATTAATGAAAAATGTCCCGCGCCAAAATAGAAAGCAAGATGGCTAAGGCGGGAAAAAGAGTTTTATAAGGTTCTGGAAAAGGATGTGCGCAGATATAAAAGGAGTACTCACTGTGGATTTTTTTTTTTTTTTTTTTGGCGTTCTAAGTGTGTGTGGTATTTTTGTGTTCAGGTTCATAGTTAAAAAGAATGTTCGGTCGTCTCAGAGTTTTTGGTGAGGCATTGAATTGGCTGCTGGAAATTTTACAGGATTGCTGTGGGCATCTAGCCAGGAGAAACGAAGAATGTTTGAAGCGAGTTTCATGGTCTTGTGGAGTTGTTTACGGCGAGCCCAGAGAGACGAAAAATATATGTTCGTTAGTAATATATCCCTGTCTGTATTTACTGTTGACTGACGAGGGATAAATGTAAGTCACCTGTTGAATACGAATTTTTGCTCACGACCGTGTCGTGTGTCTCTGACGTCTTCTGGTCGAAAACGGAGAAGGTCTGACCTGCGGGCAGCTTCAAGACGAGAAGAAGTCTTGGTAAAGTGTGAAGTCGACATTGTTGAGATAAGATATTCCGGCCCGCATATGGGTTAAGGGCACGGAATAAATGAGTTGCCCGTCTAGTCAGGTTGAAGCTCGGAAGGCAACTGGCTTGCAAACGCTGGCCGTTTGAGACGCCGCGAAACGCGCGGGAAAAATTCAAAATCTGTTAGTCTGAGTTCATCAGTAGGAGCTAGCGAAGGTTACTGCTATGTCTAGCTGTGAGAGGAAGAAAGGGGTGAAAACCGCGCGCACACACGCACGAGTGTGAAAGGAAGGGAGGAAACTCGACGGCGCGTAAAATATAGATGGAATTAATGTGTTAATTCCATAGACGTTTCATTTTCATGGCATTGTGCCAAACGGATCGAATAGAGGTAAATTATTATAATATCAGCATTGTCTGGCACAATTCCATAAGTTTGGAACACGAGTGTGACTTGAACACACTACGCTAGTGTAATTTTTTCTTAATAATTTCACCCCAAATAAGGCAATGAAACTACTAAGATGCAATGGGGTTACTTAGTGCGAAAGAATATGAGAAGAAAAAAAACATGATTAAGAAGAGAGAACTATAAAAGTACAGGAAATAAGGAAACAAAAGACAGCGTTAGACACGACGATAGGAAAAGAATTCCACATGCGAGAAGTGCGAGAGAAGAAACTGTTAGCATAGAACTTACGGTTACATCGAGACCAGCTCAACTGTAAAAATTCGTAAAGTCGAGATAACAAAGACGAGAGCTCATCAGAACAAGAAATACAGAAAAGGCAAAATGAAGCTACATTAGACGGTGGAAGAGTGACTGAAGCCGAAATGCCGAGTGAAGACGATAACATTGCAAATTATTTTGATTTTGTCAAGAATCTCTAAATACATAGCAGAAGCAACATGCCATATGTAACAGTAATATTGATCGGTAGACTTAGCAATCTGTAAAATAGATTCTAAGGAGGCATGGTGGGGTAATGGATAAGAGCTTGGATTGAGGAATCTGAAAGCTCAGTTGGAATTCCAGTCGAATCCATTACATTCACTTACGTGTTAATGCCCTTGGGAAAAGTATGAATCCTGTTCTTCTTTCTCCAGCTATGTATAAATTGTAGGAAAGACCGGATTCTATAGCCTTGGAATGGGAACTGGCCTGCCGCAGAAAGAAATGGCAACCTACTCCAGAGAAAAAAAAATCTGCCTCGTCAGTCATGTATCCAAAGATACATGATCGCTATTTACATTGTTCGGACTATTGTTCTCATCTTTTTCGCCATATTTATTACAAAGTTTCGGCGATTGTACGCTTCGGCCTTCTTCAGGTGGTTGGAATGTCGAACTGAACACTTTCTTTCGCTCATTGAGTTAGACTGTTCTAGTTCCACGTGCCATGTCTAATGGATGTCAGTTATCAGTTATCTCCTGTTAATTCCCCTCTCTAAGTTTTCCACCGCCTTAACCAGGTATTGAACTCACACTCTAAAGGTGTTAGTTAGATCCAGTGACAGGACCAAAAGATACATACACATATATATATATACATAGATAGATAGTTAGATATAAATAAAAAGATAGATAGATATAAATAAAAAGTGAACATAGAAGTCAACACTTAGAGGCGACAGTCTGTTTCATGCTATATGCAATCGTCAGGCCACGTGTGCTGTTATTTTTCTCGGCTATTTATACATATACGGGTCAGTGGTGCATTGTGGGTAGTCTATTATGGCGGTTATTATAGCATGAAACAGACTGTCGCCTCTAAATGTTGACTTTTATGTTTACTTTTTTATTTACACACGCTCTATCTCTGATATCGAGCACTTTATCCCATAAATATAGCACACCTTGAGACTATATTTCTTCATATATATATATATATATATATATATATATATATATATATTCATACAAACTCACATATATGTATGTATTCACACACACTCACATGTATGTATGTATGTTTTCACACGCACTCACATGTATGTATTCACACACACTCACATGTATGTATACCGTATGGCTTAAACAACGGTAGCGGATTCAACTGAACTCCTGATTTTTAAAGTTTTTTTTTATATATATATATATATATATATATATATCGCTCCCACTCTCCACGTGTATGTATATGTGGTAGTGCTAGTGGTTTAGATCTAGTAATAAGGCGAGCCAAGTTCGAATAACAGTCGTTCATTAGATTCACTTTCGCGCCAAGACAATTTGGAAAGGCGTAAATCCATCATTCTCCCTCTGGATAAATAGTGGGCAGATTGCGCTTTTTAAGTGTGATTGGCAACGGCTCGGGAACTAAAAGACTGTACACCCAAACCCTAGTTAATGAGGAGCTTGTCAGCGATAGTCATAAATGCTGAATGAGTCGACAGTTTATAATGTATAGATGTGTGGATGCTACGTGGCCGAGTCAACCGAACGTTCGCTTTCCGAACATCAGCCTTATGTTCGAATCTCACACTGGCGGATTTGTTAGGAAGGTAACTCCTTGATGTGGAGGTGATAGCAGCGTGAGGCCCATTTAGAAAGTGGCTTGTTTAAGTGAAATTGGTTAGACAGAATTGTTTAAAAGCTGTCAATTGTTGTGCTAACATTAAGTCGCAAGTCATCGTGAACGAGGCTTTGAAGGTTCTCTGGTTGTTCCTACAGTTGATCATGATCTTTGCCCAGTAACCAAGTTCCGCTCAGTATAATAGCAGCGTTAACTACAGGTGGGCTATGAGGGTGTTGAATAAACAAATATCCCTGTGTATGTATCTGCAAGCCACCATAGCAGATGGGTGTACTCGGACAACGAGAGTAACCAGCCATTATGAACTTGATGGTGAAACAGTAACAAAATATAGAATGAATTCAAAATTCTCATGAGATTTATTTAATGAAATACTGCTTTTTTTTTTCTCTTCAAAAAATCCTGTTCGGCCGCGAATACGTAACCATAAATAGAAGCTCAATGTGATGCACAGCGCAAATTGACAAATCCCCGAAAGTATCGAGGAAACACTGCAAGAAGAACGTTCAATCTTGAAAGCAATCTCTATCTGCACATTTTTACCAACAAAGCAAATATTAAACTAAAAATACTGTCTAAATTCTTTACAATGCTTACACAAGAATGGTTTCTTGTAAATGCTTTTTTCTTATTTGCCTAGCTTCAACACAGATAATAATACAAGCATGGATAGAACCAAGTTTGATTTGTAAATAACAGACACACATATATATATATATATATTTATACATATATACACATGCATATATATATATAAACATACATATATATATATACACATACATTCACATATATAAACATACACATATATATATACACATACATTCACATATATAAACATACACATATATATATACACATACATTCACATATATAAACATACACATACATTCACATATATAAACATACACATATATATATATACATACACATACGCATATATTCACATATATAAACATACACATATATATATATATACACATACGCATATATTCATATATATAAACATACACATAGATATACTTATATACACATATATATACTTATATACGCACACATACATATATGCATACACACACATATATGCATATATACATACATACACACATATATACATACATACACACACGCATATATACATACATACACACACATATATATATATATAGAGAGAGAGCGAGAGAGAGAGAGAGAGAGACATGATATGCGCATAACTATATACCTATAATCCGTACTCATAAATTTATACATTATCTATAAATATATGTACGAATAAGCTATATATTCTGAAATTTATATTTAAAAATCTAAAATATATTTTACAGAACAGAATATATATGCAACTCTGCATTTTATCCATTCAATTTATATTTTTATATAAAATTTCAGTGCAAATATATATATATATATATATATATATATATATATATATATATATATATATAATAATATATATATTTGCTCAGCAAAAGGTACATATTTATATGTATTCTACATATCAAAGAATAGGAGTGAAGGATGAAAGTCAATAAGAAAGACCCGTGAAAGCAAAATATGGATTTTACCGTTTTTCTGTTCGATATTTGTGCACGATGGTGAGGTGTGTTAACGGTGAGGAGAAAAAAAATCCAGGCAAAAAGAGAAGAATGCAAAGATTGTGCAAATAAAGACAAAAAATCCCAATTATAAAACGGGTCGAGTTGGAAAAGCAGATTCAAGTGTTTGATGGCGTCGATTTGAAATGGATCCCGAGAAGAGAAATTTTTAAAAAAAAAAAAAAAAAAGAAAAGAAAGAAAAAGAAAATGTAATTGGCAAATGTCTCTGAGACGATGTACAAAAGACAAGTTTATTTTTCTCTTTTATTTTACATTTAAGGCACTTGAGTAAGGAATAAATGATACAAGTTATTAAGAAGAAAGGGAAGAATGAACTTGAAGAATACAAAACAGATTTGCTGCAAGGAGATGGAGGTGAAAAGGAAAGCCTAGAAGAAAACAGAAGGAATTAGTAGAGTTGAACAAGTTGGTGTAGAAAGGAATAAAAAAAAAAAAGGCGTCATGGAGAAACAGGGAAAAAATAAGAGGACGTAGCGAAGAATAGAGAGAAAATGAAGAGGACTGGAAAAGAACCGCAAGAAAAGGCGGGAAAGTTTAAATAAAGGATATTGTGGAAAGGAGACTGAAGATTGGATTGAGATGCGATCAGTAAGAAACAGATAAAGTAAAAGAGTAATCCAATGAAGATATAGGAAAAGTAAGAGGAAAGACAATGACGAGATGATGAAAATGCAAAGATTGAGAACAATTTTAAGGGGAAAAGAAAACAAGAATAAAAATAAAAGGTAGCATTAAATTGATAGGAAACGATTAAATAACAGAAGAGAATGGAACCAAAGAGTAAAGGAGGAAGAATAAAAGAACAAGAAATTTGATCTCTACAAAAGAACCACCCTACCCAAAAGTCTCATCGATATAAAAAAATGATAAAAGGTCGACAGGCAGAATAGTAACATTGTCAGAGAGAAAAATATTTAGGAATCAAGGGAAAAATAGCGGAAGATTGCTCATGACACACAAACGTAATAAAAGGACGTGCTGAAACCCACTATCGGGTAAATAGCGATTTTTTAAACATAATCGGTGTAATAAATAGAATATCACACACACACACACACATATATATATATATATATATATATATATATATATATATAGATAGATAGATAGATAGATAGATAGATATAAATATAGATGTGTGTGTCTGTGTTCAAGGCCGACCAAAAAAATGAAAAATAAAACTTCCAATCGGTACATTTTACTCCGTAATGTTTCATCTCTGAAGCAATTCGACGGGAAAATTGCTGTGATTGTTTGTAAGGAAACATTGTTGTGTTTCTTTATCAAAATTATTTGAGAGTGATTGCCTCAATCATATGAGTATAGAAATATATATATATATATACATACATACATATGCAGGATGCGATTGATAAATTGTCATCTAAATGACGCAAAAATGAAATTAATACTGACATCTCGTTTTAACAAATATACTTTCGCAATCCACCAATAATTACAAAAATGATATTATTCAATATCTGTCGATATTTCTGTGATGAGGTATTTTAACCAGTTATACTATTTACAATGTTCAGACTATTGTCCTCATCTTTATTGTAATATTCAAGATGTTTCGGCCGTTGTACACTCCGGTTTTCTTCAGGTGATGTAAGCTAGAATATCGAACCCTTTATTTCGTCTACCGGTGTAAATTGTTCTAGTTCTACATGCTAAGAGTTTTCTGGCTATCTCAGTTTCAGTAATGACCCAGTAAATAAAAGTGTTGGTTGAAGTAATCAAGTAACCTGACTCAAAGAGTTGTGAGGTTAAAAAAAACTTGGAGATTTGAGTTACTAAAGGCAAATAATTCAAAACATTCAATGCAAATCTGTTGCTCAAATTCACCAGTCAGCGTGTAGATTGCAGAGCCCTTCCAGTAAAAAGTCAGAAAACTTCACGTAGTATTTCGGTACGAGAAGATGGCACGGCGCTTATTGGCAGAGTAACCGTTAGTTGAGAGCGCATTTCAGTTGAACCCTACAATCACGACACGACAAGAATTAAGCGCGTCGCGCAATTCACTCTACACACACACACACACATATATATATATATATATATATATATATAATGAAATGGACAATGCCCGACAATTATTTTAAGGCATATTTCATATTTGTACGTTCTTTTAACAGATACAAATAATTTAGTAAATGTTTTGTTTATAATAAACAGTATTAACGACATTTACCGGCCTGCATGTCCGAGAAAATTTCATATAAAATATGTGTCCTCCGGCATGTCGTTAATACTGTATATTATAAACAGAGCATTTACTTAAATATCTCTATCTATAAAAAGACCGCATAAACATAAAAAAAACTATCTTAAAATAATTGTCGGACTTTGTACATTTCATAATGTGTGACGTCATTTGGTTACATTTGGATACGGATCGAGCAGATATGAATGTACGAGAGAAAATCATGGAAAATTTTAGTTTAAAAACAGTATAATCGACCTTGCTAAGAGACACGCTCCTCTGTGGCTCAATCGGTAAAAGCACGTCAGGCTATATGAAGGTTCCGAAAGTCGGAGGATGCATATTTTCTATGAAAATTTCTCGAACATTCAGGCCGGTAAATGTCATTAATACTGTTTATTATGAGCAGAGCATTTACTTAAATATTTGTATCTATAAAAAAAAACGTATAAACGTAAAAAATGTCAATATATATATATATATATATATATATATATATATACACACATAGTGTATCATCACGAATACCAGTACTTGTAATGCTAATGACACGCTATATACGCATCTACGTAGTACGTCAGTGTTACACGTGGTCAAATGAGGGTAGAACATGTCACCAGGTCTTCTATGTGCCATGTTCCTCCAGGACGTAAGCAATTTTGTCCTCCCTACAATTTTCTGATCTTTTTAGCTCTTAGTGAATTTTGTCATTTTGCTATCTCTGCTAATCCCTGTTTTTCCAACCATTTTCACAAACTCACTAGGTTATGCGCTGTTTTCACCTGGCCATCTTACCTTCGATATGTCACATGATTGTCAATTTTTTTAAGCCCTCTTTCCATTTTATCTACATTAGAAATTTGAACTGTCTCTTTCTGATACTAAATGTACTGTTCCTTTTATTTTCTCTGAAACTTCGTTGTTCCTCACATGTTTACTCCAAGGTATTCTCAGCAACCTCCTGTAGAACCACATTTCTGATACTTTAAGTCTCTTCTAAATTAGTGAAGAGATTTTCCAGGAGTTACCGTCATATAGGAGGGCCTATATTATAGACCCTTTAAGTACTCTTTTCTTTGTAACGAAATTTTCCTGTTCCTTGATACTTTGCTTACGTTTTGGAAGTCATCTTTTTTCTTTTTATCCCAATACGCGTTCGGTTTTCACTATCATCCGTTACAATACTTCTTTTATAATTTAATTTTTGTACGTGATGGATTTGGATATTTACAGTTTTAATTCTTATGTTCGGGTTTCTTTTACCGACAATTATACATTCTGTTTTCTTCCAGTTAATTTAGTCCTTTCCTGTCACTTTCTATTCTGTCGGAGTTTATGTAGTTTTCTTTCTGCGTCTGCTATCAGCACTATATCATCTGCCTATCAAATATTCTTAAGAAATAATAATGAATCCTGACAGGATTTCTAAATCTCTCAGAATTGCTTCATTGTAAATGTTGAATTAGTCTCGTGAGAAGACACGTCCTTATGTTACGCCGTTTTCTATTTTTATGTGTTTATTCATTTTCTATTGTTTAGAATATCATTACATTTTCCTTGAAAGTGACTTGGTACGGTGATATTTTGTTATAAAAAGCAGATATCATTCTCATGAAATTCCAGCTATAGAAATGTTTAAAAAAACCAAAAAAAATCGACCAGTTTTCCACGAACCCGCAATAAGAGGAATCAAGGCAAGTGTAGCAGAGGAGAATCCACTTGGATCCTGCTCACCCACGCTGACACTTCACAAGACACCGTTCCTTGCCAGCCCCCGAATGCTGGTTTTCCTTTCCGAGGCATCTTACAAAGACACAGATCAGCTGCAGACTATCTATACACGCCAATCTGTCCCACTGCTAACAGGAAAAACCCGGATGTAACTGGTGTTAACAAACATATCAGAATGGGATTCAAGATCTCTTTTGTCTCTGTACTGAAACGAGTACATCACAATTTCGAATAAATCGAAAATGCTGACCTTGAACAATAGAAATCCGAGTTTTAGCTCAACATTGGCACCACGAAGAAAAAGTAAAGTAATGCCTTGTTTATCAAATTATTATATCCCAAGCAACACGCACATCTTAACCTTAAAAAGACAAGACTTTCGAAGAATGTGAAACTTCTGAAATATATATAACGTCCGCTAAAATCTTAAGACATAAAATCCTTTTCAGAAACATTCAGCTACGAAAGGAAGCTTTATCGGAGTTAATGTTGTGGTAAAACAATAAGAGCATTATCAATTAAATATCAACGTAAATCTCGCTTCAGATGTTAAATTCCAAGCTCTTTAACAGCATATGTTGTCTTATAAAGAATATTAAAAGAATTAATAAAGATAACAGAAAATAAGACAAGAATTGACGACATAGAAAATGATTGAAATAGCAGTGTAATATTCTGTAGAGAAATCAAACAAATTTTACGAGTGTTGTGCTTTCGAAAGCTTTTACATAATGCTAAACGGAATGAGTTCATTTTAAGTAGAATTTGACAGCAAAGAGCTTTTTTATCAAAGTAATGAGCATATATCAAACAAAATTCCCTGAATGAATTATACATTAAGAGCCACTATTTGTTACATTTGAATAGAAAGAGAATAAGCAGATATCGATGCTGACGTCAAGAGTATATTGAAATGTATTAGGACGATGGGTTTTATTAATAAAAGCTGAAATGCCTATGTTGAATAAACTACGTATAGTGGAAATATTTCCAGGAATGAAAAAAAAAAAGAGAAAAAAGACGAACAAGTATGCAACTGAGAAGCATATAAATGTGCATTAAATGTAACAAAATATCGGAATATATAAAATTAATAAAATTGACTAGATTGATGGTTTTTCCTTTTAGGACGTGGGCGATAATAGCTCTCCCGAACTTCTTTTATTATTGTTCTAATTTAGGTTTGATTCTATACCATACTTACTTGCCCTTTTTCTAGCACCCATTCATTTGAAGCCGTTAAGTTTCGTTCAACTTATCTTGCCTTCAGCATGTCCTATGAGTGGTAGATTCTCCAGGTACTCTTTCCTCGTTGAGTGTTCCAAAAATTCCAACATCTCCATCTGGTTGAGAATCGAATACTTCTTTGTTCCTATTTGTCTTAAAACATCTTCCTTGCTTAAATTATCTGTCGTCCATTGTGATCTAACCATCCGTCAATAGAATTACATCTTACTTTCTTTTTGATACGTAGAATGGTTATCCAGCGTTCTGAAAGCGTTTACCTTCTCCTTGAACGGAGGCTATTCATTTGCTTTCCAAAAATCACCATCTATAGTACCACCACAAAGATCACATCATTTCGTGTTTCGTTTGCTTCCGCCTGTAGAAATGAGTACTTTATTACATGTGTCACTCCAGTCGATAGCATCATGCGTTCGTTGATGAAAAAATGGTTGCAAATTCTTTCTTCGTGTTTTCTTTTTTCAGTTTCATTCGCTTTTTTCTTACGGATGTATCACAGAAATTCCTGTGATCGGTAACATATATACTCTGCCGACTGAATTCATTTTTTAAGTAAAGTACTAAAAACACTATCATTGCAAAATTATAAACAGCATTAATATGAAATGTATATTCTATGTTCTAAACTAATTTTAGAAATCATTCATTCATTGGTTTTGTACGGTAGTATATTTCGTAATGGGAAAAGTTTACATAGTAGCCATAACAGAATACTTATTTTTAGTATATTTCTGTACATTAATATCAACCTTTTCTCTTCCGACATTTCCACATGTTTTTCAATCGGATTAAGATCTAAGGAGCGAGCTAGATATTTTATCAAACGTGGATTTTCAAATTCATGTTCATTTAGATACTCATTAGTTTTCCCTAATGAATGTGTTATGGGATCCTACCCATAATAATAATAATGGATTATTCCATACTTAATAAATACTGCGACTCAGGAGTAGGCAACGACGAGTCAAGAGTCGTGTCAGAGGCAGTCCGAAACAGAGTCGCGTTCAGACAATTACTGCAAGACATTGGAATAGTGATACTGGTCGAGGCAACATTGTTCTCTCTACTAAACCTGATTGTTCATACTAACACTTCTACTTCTCTGTATATATTCCTGTTTGTAATATATCTGTGTTATTCCATATCCGTGTTCGTGTTCTTCTTTATTGGTTCTACCTTGGACTATCACCGTGGTACAAGGAACCGGATCATAACAGAATGTGATGCATAAAATACATTTTTTCCTTAAAGTTTCTAACTTCTCGAACAAAGGATACACATAGGCCTTCAATAAATTACTACATCATGACCTATAACCACACCACAATCATCACCTTATTTCCTTGACTTGTTCCCACCAGTATAAACGAAGCATTGTTTCATATATCAGATTAGATATTACATAAAAGTCCATCACTTTTTTATTTTTTTTTTTATTTAGAAAGATATTGCAAGTTTCTTCTTTATCACAAGGAAGATTTTTCAACCTTAACTGCCACATCGGGGATTTATTTTAATATAGATGTTCTGTCCTTCTCGCTGTTTTTTCCTTTGCTTGTAACGGCATTTGGCTAATTCTTAAATATTTGTTTAGTTTCGGAAAGATAATTTTTCCTATTCCTATTTGATGTCTAATATATCCTTATCTTCCTACTAGCAACAGTGGGGATATTCAAGCAGAGATAAAAGCTGATTTTCTGGAACAGACAGATTTTTCCATTCTCCATTACTGACGTACCTACCTACTGAGCATACTTCTGACGGATTTAGCTAATGTTTCAGAAGATATAGAACATTCCGTTTTATATCATCATCATTTTTTCAGCCAACTCCAAAAGAAAAAAAAAAGCCGTTTAATTTAACTGAAGTAACTTTTAGGGTAAGCGTTGCAGAATTATGCCGCGCTTCGTCCGCAAACAACTGTTGACGTTCAATGTCTATCTTCAAAAAACACCTTTTTGCTGTTTTTAGTAGAGTTACTACGATATTAACATAAAATATTAAAATGCTGTATTATTTAAAATTGCCACAATTTAAACAATCTTATATAATATGTGTGAAAATGTCTGTGCGTTAAACTCTTACAATTAAAGGGACACAACTTTCTGAAAAATTCTTACATTTGGAGCTCCGTTCAAAGATTCTGCCTGTAAACACACATGAGAGTTAGAATGACAGGTGATCTTGAAGCAGGAAGATCTGCTGCTTTGCTGTTGCAGCTTGTCAATGGAACCATCAAAATGGACCAAAATGGAGATGCTTCACTCCCAAATGCTTGTGGAATTTCAGTCTCAAGTATCCAAGACTTGATTAATCATGGTTATCCAAACATTAAACACCATATTTGGATTCAAACTAGCTTTGCGAGATCGCTATATAAGCTCTCCAGAATCAAACTGTATATAGGATCAATCTAAGAATTCCCAAAAGAAAACTAAAGTACTTTTCTATTGACACTGATTGGAAAAGGGCAGTCAGTGAATTGTCCAATAGAGTTCCTGAACTCATTAAATCCTCCTGAAATGCCATCACACAAGGTGGAACTAAACGAAAATGTGCCAGTCATGCTATTGAGAAATATGGGTCCTCCAAGGCTTTGTAATGGAACAAGGTTAATTGTCAAGAAGATGCTTCCTCATCTCTTGAAAGAAATGATCCTTACTGGTCCAGGAAAAGAGGAAAGAATTTTAGTTCCAAGAATCCTCTTAATTGCTCTAGATCATTTTTTTTTTGAGTTCAAAAGTCTTCAGTTTCCAGTGAGAGTGAGATAGCAATGTCAATCAATATGGCTCAAAGACAATCATTGAAATTGGCTGGACTTCATCTATAGGAACCTACTTTTCACGCGGTCAGCTCTATATCGGTTTTTGAAGGGTTGAGAGTGGAAACAAGCTATTTGTACTGACTCCGAGTGGGAAAACCAAAATGTTTTATATCATGCAAATTTGCAATAAATTCCAAATAGACAAATTATATCATTGTTTTGATGAAAGATGTTGTTTGAAAAATACTGTTTTCATAACATTTAATATATATTCAGTGCATGAACTGTCATTGTTGGACCAAAGGCCTAATCAAAAGCCCTCCACGGAGGCTAGTTTAAATGCTGCCCTATCGGGCGGCTTTTAGGCTAGTTTAATAATAAATGCCACTACAACCCAAAACTGTTATGGTCATTAGATTTTAAATATTTGAACATACAAAAGCCCTATATACCTTGTGGTGCCATTCGGAGGACAAAAAGTTAATCGAGATTAGATCGTTAACCGCTACCGCTCACTAAGAACGGTTTTATTCTTGCCAAAGAAGGAGTAGAAGCTTATGTAACCGTATTCAGCTTTGGTTCTGTGTGCTCGCTTGATACGCGTTAATGTGCTGGAAAGAGATATCTACGAATCAATTTCAAATACCGGGAAAGTTCTTTGTGTTCCCTCTCACACCGGTTGGGCGTGGACCTGGCAACTTCAATCCATAAATCCTTACTTGTTGCAACACATAGCGTGGTAAGACTGCGACCCTAATTTCCACATGAAGGGCACATGGCATTAAATGCGAGAGCTTCATTTTGAAAAAGGCATGAATTCATCTTGACGTAAGTGTTTTATCGCCACCATACCAAGAGGTTTGACTCAGGAAAATCTAGCTAACCAGGAATCATCCTAAAGTACAGGCATCAAGTATAGTCTGTCTCAACTTGTCAAATTATTTTGCTCAAGATAAACTAGTATTAGATAGAAATAAGGTAGATCAGTGTTTCTTAACCGGTGTGTTCCCAGAATCCTCGGGTTTCGTAAAAGGTTGCTACGGGTCCCAAAAGAAATACTGATAAATAGGCTAATGCATTTTTATGTAATCTTCTTTAGTTTTATGTTCATAATTTTATTATACACGCACGGCATCTTGTTGGAAAATCCTTGGTTATTATAATCAATTATAATAATATTGGTTATTTATTCTTATTTTTGCGTGTTTACAAATTTTTTGTGAATGAAAACCTCATTGTGATATTTCATACATGTTTGTATTGCCATTAAATTTGACAAAAAATGGGGCCATTTTTTCCGTAACCCAGTTATCCGAAAAATATATTATGCTTACCACGTCAACTACAATAAACATATAATACAGGTATTAATAATGGTATATAATATTTTGTTTTAGGCAGGGGTTGCCTGAGACATTAACACTATTTCAATGGTACCAGAAGGGTGGAAAAGTTGAGAAATATTGTCCTAGATCACTGGCTCAACCAAACAAAGAACTGATGTAAACAACAATATCATCTCATCGTATCAGATTATCATCATCATTATTATCATTATCATCATATCATTATTATTATTATTTTATTTCCTTTGGTTTCAGGCGTATACTCATTTCTTTCCGGGTACCGTCAATAGACCTAAGGTCAGAAATGGCACCATGACATTTTTCACAGAGTTGTTTTGAAAAAAAATTACATATACTTTACATAGATAAAGCCCTTCGCAAGGTGTGGGCTATACCTGTGAGTACAATATTTTAGTATTTATTTAAGGCATGGGCTAAAAGGAATTCCTTAAATGAGTCTATTGGAATCTTTTCCAGTCAGTCTGAGGGCTCCAACTACAACTGGAATTGTTAATGTCCTCATGCGCCACATTTTTGAGATTGTTGTTATTCTTATCAAATATACATAAAACAAATTTAGAATCCTATAACAGAATTTCAAGTTTGTCAAGTAAAGAAAGTAAATTTCAGTATTGCAAATCTCATCCTCGGTTGCGTCAAATATAATCGCTTCAAGGCGCGTGACCCTGTATTTGCAGAAAGAATTTGTCAGTACAAATGCTTAATATTTTTGGATATTTTCTGACTGCAGACATCGCCTCGAGTATCTTCAAATTAGTAAAACGGGCGCTGAATTATTAATTGTCTGTGACTTGAGGAAACTAGTTTATGTCGTTTGCAAGAAAAGGAATAACAGGCAATGAAGTTATTTCAACTGAAGTGTCCTCAAATACCTCATGAAATTTAGCTTGCTTCTTTATCTGAATAACGGCGGTTACTGACATTCAACGACTGTTCATAATTGAGCTGCGTTTTTGAGTGTGACTGTAGGAAATAGAAAACAAATGACTATAGTGGGACTGTAGGGAATAGATAAGACGATAAGAAGTCTCACTGACCTTGGAATCAAACTTTTTCTTTTACATGTTTCATTGCAATCCATGTTGTGGCAGTGATTAAAGAATGTGTATATGACTGTTACACTGCGTCGAAATTGTCGTGGCATTAAACGGTCTACCATTTTCAACCTTGACAGAGTATACACCTTGTACAAAAACATTTTATACGTGCACGCATCTATGTTATTATATATCATTATTATTATATATTATTTGAAAATCTCAGTACAGTGCAACCTCGGTTCTTGAATGTCTCACATGTCGAACAAAGCGGTTTCGGACAGAAAATTCGATATGGAAATACCTCGGCTATCGAACAAAATTTTAGCTCTCGAACAACATTGTCGAATCGAGTTACCCCGAATGGAATAATTTTGGAGTCGACCGCCGTGTTGCATATATTCGTGCGTTGTGTTGTACTTTTCTTTTCCAATTATACTGTACTGTGACTTTTTCCTCTACATTGATTTCTATTAGAAAAATAGTTTCGGTTTACCAACATTTTGATATAAGAACGGCCTTCAGGAATGTATTAAATTCGTGAACCGAGGTTCCGCTGTATAACGATACGTGAAAATCATGGTAAAAAATGTGCCTATATATATATACTATGATCAGGGTAAATAACGTGCCTTGTTAAAATCTGCTTTTGCCGCTATGGCAAATGTCAGAAAATTTGCATATTATGCGCGGATCTTCGTCCCTTTCTTAAGTCAGTTATAAGAGCCTACAGTTCTTATATTTGGATAAATAATGGACTTTTACGTTTTGATTTCCAGCGAAGACGGAAAAAAACGTATATCAGAAACGCGGTCTGGATTTAGCGAGAAATTGAAAGCGTAAATACTAAAGAAAGACAAGATGGAAGTGGCAAAAACGTCTGATTTAGTGAAATAGAAAATCTTGCTGATTTCCATTTTTTTTTTTTTTTTTTTTTCGCTTGTACCTTCTTATAAGTCTTGCAGTTAGGGAATTCCCCCGGGTATTTTACAGTTGCTTAATTCGCAAGGATATTATTCAATGGTTAAATTAAGTATTATCATTCAGAAAATTCATATAGGAAAGTCGTGACCTGTTCACGGTTACAACTAGTAATGTTAATCAAAAAAGATTTTCCTTTTATATTTATGTATGAATTCTTCGATCGTCTCATGCAACATATTGACTTTAGAGGTGTGCCTGCTGAGAAGAAATGGTTAATAGAAAATTGTATCTCAATCATCACCCACTTGACTCATCTCTCATCAACTAGCCTTAATTAATACCTAGATATATAATAGAGTGCTTACTTGCTTGCTGAGATAGTTGTCTAGTCTTTTGACTGGCATAAGTGATCGCTGTTTGATGTCAGGAAGCCCTCAAGATTTCCAATGCTCATTTGTAATAATTCAAACTGGTTTCAGTGAATGAATCCTTAGGATGGTTCTTTTTCGAACCAAGTAGCCTGACTCTACAAAATCACGAACAAAAACTGTGCCAAATAACATAAGCCACATCAATTGTGAACCTTCAAGGGCAACAACAATTAAAATGCGCAGCAAATCGAAAAGAAATGATAATAATCAATATGATTCCATTTTACACTATTTATAACAAAAGTTTAGTGGGGAATCCTCCACCAATATTACAAAGCGTGAAAACAGTTCAGAAATCTATTTTCCTCAGGATTTATTTTAATAAAGCGATTTTATCAAATTTCACCAGCATTAATACTGGCTAGAGATCAGTGAAAGCTGAACGAATCTTCAGAAGAAAACTGCTAATATTACCGTTTGTTAGGTTGGCTGACCTTTAATTGGAGAGTACGTCATTGTTCAGCGGAACATCTTCGTTCCCTGCTATAGGTAAAAGTTGTACCTAAGTGCATCGGATGCAGTGTACTATTTTGAGATAAATGTACTTTATTCAAAACTGGAAATGCTTATTTTTTTTATTTAAGATTTTTTTTCTGAAATTGCTGTATAAAGTAAACCAATTAAAATCGCTTCTCTACAATAGAAACGTTGATTTTTAGACCTTTGAAGAATAATCAGATAAGAAGGAATGATCTTGATAATTTCTACATTAATATGTCTGGCACAAGGCTGAAAAATATAAGTTGTGCTTCAATAGTCTTCAAAATCGCTGATCTTTATGTGCCTTGAAAATCAGTAGTGAAAATTTTTATTTCTTACTCTGGCGCGAGATTATCTTACGGTTTCTACTGAAATAACTTTCAAGACGATCAATGACTAGAAAAAGACCACAAAATATAAAATGCAAAGAGAAACGATACTCTTATGATTTTACTGTCTCTCCCAGGGCTTAACTGAACCTAAAAGGTGGGCCACTTCCAAACTGTAGATGATATTTAAACAGAACAAACAATATTTGATAGCTTTTAAGGAGATGACTTACACCGTGTTTTGCAGCGTTGAATATATACTGGGATTGCTGTATATTTTTCTAAGTATTTTTAAGCTGGTAGCCAAATTTAAATTATATTTTATATATGTTATTGCCTGCAGTCATGATACATTTTCACCTACTCGAGAATAGAAAAATTCGAATTTTAGAAATTCAAGTGACTTATGGAGAATAGGAAACGAAATTGTTTATCGGAACCAAAGAACGGAAACCTGACCAATAGATCCGTTCCAGCATCGTTTATACGACATTTTTGCCGCAAGGCAGAGCACGAGTTCACTATTTTCGCTAATGTTCTTCTGATTGCCTAGTCAATGAGCATTTGTTAACAAACTGACTTCGTTCCCAAAACTTCTGAAATTCTGTCCGACTAAACTAAGGATAATAAATGTTTTCCGATCTATGTTCATTCAATGTGGTAGTGGATGCTAAATTATTTTGCACCAGAGAAAAGAAAGGAAACGATAATGGACAGAGATGTGGTTCTGCTGACTAATGCCACGAATACCTTGAGCAGAACGTTTGAGTAACAAACACGTTTGAAAAGAAATAGGAGCCACAAGAAAACTGATACTTCCAATCGGACAGAGATAGATGTCATTCCTGGGGTGCAAATTGAGGAAAGAAGGCTTGGAGAATTTAACACTCTTTTGATATACTAAGTGAGGTTAGGGAAAAACTTCGAGTATTGTAAATAAATTTGTTTCAATATATGACAGAAAAGCGAAAATTTAAATGGTAAGAAGTTGTTGAAACTTGGATAAGCATGGAATAATAATAATACAACACAAAATGTACGTAAACAAAATGTATTGAAACAAGGAAAAGGTACACAATATTTACAGTTAGTTTTGGTATATTCTTGGGAAGACTGTTCCTGTAGAATGGGTTGACTTAATCGCAGTCGGGCAGAGTCTCTGGATTCGATCTCTTCTTACTTCCTCCGTCTTCCGGTACCAACCCATATTTATATGGTCGGTACTCCACTTATGTAAATTAGGTGTATCGTACCACAACAGAAGTAAAAGATATTTAGAGCAGAATAATACAGATTGTTTTGGTCAGCTAGGTTTTGAAAGGATATTGCACATCAAAGAAGAAATCATTTGAGGCTTAATTAATTTTTTTTTTTTTTGGTTTTAGCGTTGAACTAAATAATCGCTTAAAAATACCAGTAAATTTCTGCCAACATACATATTTTGTCGATATTTATGTAGATTTTCGTAAGACGACAGAGGAAAAATGTATTGCACTAATTTTGCAAATATTGAGAAAATTGATATTCGGCATTAACTTTAACACCAACCATTTGAGCTGATGAGAACTACACAGTTGTTGATATAATCATACTTTAAATGTGATATAATACAGTTTAACCCGGATATAAGAGAGTTGTCGGGACCGGAAAAGAAGGTTTGGTCTATTTTATATACATTAACACAGGCTCTAATTTGGGACCAGAGAAAATCTCTCTTATATCCGGGTTACACTGTATTTTAATGTCAGGTTCATACAGAATGTAAGCGATCATCTCCCTTTATAGATTCCTTTTGTTATCTATGAATGGAAGCAGTTGTTCTTATAAACTTGTCGTTAGCTCTGTCTAGAGACCCTGGTCTATCCTACTATATCTGGGGAAAGAGAAGCTTCATATATCCAACTTAACGTAATGTTTGTAAGTATACTATGCCTATAAATCATGATCAATAACACTGCAGATTCTTCTTTGTATTTTATCAAGCATCTCTAAATATATAGAATGAGCACTAGACTATATGTCACAGCAATATTCAAAGCAAGGGCGAATGGTAGACTTATAAATATGTGAGATAGATTCTGGTGAGAAAAATTGTCTAGCATGATATCGTGAGTCTGATTTTTAGCTGAAGACTTAGCAATTGATTCAATATATTCTTTCCACTTCATGGCCGCTGAAAAAGTTAGTCCGAGAAGGCGCAATGATTCAATCTCATGGAGGTTAGCATCAGCCATACCGATGCTAACCTTTCTGGCATTGGCAGTATTCACAATCACTTACTCGGTATTGTTTTCCTCTGACCCTTCTGTTTTCAATATATCTTGTAATCCTCAAAGTTTCCAAGCCTTGTCTCTTTCGGAATCTAATTACAAATTGTTTTTTTTTTGTTCCTATTCTTTTGTCAAATGTTCTATTTGCTCACATGTTCTAGCCATGGTTTTTCTAATCATCCTTCTGTAGAACATCATATCTCAGTTTGCTCTCGTCTCCGCTTTACTTTCAGAAAATTGTCCAGAATTCACTGCCATATAATAGGATTGATATTAAGTAGAAGTTCTGTTATCTTTGTTGATTACGGAAATGTTCATGTTTGTTCAGATTGCGTTTCGTGTTGAAATTAATCGTTCGCTTTTCGAAAACCGCCTTTGGAATTTTTGCATCAGAATCTCCCCTCGTATTTTAAAAGCCTTCACAAGTAGTAACATTTTCCGCTCTTGAGTGGGCCACCTCAAAGTGGTATAATGGTCAGCAAGCTTGTCTCGCAAGCACAATTATGACTGAATTGTGAGTTCGATCCTCACTGGGTGCCCCCATACTTTCGGCCTTGTGCCACATCTATGTATCGCTTGGAAAATTGCTATTTTCGCTCTTGAGTAGTTCTAGAAGTGAACTTTATGCTACGTTCGATGGTTTGCTCACCACCGCTGAGATTTTTTTCTTTTTCAATACGCATAGTCTTGAGGTTATTTACACTATTTATATTGTTCGGACTATTGCCCTTTTTTACGACGTTTCGGTCGTCGTACTCCCCGGCCTTCTTCAGGTGAATGGAATTTCAAACTGAACCTTTTATTCTGTACATCAGGGTAGATTGATCTAGTTTAACGTGCCATACCTCTTCCGGTTATCTCAGTTATTTCCCTGTAACTTAATTCTCCAAGCTTTGTTCGCCACTGCAATAGTCAGTGCTGAACCAACTTGTGGATCTAACCAACGCTTTTATCCGCTGGGCCATGTGACTTGAGCGAAGGAGTTGTGAGTTCAATACCTGGCTACTGTAGTGGTGAACAAAAATTGGAGATTTCAGTTAATGGGATATGACTGAGACATCGGCAAGAGGCATGAGACGTGGAACTAGAACAATGTGCTCAGGTGAACGAAATAAAGTGTTCAGTTCGAAATTCTAATCACCTGAAGAAGATCGGCCCATACAATGTCCGAAAAGTTGTGAGTATGGCAACAAAGATGAGGACAACAGTCTGAACATTGTAAATAGTGTAAATAATTACAATACATAATCTCAGAAATATAGATAGTCCTTGAGGTATTCAGCGTAACGACGATACTCAAGTGTACAATGACAAAGGCAAGTACATGGAAAGCTTTGAGGAGCGATAGATGGTAAAGATGAAAAACTAAGACAAGCGAGAATTATGTTAGGAGAATCTTCCATAAAGAAATAAAAGTCACTATTTTAAATCTTGCCATTTGTTCGGAATCAAATTACTGAACACTGGCAATGATCGCCGATTTGGTTTTTTTTTTGTTTGTTTTTTTTTATTATTATTTATTTGTGTTAAATAAATCTAATGTTAATTATAAGAATTAAAACAAAAGTCTGCTTTCAATTTCATACGCAATACCGAAGACTTGAAGCATAAGTTGCTCATGACGAAGGAGTGTTATTTCAGGCTTGATCGTTTTGACAGCTTCAGGGTGCATCTTATGACCACTCCACTTTGCAAATTTGCAAAGTGGAGTGGTTATAAGTTGCACCCTGAAGCGGTCAAAACGATGGCGCAGGAAATTTTCAGTTTATATATATATGCTTCCCAAAATTCAACACACAACGCTTTTTATTATTAAGAATTCCTTAGTTAACCTATCGATGTACGCACAATGTTTCAGCAAAAAAATCTAGACCTTTGAGGAGCCATAGATGGTAAATGGGAAAAGATAAGAGAAGGCAGAATTATATTAAAAAAAATATAGAAATAAAAGCGGCCATTTTAAATGCTGTTATTTGTCTGTAATCAAATTAGCGACTATCAACGCCTGCATCCAAACCAAAGTACATTTGTTCGCATATTTAGCTTCATGAAAAATATGAGGAAAAGCTGGGGGTGAAAATACAGCATAGATTAGCGATATGTTTGTTCTCATTTTAGGGCGTTTAAAAATAATGATAAAAATTAAAATACCTTATTATTTTAAGAGTACGTTGATTTCAGAGATAGCGACTAAGCCGTATGCAGAAACTTGCAACACGATCGTTGTCTAATTTGCCGCACAGTGAATTTTTCATTCTTTATCAGCAGTCGGCAAAGAGGATGGTTGGACGGTGATGGAGAAATATCTTATCGTCCAGACATGAAGATGATATACAAGGCACAGAATATATATCTAGCCTGAAAGAATTCTTTATCCTTTTGAAATAATTTTAAGGTAACTCTGCAATAGACCTGATTCGTAGCTGAGGTAGTCGCGTGTCTCTAAAGAGTGTTTTATGCCAATCCCTACGTGAAAAGACTTTCGATTCCACCATAAACGGTAGTAATAACGATATAAATTACAACGCTTTCATGCTTTTACTAGTAGTTTCCATTAGTAACAGAGGCGATCATGGCTCTCCATAACCTCCTGTCTTTGGTTGTTAATCATCCGTCTTTGTCTTTTTCTATTCACACAAGAGCGTGAAGTTGGTTACACGCTATGACCCGTAACCTTTAACACACTGCATTTTTCACTACTTCCCTTTCTCTGCACTGTTTTTCAAGGCTCCTTAACAGCACTATTTAATTTTAGTCACGGTCAGTTTCTGTTGCCATAGAAGGATATGACAGTACAACTGTAAAATTCAAACAGTCTATCATTCAGTGGCAGAATAACATTTTTGCTTTGCAAACAAAATCACCTCCATAATGTTAAAGGTTAATTCTTTTGCCTCCAGTATATTGTCTGAGTTATATCGTTAGATTCTTTATTGCCTTAATGAGACTTAAAAAGTTCAGCTATCTCTTTGTGATTAATAGCAAGTGACGTTTTAGTTCCTAATTTCCTTTAAAATTCTTCATTATTCACAGATATTTCCACAGTATTGACAGCATTCATCAGAAGAAATAGATCTCTTAACGCTTCAAGTCTCTTCATCTAGAAGAAGATTGTCCAGTTTCTCCGACACACCTGAGATGAGACATTACGTAACAGCTTTGTTTATAACGCCATTTTCATTTGTCTCAATAATTTGCTTAATTTCATGAAAGCATCTTACGCTATATAAAAGCATCTTCGGATTTGACTGGCTTTTTCGGTCATCTGTTATAAAGATACACAAATAATTCCCCATTGTCTCTTAGTGGCTTTACTGCCTTGCATGGGGTGAATCCTATTTAAAAAAAAAAACAAAAAAAACTTGAGTTTCTGTTCCTAAGCAATAGACTGTAATCGCGATTATCGAGTAAATGCGAACGACCCGTTCCTTAGCTGCATAGTATGTACTTCACCAATGCTACATGCAGTTTAGAATTTAGAATTTTCCTTCTCCTAGACCTGTTAACATTCACGGCTATCGCAAACAGTTTATTCTGTTATTTACTCACAGCTGGAGGGAGAAGAGTTGGATTCGTACCTTTCCCAAGATAATACGCTCGCTAAAGGTATGAATCCATCTCACGTAAGTTAATGTAATGAACTAGATTGGAATTTGAACTGGGCACTCAGATTCGTCAGTTCGATCCACTATCCATTATTCAACCCTTCTTCTTTCTGTTTCTACGAATAGCCTTCCAATTGGGTTTTTAAGTGGTCATTTTAAGAATATGTTATTATTTGCTTTGTTTTCACCATTTTTGTTAACTTTCTGTATATACGTTAGATAATTACCTTGAGGTAAGTTAAGGTAGAATCAAAATTAATACTCACTTTAATACCAAGAAATTAACCACAAGCATTTGAGCTGCAGAAGCCTGCATTTTGATGGTAACAAGCTTTCCGGACTATTTTGTGAGGAAAAGTAACAAATGTGTCCAAATCGATTCCCATGTTTGATTCGCTGAATGGATTATCATTGCTGGAGAGCGAACGCCATCTTTTTCGCTACAGAGATTTTAATTTTAGTCCCTGTAATTCTATTTGTTTTATATTATCAGAGTATTTTCTTTTCATTTTGGATCAAAGATGAATTGTTTTAAAAAATAATATCTCACATAAATATATTAAATGTTTAACGACTGATTTAAGTACTTTTACTTTCCAAGCAATTTATGTAATCTTGAAAACTGTAATCTTGTGTACTTTAACTCCAATGTGAACAAGTAAAGAACTCTTTCAGAATTACGAATAAATTGGCACACACTTTTATGCCAGTTTTCGTTTTCTTCCTGTTTATATGTTCCACTAGAATGCCAAGACGTAGAAGCTGTTGTAACATATTCTTTGAGTTTCAAACTATTTGTTTTATTGTAATCGAAAGCATAGGAAATTCTGGTTTTTATTGCAATCTGTCTTGGATAGGCCCATTTTGTCACAGTTTTATATCAAAGGAGTTGGAGGAGACTGAGTTTGTTTTTTTGCATTTGTCAAGGTTTTATGATGGCTGCTTCTTTGAAGTCGTGAAATTAGTACTGTTCTTGCAGTCAAAGAGATATTCATGGAACCTCTCGTACAGAGAACAGCCACCCGGTTCCTTGATGTCTAGAGCAATTCTGTCAACACCTGCAGCATTACAATACTTCAGCTGCTCTATTGCTTTCGTCATTTCTTGGGCTGTTGGTGGCTTATTTTATTGGTTATTGAGGAAAGCTATCAGTTACACTTTCCTCTTTGCTATGAAGCTTATGCAGAATTGCATGGATTATTGGTTGAGGATACAATCTTTGGCGCTTTCTAAAACATACAGCTTCAATGATATTCAGTCTTTGGGGTTTAGTAAACAGGACTAAAGACTACTTTCTTCTTTTACATGCCATGCCTCTTTACGATTTAGCAGATCTTGTCTCATCATGATTTCCTTATTGCCGTAGCTTCTGAATCATAATTCCTCCTCTCTGTCTTGTTACACGATCCATTCACACAAACTATGTTACGGCTTCCCCTTAAGTTTGGTTTTAAAAAGAAATTAAAACCATGTAGTCCCCAACATAAAATACAAATATACCCATATATATATATATATATTTCTTTATTCATTATTTACATTGTTCGGACTATTGTCCTCATCTTTATTGCCATATTATCAACGTTTCGGCCGTTGTACGCTCCGGCCTTCTGCAGGTGATACTTGTTGGAATTTCGAATAAAAATACGGAAAACAGTTCGAACAACATAAATAGCGTAAATAGTTCCAGTACTTCATCTCAAAAGGCACGGTGAAGTAATGTATAGCGGTTCGGATTGAGTAATCGAAGAGCCGAGTTCGAATTCCAGTCGAATCCATTACGTGCTGATGCCCTTGAGAAAGGTATGAAACCTCTTCTCCTTCCAGCTATGGGTAAATAGCGGGACAGACCGAGTTCTATAGCATTGGGTGGGAACTGGTCAACCGTAGAAAAAAATGGCAGCCTACTACGGGAAAAAATCTGTCTCGTCAATCACGTATCGAAAGATACATGATCGCCTAAGCGTGTATCGCGCATGGCAGAGAACTGACTGATTTTTTCTTATTACGATAAACGATAGAAATTTTGAAAAGATAAAATTTGTTTTTAACAAGAATTATGCCGAATTATAAAAAATATTCATTAATTGGTTAGAAATTATATATTCATCGTTGTTTATGGTCAAAACACGCTGAATGCACTGGTTCTTATCCGATCAACAAAGTTAAGCAACAATGAGTCTGGAAAGAACTTAGATAGGGGACAGCATGTGAATAAAAGTTATTTTATGCAATGGAAGAGTGAATCTCGACAAAATGACTCACTAGCCCTAGTCTGCATCTCGTCTACAGTAGCTCTCTCTCTCTCTCTCTCACAGACGTGTCGTCGCCTCTCTCTGTCTTTTCTACAAATACTTTCACGGTAACTACGACAAGCTACTTTCGCTAGTTCTCATACTGCATGAACTTAAACGTGCAACTAGGCTGGCATCTCGATCCCACCATTTCACTGTCGAAACAGTTAAAAGGTAGCCGTCTCTTCTACTCGAATAGCTTCATGTCTTCACACCTCCCGACCGTGAAATTCCCTTCCTATTACTTGTTTTCCTGGTAGCCATAATCTTCAACTATGTAATGTCAATCGACATCTCCAAATGCCTTGATCTATTCCCTATCCTTCTCTTCATCCTTTCCTCTGCCACGCCCCTTTACTCTCGCTCCCACGATTGTAACCCCTTACGTGCTAGTGGTACTCCCGCCTTGCTTGGGGTGAAATGATTAGTAAAAAGTAAAAAAGGGAGGAACGGGCAAAACGACAGGCTGCTGTTTCGGAATACATTTTACATCTACTTGACGTTGGAATATACACTGTCAACAACAAAGAGATATCGTCTCAACAGATAAGTGTTATGGTCCAGGTCCTTGTACCACGGTGATGGTCCAAGTTAGAACCAATAAAGAAGAACTCGAACACGGATATGGAATAACACAGATATATTACAGACAAGAATATATACAGAGAAGTAGAAAGTGTTAGTACGAACAATCATGTTTAGTAGGGAGAACAATGTAGTCTCGACCAGTATCACTATTCCAATGTCTTCTGACGGACCTCACTTCAGACTGAACTCCCGGCTTCCTCTTGAGGCGCAGTATTTATTACATATGGAATAGTCCATTATGTAAGGTTCCATAATAATAAGATACTGTGATCTTTAGTTGTGACCGTTAATTGTATCAAGTCACTTGGAATACAACTGAAAAACATTCTGATTTCTGAATATAATGTTTGTTTGAGAAGAGAAAGGAGGACGATCTTTGTATTCAACACGGGTTGTGGGTGAAACAATTCTCAGTTTCTTTTCATCTCTTTTTCTCTGACTCTCTCTCTCTCTCTCATCCTCACGCTCTCTATAAATCTCATACCTGTCTGTCTGTCTGTCTGTCTCTCTCTCTCTCTCTCTCTGCTGGACTGAGGTGTGAGGTTTTATTTATTGTACGTGTGTGGATTCCATAAATAGAAGAAATTGCTGAGAGATAGCAAAAATATCCTCTTGGGTAAAATGGTCGACCTATCAGCAAATTTATTCTTATTTTTTTCCCCCGTCAATAAAAATGGCAGGATTTACTTCCTGGATGCCAGCTCCAAAACCCAAATGATGAGCCGTAGCTGTTCATTGGGTTTAGACAAAATGAACCTCGTGACATTTACAATTGACTCGATATCGGAATGCACTCGACCCTCAAATCTATTTAGAAATTCGCCAGCCTCTCCGCAGAAGCTTCATCGCTTGATGAAACGTAGATATAGACCTATCAGATATCGGCCATCACGGAATTGATTTCTCTCTGGGGAATAGAAACGTTATAATGCACGCATCATCATCATTATTATCAGCGTCAGCATCTCTCACATTACAATCGAAGTCATTTTCAACATCACTATCTTCATTAACAGACATTCACAATGTATCGAGCCATTTTTACTATTTCGAGAACCAGTTGCGCAGTCTTAACTGAGCAACGAATTAGATAGGAACTGACACTCTCCTGTGAGGTTACTCAGACGTTAGTGATATAACACAGAGAAAACATGTGTACTGTTTAACCGTTACATCCATTATGTGTATATCCCAGCCTGTATTTACTGCAG
>CAHIKZ030005574.1:1687500-1717500 GCA_903632075.3 Acanthosepion pharaonis | reverse complement strand
TTTAAGGTCAGTTATAAGACTCACACTTTACCTTTCTCGTAAATAATTGGTGCCAGTGAATTTGGGATTTATTAATCTCTCCAGTTTTGTAACATTTTTTTCAACAATTCTGCTATCAGTACTGCTAGACAGATCATATCAAGTCTGACAAAAATCTTTTATATTTAGATTGGATCCAGATATACAAATAAATTTGGTCAATCGATATGAATAATCAAATAATATCAAAAAGAAGAGGATGTCTGGCAAACAGGTTTCTTTTGACTTGAATAGATAAGAGGCTATTTGGCGCTCAAAAGTGGTTCAAATATGTCTCAGCGTTTAATTGGTTATCCTTCTTATCTAATTTCGGACTGGTAAGTCTAAAACGGCCGAGGATTTTCCTAATTAGAACGTCCAAAGCCCGACTCATGATTTCACCTCATTAAAGCTCAATTTATGTTATTGCTTTGTCGGATACGTATATAAAAGACACTTGACTCACGACTATTGACAGGCAGGTATTTAAATGCTTTTCATCTATCAACATGCTTCTTGAATATCATTAACGATTTTGTTTTTCAACAAATACCTTATCGGTTCCGCCCTAGTGTCATTATTTCTTCTGCTGTTCCAAGTTCCAACCTCATTCGATGCTCTATACTTTTCCTTGAGCCAATTCTAAGCTTATTAACCCTTAGAAGGACGGAAAATGTGGTACAAATGTACATGCTAAATTGGTAAAAAAAATGAAGAAATTCATTTTTAAGCATAGTTCATGCTTACTTTTATTACACGAAAACAATCAAATTATATTTGACTATTTTAGTATCTGTTTATATTTCTGAGATGAGGTATTATGTACACTATTTACATTATTCGGACTTTCGGGCCACGCTGTTGAATAGAGTTGTGCATTTTTACGGCAATTTATTCCCTCTTAAAATTCGCAGCTTTATTTACAGGCAAATACCCGTAAGAAATGACGTAAGCTAATGAATCCGACACATTCATGAGACCTAAAGTCGCAAATTAGTTATTTAAACACGAATCATGAATAATGCGTGTATCTTTGGAAAAAGTTTATACCATCAAATTGATGATACTCACATATCTACATTGATACGTCAATTGATGACGCCCGCTTTAAATAACATTTAGTACCAGAGTATTTTAGACAGTAAAAGTTCGTCTACTGTCAAACAAAACTGATTGTTGATCAGTTTTTGCAAAAGGTAATGCAAATAAAAATAGTAATTTTTTTCTCGTCATATTTTCCGTGATTTAACTTCGAAGAATAGTCAATGAACATGATCGAATCCAAGAATCGAATAATAGTTTGAGGACCGGTTTCAAATTGTGCTTTTTGCCCGTTGTATATTTCTTCTTTCTTTTCCGCCTGGAAACTTTTTTCTTTAGTCCACAATACATCCTCAGTGCATTTCATTCATCAGAGATTATGTTTGATTTCCTATGTTAATTTTCTTGTTTGATTACTTTAAGCATTGTAGATTCGATGATCTTGGGAAGAATTTCGTTATCAAAGACATTTACAGCATGAAAATAACGTCATTGCATAACTCAACGAATCTTTGCATTTCCAATGACTTCGTTAGCATGATGAAGGTTTAAGTTCAGCTTCTCTGATGGCCCCAAGATAACCGGTTTAAACTTGTTTCTTCTCTCCACTTCATCGATTCGATATCTGCATTTAAAATTCGAACTTACAATTTGTAAGTAAAATAGCTACGGCTAACTTGTAGTTAAAAAAAAAAAGAGCAAACATTTAATGAATACGCCCAATAGGGGGACGAATCATTTGAAAAGAAAACAGAAATTGAAAGAAGCATTTTAACAACTGATGCGGCTATATTTTGCTTTCGGTAATTTTATCAAACATTGAAGAAAAACTACGGTTACTTCTCCTGGGAACAGAAAAAAATGCTAAGTCAATTTTCTTGTGCTTATTACAAGGCACTTTCAAAAAGGAAATCTTAATTTTAAGCCTGATTATTTAAATCTGAGTTCTATCATACTTTATTTACAGTTCAGTATTGCCAGCTTGAGGTGATTGCGTTATCAAACTTTGATTTCTAGTTTTTTTTGTTTTTTTATATAATTTCAACTTTTTAAATCTGCACGACGAATTATTTCAGTTTAAATCTATAAAACGGCTCTGTCTCCAAAAAGTATTTTAATCCAGTGAAATCTGAAAAAAGCGGTTTTTAAATTTGATAAAAGTAAAACTTTCGAATCGTAACATGTAAAGATTACATATTCTCCAGTTCGCTTTTGACCCTCACCACAAAAAAAAAAAAAAAAAAAAGCTACCCACTGATTTTAAAAAATTACCTACATTACGGTAATTATGTGATTCCATTAAAATGCTTAGTATTTATTCATTAATCAATGAAATTTTGCACTGAATTATTCACTGACGTCAAGTTTAGATATTTACAGCTAGGACAGAGCATGCCACTTCCACGGAGTCGAATCTCACTCGTTTCCTTCGTATACTCACTTAATAACGTGACACTGCTTCATCCAACCAGTTTATACAAGGATCAAGCAGATTGACATAGATTAACAAAAGTAATCCAAATTAAAGCAAGGCCAAGACAGTTTTATCGACATTTTTTTTTAAATCATTTCATCCCAATCAAAGGAATGCCACTAGTACACAGGAAGAGTTACAAGGAATGAAATTAAAAGAGAAGACTAAGAATATGGAAGATTAAGGAAAAGAACTTGATCCAAAAAAAAAAAAAAAAAAAAAGAGAATATGGCGATTGATGATGCATTTGATTTTTTTGTAATTATCAGGGAAACAAAAAAAAACGGAAGGGATTTCCACAGGTGTGAAGTGCGAGGATATAAACTATGTTGCAAGTTTTAAAGTAACAAACCATTCTTTAACATGTCGTTTATTGTTATTATATGTTAATTTCTCCTATTCATCTTGTTATAAAGATATCTTATTTGTCACGCTGTTAAATATTTTGTAAAAGGGACACCATATCGATTGGGGAATACATGTTACTTAAAAGGAAACAACAAATAAACAGGATGATTAATGTACATCAAGCTCTTGCTCAAGACAGGAAAATGCAAAATAAGAAAGCCATCATATTAATTAGAAAGATTTATTAAAATTTGCAGAGCTGGATCAATTTTTTCTATATCAAGATATTCTAAGTAGAATCTTTCACCCAAACTGTTTCGTTTTTTCTTTCTTTTTTTTTTTTATCAAAAACTGACACTTTATAGAACATACTTCCGCATGGGCGCTTCTCTGAACATTAAAACTTTAACTTCTCCAAGTCAATGGTCAATAATTATTTCTCCAAATTATCTTTACTTCCTATCATTTCTTCTTTCATTCCTTTCACACACACCACTTTCAATATTGCCATTTTAACAGTAACCTTCTATCTCGAGTGGCTTTTGCACCTTATATTGGTGGAATTCTAGTATTTAAAAAAGTTCGATTTGAGAATATTTAATATTTTTAAAAGGTCATTTTAAAAATCTGGATTGTGTCATCATTTATCTTTTGACAGATCCTGAAAAAAAAAAAAAAAAAAAAAAGCATAAAAAAATCTTCGCCGTTTTCTTATGGTCGGACGTCAGGCATTGAGTAATGGCTAACATAGAATTCCCAGAGACCTTTGCTAATGTAATATATTTGATCTTAACGTGAGGCTCCATTATTCTGGCTTTGTGCTAGACTAAACTGATTAGATAACAAAACTAACCGCGTTAAATATCAGCTAGAAATTATGGACTCGTAGAATTTTTTTTTTTGTGGGGAGTTTTTCATAGAATTTCCTTCTTTTGTATAATGTCCTTGAATTGTTTTGGAATTTGCTCCTCCACCCGTGTATAACATTTCAGGTAAATGAATCCCTGAATTGTTGTAACGAGATTCGTAATAATATGTGATCTCGATATACAATAAAATTATCAAGTGCTGCAAATTTTAATAAATCTTTCTAATTAAGTTGATTACTTTTTTTTATTTTTGCATTTTCCTATCTTGAACAAGAGGTTGATGTAAATGCATTTCTGTTTATTTCTTGTTTCCTTATCGATCAGCAAATAACATGTCTTACCCAATCGATATGGTGTTCCTTTTACAAATATTTAACAGCATGACAAATACGATATGTTCCTATCATGATGAATCAAAGAAATTAACATATGATAACAATAACAGCAAAGTGAAAGAATGTTAATCAGAAAACTGGTTTGTTACTTTAAACCTTGCAACATAGTTTATATTCTCGCACTTCCCACCTGTGGAAATCCCTTCGATTTCTTTGCTTCCCTGACAATTACAATCTTTAAGAAATTAAATACATCATCAATCGCTATATTCTGCCTTCTTGATTCCCGTTTATCTTTTGCTTAATCCTCTCTATTCTCAGTTTTATCTTTCACTTTCGCACCCTCTAACTTCCTACGTACTAGTGGCATTTCCGCCTTGCTTGGGATGAAATGATTTAAAAAATATCGATAAACCTGCCTTGGCCTTGCTTTAATTTGGATTACTTTTGTTAATCTATGTCAATCTGCTTGATCCTTCTATAAACTTGTTGGATGAAACATTGTCTCCTTATTAAGTGCGTATATGCAAGACAAAAAAATCTTCAGGAAAAATCTCAACATGCATGCAGAAAGATAAAATACTTCTAAAAGCCTATTTTTAGATTTATATTCAACTATTAAAATGATGTATTTTGCCATTTGGGTGCTGTATCAACTGTCACTCAATTAGAGGTTGTCCTAGAGTTTTCTCGTCAAGATTTGGTGGACAGACTACTGTGACTTTTTTTTGTAATGTATAATGAAATATTTCAAAATATCTAAGGCAAAATCTTTTAAACCAGTACTTCATTGAAACAGAAATACTTAGCTGTTTCCAACAATCAAATATTACAAAAAAACAACTAATGTCATTTTTAATTCCTTTTAAATCTGCTGGAAATTACATTCAATGTTGATAGTCCTTCTCACTAATGAAGGTAAAATTCCTCCAACATCTAGTACCTCTTAGGCAAAATTCACATTTTACAAAATTCAATAGATAAACGTCGTTTAAATTAACAGTGGGTGTAAGAGAGAAAATCGTCTCCGAGAATCGAACCACTGACAATATTCGAAAAGCTTAGCGAGATGAACTTGTTAAAATATTGCCAATAGAGGAAACATTCTTCATTGCATTTTTATGACTAAAGTTTGAATAACATAAATTTCCATCGTTGCATTTGTACAGGTCAAGTGAAAATGACAGTACAATACTGTAAAACCGACTGAAACACACTCTCTTATAAAACTTGTAATACATGCCAAACTCGCCTATGTAGGATTCCAGTGATGTACATTATTCTTCGAAAATATTGGTGTTAAAATCAAAGCAGCTGAAATAATTCGTGAATGTATAAGTCGCTGGTTAAAATGATGAGAAAAATGCTTTCTTTTATATATGTATATATATATATATATATATATATATATATATATATATATATGTATGTGTGTGTGTGTGTGTGTGACACCTATATATATGAGATTGTGTGTATGTGTAGGTATGTAAACTTTGGTTTGTCATTAATGCCACATGAGTTAGTCTCTGGTGTATATACGTATATGTTTGTGTATTTGTGTGTGTATATATGTATATATATGTATATGTGAGTATGTGTGTATATATGTATGTATGTGTATATGTACTTGTTATCATGAATATGTACATGTACGTATATATATATATATATATATGGATGTGTGTGCGTGTATGCAGGTGAATTTACGTTTGTATGTTTTTTTCTTTTATGTGTATGCGTATGTTTGTATATGTGTTGGTGTATGTATATTTATATATGTATATATATATATATATATATATATATGTTTGTGTACTTAGTTTATATGCGCATGTAACGGTGTATAATAAATATTTATTGCTCTGCTCTTATATTGAGCCTCGTTTTGAATTAATGTTTCGAACGTTGGAATTTTATTCTTTGTTCTTGAATATATATATATATATATACACACACGAAAAACTACACATTAGCAATTTTCTAAAAAGCGAAAATTCATTAAATCAAAGAAATGAAATAACGATTTTTTGCAGACACTTCCAAATATATTCTTAAATCCTTAGCATTTTATAAATGGGGAAAAAAATTTCCATAGTACCATATAAAAATTACAAAATAACATATAGGATTTATTAACACATACTTATTAAAACAATAGGTTTAAAAATACAGACCAATCATAATTTCAAAGCCCCTTTAAGAAATCATCAGCGACAAAAAAACAAAAAAAAATCAAATAAATAAACACCAAAAATGACCGTAACTATAACACAGATTTTAGCAGATAGTAATAAAAAAAAAAAAAAAAAAAAACGACGGAGCCTGATAAAATTAGCCATTTTAACCTGAACCCCCCACCAAAGAAAAAACAACCCAATCTTACACGACACCAAGAATTTGACATATAACAAACACCCATACTTTCATCAAAGCAGGGACCTCGTGATAATGAAAAACTAAACCCCGGATTACACCTCCAATTCAAAACTATAAATGAGTAAAACATTTGGTTGCTTAGTTATTCCAAACATCGCTTGAGGAGGAACCAGTCATACAACAGTTAAGTTTTAATATTGAAATTAAACTTGAATACAGATGACCAGTTTCGAAACATCACAATTTCTATGGCGCGATGGAATCATATTTTTTAAAAGTAATTATAATTTAGGTTCTAGTTTTGTATCGAGGACTATTTTTTTACGTAAAAATACTAAACAACTTAGGATCATCAATCTAACAGTTAATTCTTATTATATCAATACACAAACACACACATATATATATATATATATATATATAGATAGATAGATAGATAGATATAGATAGATAGATAGATAGATAGATAGATCTTCCTTACTTCTTTATACGTCATGCGCGATACACGCTTAGGCAATAATGTCTCTTTCCGATTCATAACTGACTTGGCAGAAACATTCAAGCAGTAGGCTACTCTTTCTACAGTAGACGGGTTGCCAACCAAGTCTATAAGACCATGTCTGTCTTGCTATTTAACCCAGAGCTGACCGAAAAAAGATCTATTCATTATTATCCCAAGGGTATTTGCACCTAAATGAATCTAACTTGACTAGAATTCAAATTCAATTCTTCATTTCTTTTTATTCCGGGTCCTGTTATCCATCGGACCATCCACATATCCAATCTTACTGATATTCCCAAGTGGTCATCCATCTTGAGACTGAACAGGATCAACGTTGGTGATCGAGCAAGAACCGGTGATTGAACGTGACATTGTCGTAATTGCTCTAATATCGTCTTATAATTCTGTTTGTTCCTCCCTTATTTCTTTAGATAACGCGTACGTTACCCCCTGCCAATATCTCATTAATAATTGTCTGTTCCGGTTTGGTCCCGTGAAAAGATGAAAGAAAGAAAGAATTTAGCTTGCCTATAACCCAGTACACATAGCTTACACGTCTACAGAATACGAGAAAAATGTTATCCTTGATTTCATGTTTACGGATTAGGTTTCCGGTCCCTTGTCACGTCTTCTCATTCACTTTCACTCTCAGTAACCCCTCGCGTATTAGTACCATTATTGCTTTGCTTAGGTTGTGTTGTGTATGATACACCTAATTTACATAAGCGGACTACCGACCATATAAATATGGGTTGGTACCGGAAGACGGGGAAGATAGTAGAGATTAAGAAATTGAATCCAGAGACTCTGGCCGACTGCGATTTAATCAACCCCTTATGCAGGAACAGTCTTCCCAAGAATATACCAAACTAACTGTAAATATTGTGTACCTATTCTTTGTTTCAATACATTTTGTTAACGTACATTTTGTGTTGTATTATTCCATGCTTATTTAAGCTTCAACAGGTTGAAAGAAAAGAAAATAGAAGACTCGTGTTTTTAATGTTTGTTTCAGTTAGATAAAAAAAATTTCCGATATTTTCATTTTTATCCACTTACGTCTTAAAATAATGACTTGCATTCATAATTATGATTGTTATTTCAATCTTGCCTTTAAGTTGTTAAGCACACATATTTAAGCACATAGGAGACATTCGACGGAGATTGTATGAGCTTATTAAATCACTAACTTAAGAATTAAGACCCATCAGAAAATTCAAATAGGAAAACCGTGGATGATACGATATTTCTAGTAATTCTAAATTTAATAACGGCCGAAGAATTTACTCTGTGAAACGCCACTTGAAACTGCTGAATAAACTAGGCAGGAAAATATAAGCCAAAAGAAAATTTCTTCGTATCAGAATGTTAAAAAAAAAAACGATATTCCGCTTCTTTCATTAAAAACAAATTTTTTGGTTTCATTCGAAGATTCTTTTTCATGTGAGGCTGAATACAAAAAGATGGAATCTGGCAATTTACTTTCCTAGTTACTTAGTTAACTGACATTGCAAATAAAGCAGCAGTGATGAATTACTGATGCTGTCATCAACGGCTGATATATTCCAGTAGGGAAATGTAGTAATAATTGTAATTATTCATAAACTGTCGATGATTCTTGGCCCTAAATCTTTCATAGGATGACCTGATATTTTCGTAGCCAACAATATGTTGATAGAAACACGGGAGTGTTTACGGATGACACGATTTGAGGCACAATTACATATGACGGTGTATGCAATTAATATGTCCTTGGTCAAGTGCATTGACAAAAGAAATAATATTCGGGAATAAATATTTGTTCTGTAAAAGCATTTTTCGTCGTAATGGTAATATTAGACGTTGCCCTATAAGGAAACATTTGGTATTCATTGGCGTGCAGCCAACACTGTTTCGGGAGAAATTTATAAAATCTTTCTCTTAAAACTCATTTTTATGAAAACCGATTTCTCTAAACCAGTAGCTGTTATCGCTCTTTCTAGTATTAACGGGAATTTCCTTCCTATCCTGTTCGAAGTATTGTGGAATGTTAACATCTTGATGATGTTATTACTTTTTCTTAATGTTACATGTGCTGCCCATTTTAGTTGTTACTGCTGTTGGTAATCCTTAAGTGATGTGGTTTTTTGCTATTTGGTACAGTTCTTTGTTTGTGATTCTGTAGCGTCAATCCACCATGATCAGAAAAGAATGCGATTTGCCAAGAAATTCAAGCTTTACTTGACTAAAGCCTTTTCTAACCATTGATCTGGGAATGCTACTGTATGCAGTTGAAAGTTTAGATATTTCTGAACGGTTTTGATGCCATGTATGGCATCCATATGAAAGTCTTGTGGTGCATATTAAGTTGTCTCAAAAGTTCGTAAACACTTGCAAAAAACTGAAATTTTACTCGCCAAGTAATAACAAAAACAACAAAAATTATTCCTCAAAATAAAGACCATCATCTTCCAAGACTTTCTGCCAAGCTTTCGGATCTGGTGAAAATACCACTCAGCCGGCTTCGAATCAAAGAATTCTTGACACACTTCCTCGACTTCATCAAATGAGTCAAATCGGTGGCCGTTCAGAAAGTGTTGCATTGAGCGGAAAAGGCCGTAATCTGATGGAGCACAGTCAGGACTGTAGGCTGGATGTGGTAGAACCTCAACGCCGTCTAGCTCTTCAAACTTGTCTTTGGTCTTCCTGGCGGTGTGTGGCTTGGCATTGTCCTGCTGCATCAAAGCGCGCTTTCGGTTGATCAGAGCCGGGTACTTTTGCTTCAACTTTTCGTAGACCCGCTCCAGTTGCTGACAGTAAAGTTCGGCACTGATGGCACGACCATTCGGAACCAACTCAAAATGCACGATTCCTTCAAAGTTCCACCAAACGCACAACATGACTTTCTTGCCGAATCGGTCTTGTTTTGGAACCGACGGTGTCTCTTGTCCTTTCTGAACCCATCGCTTGTCTCGATTGTGCTGGATTGTGTTGCATAAAAATTAAATTTTTCGCAAGTGTTTACGAACTTTTGGGACAACCTAATATTTATTGATTTGATTAGAGTTGCACGAGTAATCTAACCGATTGATAAATATTTAAAACAATTTGCAAATAAAAAATTTGATTTTTATCCGGTGTCTTCAGGAAAAAAAAAAGAATTTTCAAAATAAAAAAAAGTCTATATTAGCGAAAGAAAATCTACTTCCTGTTGGGCGTCTGAAGCATTAATTTTTACTTTAACTGTATCATTATAAAAATTAGATTTTACATAATTTAGACTCTGCATTTTACCACTGATTGAAGATCCACGTTTATTCTCTAATGAATGGAAGACATAAAAAGAGAATATATACATGTGGGCATGCGTTTGTGAGAGAGGGAGATGAAAGAGAGAGGGGAGGGATGGGTGAATCAATCAATCCAGAACGGGCTAATTTTGCACTGTTTAAGCTTAGATTTATTTAATTTAGAGAGAAGTTGAATTGCATTAACAAAGAAATAGAGTAAAATAGGAATTGTTATTATATAAAATAAACTTATTTCAATTTCTTACTAATAATAATAGTAGAATGTGCCAGAGAGCGCATATTTTTATTTAATAAGATAACTTGAATATTCAGGCCGGAAGACGAAAAAAATAAATATATTGTCTAATAAATAAACGGAGCGTCTACTGAAATATCGGTACACATTAAAAAGTATTATAAATCGGAGAAAATATTCAATACATTATAATAGAATCCTTTTTTGAGTTAATAGTTTCAATTTTTGATGGGTTTCCCATCGGAAGTAAATATGTAATTAATTTTTAACAGATAGAACGCAATAAATCAATCAATGTATACATGAAACTATAAATACATATATATATATATATATATATATTAGTCCGAATATTTGTCGCCATATTTATCACAACGTTTCGGCCGTCGTACGCTCCAGCTTTCTTCAAGTGGTTGGAATGTCGAACTGAACCTTTTATTTCACTCACTTGAGTTGACTGTTCTAGTTCCACGTGCCATGTCTAATGGATGTCAGTTATCTCCTGTTAATTCCCCTCCCAAATTTCTCCACCGCCTTAACCAGGTATGGAACTCACACTCTTTGCGTTCTTTATCCACTGTGCCATGTGTCCTTGAGGACACATGGCACAGTGGATAAAGTCGTTAATTAGAACACAGTGGATAAAAGCGTAAGTTAGATCCATTGACAGGACCCAGAAGGGAATTAACAGGAGATAACTGATAACTGACATCCATTAATCATGGCTCGTGGAACTAGAACGGTCTACCCAGGTGAGAGAAATAAAGGGTTCAGTTCGACATTCTAACCACCTGAAAAAGGCCGGAGCGTACAACGGCCAAAACGTTGGGATATACATGACGACAAAGATGAGGACAATAGTCCGAATAATGAAATAATGTAAATAGTATATATATATATATATATATATATATATATATAAATATATATATATATATATAAATATTACTTGAACGTTATTTTTACTGCATATCGATATTTGAGTAGACGTTCCATTTATTTATTAAACAGTATATTTATTTATTTTCGTCAAAGGGCTGAAATTCAAGAAATTTTATTTGAGACGAATATGCGCTCTTCGGCCTGTATGAACTGGTGAACTTAGATTTAACTGCTTAAAACAGGGAAGCTTGCTCAAACACGTTTGATTTTTAACTGCAGAGTGGCAAGATATGCATTTTTACATGTACAGTTACGATAGGTTAGAAGCCCTTCATTGTTTGGTTAATTGAACCCTGATACCATCAAATGTTAATATATATTTCTTAGCACTATTTAAGAGAGAGACCATAACATGAAAATATATATTCACTGATAAAACCGAATATATCGATTAGGTAAGCTTTGTCATAATTTGCTAGACATGATATTACTCTCCCATGAAATTAGAATTCTAACTTTCCAGTGATGAGATATAACATTTTATGAACTTCACAGTAGCAATAGATTGAAACATTTCAGTTTTTGATTTGGCTTTCTTATAACCGTGACAAACGTTTGAAAAAACGTTTCAACTCGTCTAAGATGTGTATGTAGATTGGTTGATTTGCCATGTTTACAGGTAAGCTGATACTTACCGATTATCTTTTAAATGTTTGCTTTAACAGAATTAATGTAAAAAATCAACTGGCTGACTAGAAATTTAGCCACTGGATATTGAGCAATATATTCAGATAAAAACAAAATCTATCCTAAACACAAAAATATCATTACAGACATATTTTTTTTTCAAACTTCCACAGCCAATGCATTATTTTTTGACAGCGAAGATCATTCAAATAGATTTCTGTCGTGTTTCTGTTTTTCTTTATTTATTTTGTATCGGAAGAAATCATTAAATTTTGCGCACGCACATACAAAGACAAACACACAGAGACACACGCACACATCAATCCCAAAGATACAAACAAATACAGTCACAGACTGAGGCACAAATACGTAAACACAAACACAGGAACTGGTCTATGGCAAAGTTTCAGATGAGATCCGCTCTTTCTTTCCACCAGTTAATATATTTACAGTTAAGACACGCCATTCTATTTCCACAGAGGTGAATCACCCTCATTTCCAATGTTTATTATGTAAGTGAATTTGTTTTTCTGCTGCCGGAACACAAACGAGGAGGAGCGGAACGAACAGCAACACCGGAGACAAACAAAGCAAAGCAAATAAAACAGACACGCGTCCACGGCAGAGACGACGAAGAATTCCACACATTAACGGTGCAAACGAGGGCCGAACTTAACCGGGACACAGGAAGCGACAACGAACACAAAGGAAGTAAGAAACATAACGTTCCGTTCAAATGATTTTCTAAGCGTAGCTTAGATGTAGCACACGACCGAGATTATGGAGCACCCAGTGAGGATTGAACTCACTATTCAGTCGTAACTGTTTTAGCGAGACAAACTTGTTAATCATTACACCACGCCAAGGTCCCCGACGACATTCCCTGCAATAGTAATAGTGTAACCCGGATATAAGAGTTGTCGGGACCGGAGAAGAAGTCTCTTATATCCGGGTTTGGTCTATTTTATATGCATTAACACAGGCTCTAATTTGAGACCAGAGAAAATCTCTCTTATATCCGGGTTACACTGTATGATAATTTAATCAAATGGTTCCTAAACGGTGAGGCCGAAATGTTTGAAGGACAAGCAAAGATTTAGAAATTGTTTCAAAAAATTCATAGGACAAACATAAATATGATTTCAAAATTTAAAATATTATTAGGGATTATTTTTAATTGCATGCATGAGTCTCAGTAGAAATAGTTATAAATAATAATTGGCCGATTTTATCATTGTGATATTTTTGCATTCTATTAAGTATTAAGAATATAGTAACTAGGATCCGCAAAATGTACTTGAGAGTTATCAGTTACAGTGTAACCCGGATATAAGAGTTGTCGGGACCGGAGAAGAATTCTCTTATATCCGGGTTTCTCTTATATCCGGGTTTGGTCTATTTTATATACATTAACACAGGCTCTAATTTGGGACCAGAGAAAATCTCTCTTATATCCGGGTTACACTGTACTGGCGACTCTCTTTTCTGACGAAGCAGAAAACCGTCCCTTAAGACTGAGCCAAGAAACATCGGTAATTCCGCTATGCAAGACACGAATCATTTCCATGACCAAATTTTAGGCACCGCTCAGCCCACCGCCCCGACCATATTTTTTTGCAAGCGGACGTTCTCGTGTTCGCGCCAGCCAGCCAGCCTCTCCTGCATACGCGACACAACAAGCGTTGCCTTTTTGATCGATGGGGTATGGGCAGCCTCATCAAAGGTAGGTAGCTGGCAGTTCATCCTGCCTTTCACTTCCACTACTGTAAGAAAACAAAAAGCTCCGACTCAAACAGCTTTCGTCTTCGAATTTTCACGTTGTTTCAACGTGCTTCTTCGCTGATTGCTACAATCTTCAAGTCAGTGATCCCTCGCCATCTATCCTCCAGATTTTCCACTTCCTACCATTCACAATACACACCTCATTCATAACTACCATTTTAACAAGGGGCTCTACTTTGAGTGAGTCCCTAGCATTTCATTAAGTCAATTTTAATAGTAATCTAAACTCATCCGTGTACTTTTCGATAAACTAAAAACCCTACAAGTTGCCAATGAGTGAATACTATATACAGAGGGTCTCTAAAATCTGGGCACCCTAGGCAAAAATGCATATTTTCAGGAAATTAAATTTTCAACATTTTATTGAATTGGAATATTAATAAATAACATCCTCAATCTGATTTCCATCATTTGTGATGCAAAAGCTGAAAAACTTTTCAAGGTTCCAGTGAACTCGACGTAACTCCATATTGATGTCGATTGTAGCCTATTTACTCTTTATGCGTCCTATCCAGTGTGTTGCATCTGAGATTTTCATTGAATACAGCTTCTCCTTTAGATACCCAGAGAAAGAAGCCAGTTCTTTCTAAAAATAAATCTTTGAGTTAAATATATATATATATATATATATATATATATATATATATAATGAGATTTTTTGTGTCACGACTTTGAGGATAACCTGTGTAACTGGTGATGGAACGTCTGCGAATTAAGCTTGTTGCATTCTTCGATGAAAACGAGTTTAAATAAACTCGATGGTTGCTTACTGAGGACCTGTTCAGCGGCACCTGAGTTCACGAAGTGCGGCAAGATGAAGAGTGTCTTCTGATTTCAACAATAGTATAAAGAAAGGGGTTATGATTGGAAGAGCCACCATAAATTGCCTCCTTGAATCGCGTTCCCTATCGCGTGCGTTTGCAGATTCTCTCAAAAATAACTGTGTAGCATGTTTCACAGTTTGACAGCAAAAAATACTGGCGTAAACTTAAAAAAAATTAGAGCATTTTTGAATTGGACAGAGTTTTAAAATTCTTTTTTTTTTTTCATTGATCAAAAGATGTCAGCAGAGGTTTATAAGAAATTGATCGATTTTTCCTTAATTAAAATTCGAGTGAATGTTTTTGTCTAAATATGGAGTACTCTATACTGTTACTTTACCGTCGTTCATAACGCGGTTTATTATTTCTTACAATAATCAATAAATGCTATAAATTCTATTCTCAACATGTCTAAAACGTTTCTCCATTTACAAGCTGATATTTATTTTTCTTTCACACTCCTTTGGGCGCGCCATAACATCTCTATAAACAGTACAATCTCCGCCTAGGTAAAAAAAAAAATAGCATTCTATATTAAATGCAGGTAAATCCTTTTTCGTTCTCGTCACAGAGATAAAGGAATAGTTCTCCCGTTTTTCATTTACTTTAAAAACTGTTTTTGTTCCTGTTTTTTTTTCTGTTTACTTCCTATATTTTCTTTTATCATATTCTTCTTCGCAAAAAAAATTGTCGCTGGGTTACAAGTCGTTTTTAATGATTAATATGTTTCCAAGGTGGGTGGTTTGTTTTTTGGGGTTTGTTTTTACTATTTCTAAAAAAAAAAAAGAAACGACAAATCTGTGCTAAAAAAAGGAACAGCTCAAGAATAAATCCAGGATGTTGTAGATTGATCACGAAACAAATAATTGCTTTCCCACTGACAAAGATAAATGAAATACAGAAACGAAGAAAATGCACCCCAAATGTTCAAGACAAAAATAAACAACAGTAAAAAAGAAAACTCGAAAGTGACATTTTTCTGTAGACGCATTGTTTATATACAATACAAAAACTATTGCACATTTATTCCCAATGTAAAAACATTTATTTTTTTTTTTATTTTTTTAAGCGTTTCACTCCAAGCAAGGCGAGAAGCCACTAGGACACAAGGGGTTACAGAAAATTTGGAGCAAGATCAGGTAGGAGTGATAGAAGAAAGGATGAGGAGAAGGGTAGTGGATAGATCAAGGCAACTGGAGATGTCGATTGACATTACATTTGAATAGCTGGAGATTATAGCTCTCAGGGAAACAGGAATAGGGAAGGGAGTTCCACAGGCGAGAGTTGCGAGACATGAAGCTATTGGAGTAGAAGAGACGGCTACATTTAGGAATTTCGACAGTGAAAGGGTGAGAGCGGGATGCCAGCCTCGTAGGGCGCTTGAACTCATGAAGTCTGGGAACCAGCGAATGCAGCTCCTCGGAGCAATTGCCATGAAAGTATTTGTAAAACAGACAGAGAGAGGCGACGGCGCGTCTGTGAGAAAGTGACTGTAGACGAGATGTCAGAGCAGGGCCAATTATATTGCATATCCGCCTCTGGAGCCTATCAAGAACCCCGAAGCAAACAGAAGGGTCTCCAGACCATATATGGCAGCAATACTCCATGCAAGGGCGAATTGATTTGATTTGTAGATCTGGAGGATCGATTCCGGGGAGAAAAATTTCCTGGCGCGGCACAGGGAGCCAACTTTCCTTGCGGTGGACGAAGCAATTGACTCAATGTATTAAATTTTAAGGGATTTTAATGCTGGACAATTTCATCACAGGGGAATGAAATACTTGAGTTACCTGTGGTTCTACAAAAGGATGCTGAGAAAATCCATGGACTGAACATGTGAGCAGCGACAAAGTTTTTAGCGAAAATGCAAACAAAAAGGACACAATTTGCATTAGAAAAGACAATTTAAATATCTATAGCACATAATGAGGAAAGAGGACTTAGAAAATTTGATGCACACAAGACATAGTGAAGGCAAAAGGAACAGAGGAAGGCAGCGAATAACCTACCTAACGAACTTTTTTAAATGGCCAGCAGACAGTGATAAGGAGGGATAAGCAGAAAACTCCTTTATTAAGTAGCATGTTCAAATTCATGCAGTTTGGGTTCTAGCGAAAGTGGATCGTCGGAGCAGTTACCGTGAAAGTAAAGACAGAGGTAGAGGACGGCACGTCTGTGAGAGAGCGACTGTAAACGAGATGCCAGATCAGGGCCAACCACATTGCATATCCGTCTCTGGATTTTGTCGAGGACCTTAAGACGGACAGCGGGGGTTCCAGATCGTTTATGGCAGGAGTATTCCATGCAAGGGCGAATGGTTGATCTATAGATTTGAAAGATGGACTCTAGCAAGAAAAAAACTTTTGGCGCGACACAGAGAACCAACTTTACATACAGAGCCAAAAGACTGGAAGTTGTAGATGACCATGATCTTCCATGTCTTGAAGTTCATTTATCCAATTTTGATGAGATTTTTTTCTCATTTAGTGTCGTAAATCAAGACCTTAATCCAGACTTAGTTTATATAAAAAGAAACCTCGCCGTAGAACAGTGGTTAGCAAGCTAATTGTTACAAAATGTTTCAGCTGTTCCAAGTGCGCCGATACAAATCTTTCTAACATTTCACAATTATCTTCGTTCTCTGTGGAATATAAATGTGATATTTGCATCGACCATCCGATGTGTGGTTGTTCATTAAAACTTTACACAAAGAAGATCTGATCGGTTTAACTGGAAAATAAATGACAGCAAAGTCTTCGAGCTTTCATCAATTTCTGTAATGCTGCCATCTGGAAGGCGTCTCTGTATTATGATTTTCCAATATTTCCGCAAGGGTTTTCGTGATCATTTCAAACGTTCCGATAACATCACTTTCATATTTGACAAATTCTTCAGTGTTCTGACAACTTCCAGGTATTTCTGCAGTCTTCCAATTTCCATCAATTTTAATCAGTTCTTTGAGAGAAGGACGATATCTGCTTTTCCAATATCTTCTGCCTAACCATGTTCCTGCGAAAGTTTCAATCTGCTTTTCTGTTCATTCCAAAAGTTTTCTTTCCCTGATGATCTATTTGTTACTCATTTCACCCCAAGCAAGACAACAATGCCACTACGACGCTTGGTTTACTGTGAGAGGAAGAGAATGAGAATACTAAAGTGAAGAGAAACGACAATAAAAGAACAGGTTTCAGGAGGATAGATGGCGAATGGCATTGCATTTAAATTTTTGGAGATTGCAGCTTGTAGGGAAGCATGAAATCGGAATGACGAGAAAAGAAGTTATGATAAAAAGAGCATACGGTTACATCTATCTATTCCAATAGTTAAGCGGGGGGACCTATTTGCCAATCTAGTAGCACGCTTGAAGTCATGCAATCGAGGCACCAAGAGGGAACGCTCATCAGAACAAATGCCATGAAAATATTTGTGGAAGAGATAGAGGGAAGCCACATCACATCGGTGCGAAAGTGAATGAAGTGCACATACTATTATTATTGTTATGTTGGTGTCACACATTGACGTAGTCAATGGAAGCACTATTCTTGAGGCATTATGTCAAAAACACTCCTCACAACTTAAGAACTTTTCTGAGAATCCTCGCAGAATAAAAGATTTCAGTGTTCTGGATGCCGACAATGTTGATTTTAATTCCAATTGCCCCAAATCAATTTTTTCACCTTTCTTGTCGCTTTTCTCAGCGCATCCATTGCTACAAGACTTACTTCAATAGTCATGATTCATCACATCTTCAAATTATTATTATTACTACTCGATGGTTTTCACACCAGCACATTTAGTGTCATTTTACTAGAGATGAAGTAACCACAAATCTCTTCAATATTCCAGAACTCTACTCAGTATCGTCGCTGATTATAGTTATGTTGATGTCTACATATTTTCTATTCTTCCTCGGATTTCAAGTTTAGCAATTTCTTTCTTAGACTGCAACTGTTCCAAGTGCTACAGAAATAAAAAGGACAACAAATGTCACATTAATTTTCCACATGACAATATCAAGATATTTTTCATTTAATTTTTCTATGTTGATTATTGTAACAGTAAAATTCAACGAGTAGATCTACTCGTGACTACATGTTCTCACTGAGATTTATTATTCTTGTTTTATTTTCTTTTGGTTTCTGGTGTATACTCATTTCCTTCCGCTCCCGACCAGAAACCTATGGTCAGAAATGGCATCATGACATTTTCCACAGCAGTTTTGAAAAAACAAAGTCGCACATATTTCACAGAGATAAAAACCCTTTGTAAGCTGTGCGCTGTAATTTTGTGTACACTTTTTTTTTATATTTCTTTAAAACATGGACTATCAGAGATTCCTTCAATGAGTATTTGTTATACTGGAACACGCCTATTCTATTGTTAATAGACTCTCCCACCTATAATAAATAGGAGTAGTAGCAGTCGCGAAGTGAGTTGGTGAGTCAGTCGATGTCGGACATTAAAGTATCAGCCACCACAAATAGATTGCTGCATCATTAACTAGTATATCAAGTTCCTAACGTTTCGTACGTCGAACCTATTTTAAGAACCGACTTAGTGGAATACAAGCCTCCACTGTGAAACTACTCCATAACACTATTGAAATCATTTCCAAACAATCCGAGATTTCCAACTTCAACTGGAATTGTTAATTGGCCCACTCTTTCTTGCCGTGTTTTATATTCAGTGGGTTCCAATACCGGACAACCTGATACAAGATGTTCAATTGTTTCTGGATATTTATCACAGAATCTAGTCAGCAAACATTGGTCCTGTGCAGCAAGAATAAAAACTTCAGTTTCAGATTTAACCCTGCACTACGTAGCCACAGATGAGTACTGGATTTGTCCACATCATCTTGTTTGGTACGGGCAGAGTATTGACCGTGAAGCAGTTTATCCTGCCATCGTTTCTCTGTCAGGTGCATTTGCCTTGCTTTCTTTTCTTTTTTTCTTAAGTATTTAGCAGCTTCATTCGGTATATTATGCTTTACTTGTATTTTTCCACCCACTTTATTATTATTATTATTATTATTATTAATGCCAAAAGTTTGTCTAGTCAGATACCAATCGATTTGACAGTTCCCAGTGGATCGTCTTACCTTTCGTCATATATGCTTTTGTACTTCCTCCTTGAAGCAGCTTTTTGCATTGGCTTATTATACAAGTGACGATGTCATTTCTGTCTTCATATACTGTTATTATTAAGTGAAAGAAAGAACCGGTTTATTATTAGCTGTTGTGATGATGAGTATATCAATCATTTATTATTATTATTATTGTTATTATTCTTGCGAACAGGAAATAAGTAATTTCAGTCAAGGGACCTACAGGCAATATTGATGGCTGAATGTCTTTCAGTGAGAAGTCGTAGCTTCAAAGAAACGATTGAAGCAAGGAACAGTATGATCAGAAGAAAGATGAAAGTGTTATAATATACTTTATTTTGCGGATACCAGAGCAGACAGAACAGGATAATTTTCCGCTGATGAGGGACATGTATAACCCACGGCTACTCATAGCTTTCTTCATATTATCTGACTCAAATGAAATCGTTTTCTCGCTAACGAGATATGCTATTCAGCTTGTCATTGATATTTATATCTATCTTCTCTTTGTTTGGGTGAAATCAACATTCTACTATTAATATCAGCGTCTTCGTAACACACTTGGTTTACCAGTATTGCCTTCTTTAATTCCTGACCACGGACCTATCCTTTCTATCGATGATTCCATGGGCCAGGAACTGAGGAGCTTAGTTCCGCTAACGCTAAAGGAACACGACACGCCACGCTGTGTACACTGAGGAAAACCATCCTGATTCCGTTCGTATTCCATTTGTAAGCAAGAAGTCCCACTCGAACATCTTATTGCAACGAACTGCTACTTAGTGCAACCGACTCTCAAGAAAATGCTTTCCCAGCAACTACAAATTTAACATGTTCATGTCTAGGGGTTAACTGTTATCGTTCCCACCGATCTTAATAAAATGAAACTCTTGTCTCTTTCTATTACCGGCCGCACAGCAGCCAACTTTAGTAACACTCTATCTTGAGTGAATCTTGGGTCTTGTATAGTTTGAACATCATTAAAAAATATTATATAGAATAATGGATATATTTTCTCACAGATGAAGAAGAGATGTGTGAATTAACAAATGTTGAAAATGCCATGGACATAGTATGTGAGAAATGAGAAAGTTTTAATGGGAATAAATATTAAAAAGAAACTGCACCTGATGATCAAATAGTACAGCTCTTGGACTTGTATAAGATGAACATTAGTTAAAAAAAAAATTACAGATATAATATACAGACTAATTTCTGAAAATTGTTAAAACTACATCAAAAATGAAAGTTTCGTTTGAACAGAATGCTCTTCTTAGGAAGAATTGATTAAATATCCTTTAATGTTTAAAAAATATCCAGTAATATTGTTTAGGTAATAAGCATTATAACATAGCAGAAAGAGCTATATTGTAGAAAAGAAATTTTTGACAATATACGCATTTTTATCTTTTATCAAAATCGACATTCTTGTACATGTAGTTATAGATAATATCATATATTAATTTATATTTTTTTTATTTAATAATTATTTGTGCTCAGCTGTTGACATTAATAGCTATCTGCTTATGTGTTAAATTTTGAAATAATGCAATAATAAAAATTTAAATTGCATCTCTCTGATAGCTGTCATGATCTAAATATTAGAAAGTAAATACCATTTATGGTGTTATGTTGGAGTAGCGGTGTAAGGAGTATAGAGAAAATCGAACCTTCGCTTCCTGTCTGTCAGATAAAAATACTTCAGGCTTTAAGAACACAATTTTGAATAGAGTTTCGTTATTTTACCCCTGCTCCAAGAATTTACCGGCTGTTAGTGAATGTAATCGTTTAAGTATTTGTTAATAAATCCTGCTCATTATATCGAAGAGTACAGAAATAGCCAATGAGTTAATAGTCGTTAATGTCTTCACAGTGCAAACCCATTTTGATGTGCTTGTTTCACATATAATTTTGTCTAAGTCCCCGAATCTTGTAGAAAATATTCCCAAATGACAGCTGTCGAACGAGAAAGAGAGGTTGAGACAATTACAAATTTAAATTTCGGTTTAATCTGAAAAGTAAAAATCAAGTAACGATCAGCCAAATCGAAACCTTTAAAAAATACTAACCAATGTTCTTCATTTATTTCCCTGACAACCCCAAGTGAAAAAATATATGATAACGAGCTCGTTTTTCCCTTTTCAACTCAAGTGCATGCTCTTAAGAATCAAGTAGTAGAGGGGAGCCATAGGGCCTACTACTGAGAAATGTGAGAAAGCAAGACAATTTAAATATATAAAAACAGATGAAACATGAAATAAACACTTTATTGAAATTAAATATGAACTAAATTTTTATTTCACTCTTTGATTTGATGCCCTCCCAATATGGATGCCCGAGGATGTTACATTTTCTGTCCCCCCCCTCCACCAATTTGAAACCCGAGGGTCTTGAAAAAAAGGTCCGACTAATTTGAACATTGTAGCCTAGTGGTAGAGAATCTCGAAAAAAGCTGTAGCAAATAAAAGAAATCCCATCACTTGAGAACTACCAAAAGCAGCAACAACTAAAATGGATAGAATATGTAACTGGAAGAGAAAACAATGTCATCAGAGATCAGGTATTTACCAGTAAAATCACCCAACAATATTGTCAAGAATTTTGCATTACTAAACTTAGCATTATTATGCTTTTAATCATTAAATACTTTTCGTATTTTTTCAAGTGATTTCTTTTAGAAAATTAAGCATGACTAACAAGTCTAGTGTTCAAAAGAAAAACGTCTTTTTTTTTATTCAGGTTTCTTTTTCAGACATTGTTCAAAAATCGTATCGCATATTTCGTAATTAATTTTAATATATTTACTTAAAAAAACATCGATTCAGTTGATTAGGTGACTGCTAAAATGTATCCTTATCACAGCTGTTTCAACTTGAAGGCACACTGCACATCAATAAAATTTCTCTTCTTCAGTATAGCTGCTTGTTTTCGAGCATGCCTACCAGTACATGACCGTTTGTGATTGTTCAACAGCCACAGAGGCAGTCTTGGTTTATACTGAGCAGAATTTAGTTAAGATTCAAGTATGAGTCCCCACCAGAGCCATATACAGTTTTGAATTCAGAGTTTTCTCCTACACTAGTTACAAAGCAGGGCAGTCCAGTCTACTCTGCGATTTAAGCCATAACTGTGAGCCGGATTCAAACCTCTCCCACGGGTATTTCTGTGAAAATAAATTTAATGATCTCGACAGGAATTCGAACGCAGTTCGACAGTTTGACGCTCTGTATCTCTAACCATCTGCACTTCCAGTTAATCCTGACATATAAAGATATCAGGAGAGAATATAAGCACTTTTTTTATAGTTTCAAAGCGCCTTTCTTAAAAACTGAATTAACCACGAATTAAATGATACTGAAGTTTTTTTTTTGTCGTTGGCCATTAAGATAATAATTTCTTGAACGTGAAAAAGTGATGTGACTGTTTCTTATAGACATTTAACTATCTGGGAATTTTTATAACAGACGATGGACAGCATGACACAGAAATTTAATGAATCATTGGGATATTGAAAGACGTCTTCTCGAGATTAAACGTAAGAAATAGGAAAATTTAGTTTCCAAGAAATAAAAAATACGCTAATCTGCTAGATATCAATCCTTCCAAATATCAGTGAATACTAGACAATTTCCTCACAGAAAAACCTAAGAGGAAGCAACAGATGTTAGATTATACAGAAGGATGCTGAGAACAATATGAAATGAAAACATGTAAATATCGTAGAGACTTTAAAAAGAACAAAAATTAAACTTGTGCTTTGGATCAGAAAGAGACAGCTGAAATTGCTGGGGCACATAAAGAGTAAAAAAAAAATCGCAGGGATACTGAATGCAAAGGTGACAGAGGAAAACATTACGTCACCTAGCACACTAGCCTTTGTCATTGGATGGCTGAACAGAGACTGAGTAAAAGTAAAGCGACAAACACTTAGTTTTCGAAAGGATGCAAAGGTATTAAGAGCCACATCTTGAAAGGGCACGACACATACATAATACTATTTCTCACATAGGAAATAGTGATATAAAATAAACGTTTCTGTGAAAAAGTGTTAAACAAGGTAGTTTTTTTTTTATATTATTAGAGTGTTCGATCCCTACCGACTGCAATTAAAAATGTATGACACCATGAAGTATCTTTGCCGACCATTATCAGTATTATATATCTGAGTGAGATGGTAGGTAAGAGCGGTTTTAGTTACCACTAAAGTGACTTCGAACATCACTGGGTGTTCACACCTGTGCTTTTAAATCAGAGTTAGCTTAATAAATATGCCATGAATCCGTGTTTAGAAGATTATTAGAAAAGATCATTACTTTAGTCTACTCTTCATTGGAATCCAAATACTTGTCGTCTTGCATAAGATTTGATATATACTGGGTTGGCGAAAAAGGCCGTTCGGTTATTAAGCAGAAATATTGTTTAATAAACCCAATACTAAAAGAATAATGTTTTGGGCCAACCCAGTATTAATGGAGCACAGCCAGCCGGAATTTGAATGTCACCTCAGATTCCACTTCTCACTCCTCATTTTCCATCGTAAATAAATAAGAAACGTCATATTTTCAAGCTTTTTATTCTAACGTACTCACAATTCTGGAAGTAAATCAAATGTCAAGCTTAGTACACAATATCAGTTACCCAGAGAGCTAGATATTGGCGCATTTACCTCTACTGAGATTAGTGTTTCAGCTAGGTAGAATCTATGAATATGGTATTTCAAGTCACTTTTTTTTTTATTTAATACAGTGACAAGGAAATCTTCCTCTGCCCATTATGTCTCAATTTGGTAATGTCTAAGATAAGCGAAGTAAAAACTGTTTAATATGTGGAGTTTTCTTTCTATATTATATATCTAAGCAGTATGATAGATTACAATTAGCTACAGGCTGTTTTTTGTTTTGTTTTTGTTTTGTTTTTTTCACTTCTTCTTTGTGGCCTTTCGAGTGGTTTTATCTCTTTTATAAGTTTGGCTTTTTATTCTCTGTTTTCTAAAGTTATTTGTGGCTCTTTGTTCTCACAAGGATTGTCAGCCATTGTAAAATGGCGATCACTTTGCCCATAAGGAAAATAACACTTTTCAAAATAAAAAAGAACTACCGAGACGATTTTTTTGTTGTTTCCTTTGTCTAGATTTTCATTTTTATACTGTCTCTCGAAAATATTTAAGAAAAATAAATGAAACAAACATATTCCTTCATAAGCGAATATTGAGCCGATGAACATCTAAAAATAGTACGGCCTCTTGTTGGTTTCATATTTGCTCAGTGTTTCCACAAGCCAAGTAGAGAATTTGAAAAATCTGCTGCAAACGAGAGACGTTGGATCTTGTCACTATAAGTTTTATGTCTAGAATCTAGATAGAAGAAAAAGATCAGAACTCAGGACAGAAGCAAAAATATTTATACAATGAATAAATAAACAAAATACAGTCGATAGCGCTAAGGGAATTTTAACTCTCTTGTCTGTTTTTGCTTGGAGTATTTACTTCGTTAAGGTTGTCTTGGAATGAAATGGCCGGAGGAAATACAATATTTTACTTGTGACTTTTGAAGCCAAATAAATATCACAAAGGTATAAAAATCATTACACCTTTTCTGCTTATTTTTGTATAGTTTATTCTATTTGTTTGATATTTAATTTTTTTAAATAAGATTTGATTTTTTTTTAAATCTGTGCTTGTTTGTTTTTTAAGTTTAGAGACTGAAAACTTATAAAGCAAGTATTTATAAGTAACCACGTCTAGTTTGCCGAGTTATGGACATTCAACAATAGAGTGTTTGTAAATATATAATTTCCAGATCGGTATTTTGCTGAGGAGAGTATAGCTTTCTCGCTACAAATTTAGTCATTAAAAACTGCAGAAGAGAATGGAATATCTGTATTTTTAAAAGAAACAACACACACACACATATATATATATATATATATTATTTAAATATTTTAGAAGATTACTAATACATACATGTGTGTGGAGTGAAAGAGAGACTACAGGCAAAAAGTTTGGGGTCACCTTGCATTTCTTAAAAAACAATCAGATATTTTTGTATTTCTTTTAAAGAAGGAGATAAATTCTCAATAAATACAGTATATTCGATTTGATTTTCACAAAAATAAGCTCCTAACTATAAAATTCTCATACAAGAGGATCACTTTTTTTTTCATCAATAAAAATATCATCCGCCCGAATTATTGCTGTACATGTTTTTGACATTCTTTACAAAAGTTTTTGAAAAAAAAAAAGTAGATGGCATACTGAAAAAGCTCACTCTCACTCTTTGGGTATTCTCTTTGAATTCTCCAATCAAATTCATCCAATACTAATTCAATGAGAGAGAGGTCAGGAGATTGAGGCGGGCAAGTCATAACTTCAAAACTGTTTTTTTAGTCTAGGTTATTTAGACCTAATTTAGAAGAGTATTTTAGATCTTTGTTTTCTTGAAAATTACTTTCAGTTATACTCAGACCCGATGGTACGACATGTCTTTCAAAAATCGAATGATAATCTTCTTTTTCATGATACCCTTGACCTGGATCAAATCTCCAGTGTTTTGTCACCCTTCCACACCATAACGGAGTCACCATCATCATTCAGATATTTTTCTGCCTTTCTTCTCATATATACTCTCCTTTTACTAGCAAAAGTTTAAATTTGAACGCATTTGTCAATAATAGATTTTGCCACTCTTTCAATGTTTATTAATGTCTATGCACCCCTGAGCCCTGCGGATCTAAGTTAATTTTACACAGCTGATAGCGACAATGATTGCTTTTTAGAGGAATTAAGTTCAACTCGTAATTCTCGAGAAAATTTTCTTCTATTTCTTTTGCTCTCAGTAACGAATATCTTCAGCAGTAATTGTTACTTTTGGTGCCCCAGCTCTTTTTCTGTCAACATGTCTTCCAGGGTCTGTCTTTGTAACGAATATTGCAATACATATCTATAAATCTTTAATTCTTGCTAATTTGTCTTTGAGAGAATGATTCTTCGACTAGAAGCTTCAATTTCTGCCCATTTTTTAAAATTACTTAAAAATCAAAAAAATAAATTAACATGAATAAACACTTCTATGAAAATAGTCGTAAACAAGCAAACTACATATAACGTGTTTACGGCATTTGTCAGTGAACCTATATTAGCATTTAACTTAAATTAAAAGTCTACTGAGAGTGACCTTAATGGTGTAAATCAAAATATGTTTCTCGTAGACAATATTCATAATTTAGCAAAATGTACTGTGGACAGACGAATCCAAATTTGTACTTTTTGATAGTAAGAGGAGCCCGGATGGAGAAAGACTGAAAAATAAAAGCAATTAGATGAGAGGAACTGAAATTTAATCTTTAATTTTAAAAACAAATACAAAAATCTCATTTTGAGTTATTTTTAATGAAATGAAGTGTGGGCCAAAGATTTTGCCTGTGGGATATATATATATATATATATATATATATATATATATATATATATATATATGTGTGTGTATATGAAGATGATAAAATTAACGTGTTAAGGTATGTTTATTGGTAAAAAGAGCTCAATATCCGGGATAGAAAGAGGTCAACTCAAGCGGAGATTGTCTTTTTTCATGCTTGAACGCAATCTTCAGTTTCTGAAGACTGCGTTGAAGCATGAGACAGACTGTCGCTTTTTGGTGTTAACTTATGTCCATGACATATATATATATATAAATATATATATATATATATATATATATATATATATATATATATATATATATATATATATATATATAAAATATATATAAAGCAAAGGTTATTGTGGTTCAAAAGTGATGCATATTTGTCTGTCTGGCTAATACTTTAAATAGAGGAAAAAATGGTGGAATTATTTTGATACTGACAGTAAAAATAGCCCTAACATTGCAGGAGTAAAACAATATAAAGACTGAACGCAAGTGACCGAAAAACTCTTAGAAAAGAACAGATTTTTATTCCAATTACAGACAAGGTATTTTCAATCAAATATATCCCCGTTATCATTTGTCGACTGTCTGCAGATTTCTGTGTCAATTGGCGTAATCATTCTTAATTGTTGTTGATCGACATGTAAAGCTAACTAACTGAAATACATGAATTAATATTTAAGAGGCCTGGAAAATGCCGCTGTTTTTTTTTTTTTGTTTTTTTTAACAAAGAAAAAATTGGCTTCGTTTTTTTTTTTTTCCGTAATTTAAAAGAGAAAATATCTCAATTCTTTTCACGTTTTTTAAATGCTTACAACAGCTATATAGACATATATGTATATGTGTGTTGTGAACAACTAAGCATTCCTAGCTCACCACGATTTCCTTCTTCGCATCAAGATATTGTTTAATGAACTAATATAAGAAAAGAACTGATATTAATTAAATTGTATTGACAGTTTGACGAGAAAACGAAAAAAAAAGGCAGGAAGACGACATTCACTGACTCGGAAATCGTGGAAGTAGGAGCGGGTATTGAAAGAGACACGTGAAGAAGATGGGGAGGAAATAGAAAAATGCATTGCCCGGCAGAATTAGGAATTAATTGTGAATGAAGAAGAGGGGACATGTATATAATATGAAACAGAAGACAATAATTCTTTAGAATAATTGGAAGAGCAGTAGAAACAATAAGAAGGAAAAAGAACAAAATAGGAATTTAAATACTGAAAAGATTATAATGAAGACGAAATAGATGGAGAAAAAAGAAAAAGTAGAATAATGCATATCTGAAAGAAAGCAGATGACATAAAAGAGGTAATGTTCAGATGAAAGTGAAGATTTAAATATTGGAAAGAAAAAGAAGAACGCCATTTTCAAGAAAAAAGAAGGCGAATAAAAGCAAGAATTGAGAAGCTCTGAAAATGGACAAGAGAAAGAGTAAAAAGGAATCAAAGGAAGTTATAGAAAGTTGTCAGAAATAAAAAAAATAAATAAATATAATAATGAAGGAAACACTGAAACGAACGAGAAATTTTCCAGAAGAATCCGAAGATAAAAAATAAAGTAAAAAGTATCAAATGGACGATGAAATATTTAAAAGCGAGACGAGAAGAAAGAAAGACAAAAAAATAATCACTTGCGGGAAAGCAAAAACTCATTCCGGAGAGTAAGTGAAAGGTTAAAAAAAGAAAAAAAATGGAAGAAAGACAGCAAACGCGTGGCGTGAGGTATAACTTAATCGTCCTCACCTTATATAATAAAAAAAAAAGTTATTTACAAAAAATTTCACGTGAATGGTAGAAAAAGTAATCGATGACTTGTCACGAAATGGGAATGTAAAATCTACGCCCAGAAATTTGTTTGAGATTTGTTTATTTTGCCGAATCGACACAGATTGTTTTTCAATTTTTAGCTGTTTATGGACAGCGAAGTCATTCATATCGGAAGTTAGTCAAAGATTACATTAAAAGAAAAGGCTTACAAAAAATAGAGAAATATATAAACCAAAAAAAAAAAAAAAAAAAAAAAGAAATCGACACAAAGTTCCTAAAATAGAAATAGATGTTAAATTCGTGGCAATTTTGGACGAAAGCAGTGAAACATTCCATTATAGAGATTTCTAGCAAATTTCAAAAATCATGCAGGAACTACGGTTGCCAGGGTAAAAGACAAATACAAAATGTGCTTGGCTCATTTTTTTTTATCCTGGAGATAAAGGAGTCTGCAAAGAGGTGTGCAAATCAAATGATGACAATAACAAAAAGATAAACAGATAAATGATGCAAAACATCCTTTCTCTCTCTTATTTTGAATGAAATCTTTTCCCATCATATATATATATATATATACATACACAGAGAGAGAGAGAGAGAGAGAGGGAGGGAGATAGACTTTATATATATATACACACACACACACACACACATATATATATACACACATACATACATATACACACACACACATACATACATATATACACATACATATATATACACACACATACATATATACACACACATACATATATACACATACATACATACACATACACACACACATACATATATATATACACACACACATACATACATACACACACACACATACATACACACACACACACACATATATATATATATACACACACACACATATATATATATACACACACACATATATATATATATATATATATATATATATATGTGTGTGTGTGTGTGTGTGTGTGTGTGTGTGTTACACCTATCGGCCTGCACACTCGTGAAAGATTAATAAACAGAATGTATTCTCTGGTATTGGAACG
>CAHIKZ030005574.1:1605000-1682500 GCA_903632075.3 Acanthosepion pharaonis | reverse complement strand
CCGTTGTACGCTCCGGCCTTCTTCAGTTGGTTGGAATTTCGAACTGAACCCTTTATTTCGCTCACTGGGGTAGACTGTTCTAGTTCCACGTGCCATGTTTGATGGATGTCAGTTATCTCCTGTTAATTTCCCTCTGAAAGTTCTTCACTGCCTTAACCGGGTATTGAACTCACACTCTAACCAACGCCTTTGTCCACTGTGCCATGTGTCCTTGAGGCCGGAGCGTACAACGGCCGAAACGTTGTGATAAATATGGCGACAAAGATGAGGACAATAGTCCGAATAATGTAAATAATGTACATAATACCTCATCTCAGAAATATAGACAGTACTTTTTATCACATAAAATTTGGTTTGGCGCGAGCAATTCTGCATTCCAGTAAATGCGGTCCAGAAAAAAAAATTGTTGAGAACGACTGACTTTTAAGTTAACGTCACCGTATTCTTGAATGATAATATTCATTTCATGCACACTCGCCTGCAAATAAAAAAGGTATCCGTCCTTCCATGTTGATCCTGATTCAAGATACTGATACTTTACGTTGGGCATGGCGAACAATATATCATGAAGTCTTTTCCAGCTCGTAACTGCTTGTTTGAGAGAGGGGCTTCGACTTATAACGTAGTATCTTATTGATTTTGATGGACATTGATTAATGAAATCGAAAGATAAGTCTGACATTTCAAAACTCAAGTGGGCGGCATACTAGCGGAGATTCATCATGTAAGCGTCTATACAGAAAAGACGGCGAATTTGACACAAATTCGGTTTTTGGTATTACAGGCGAAAGATACCAGGTGAATACGGCAGAAATGAGGTAATAACTATTTCCGACCTTTTTAATTGCAAAGCGCAATGAGATATGAGCTGAAGGAATGATATATAGCATGAAAGCTATTTTTTTAATTCTTTTCAGGATATTTCCAAAGTTTAATTCCCAATTAATCCTTTAATCGTTATTTCAAGTCCATGAACAAATCAAGTCATTGTCAAAAAAATAAAATAAAATAAAAAACAAAAAAAAAGGGAAAATTCTAAATGGTTGTCGTGCGGAGAGAAACCCAGACGAGGCTGGGCCGAAGGACAGAGTCTTGTCTGGGGAATTAGACAGCTACCCGACCCCGTGTATTCGAAGTCTACGAGCAATTTTTGACCGAACCTACGGGGCCGGAACGCCCCATGTAAAAGACCGGCCTTGTGTCACATCCCGGCTTGTCGGCAGACCACGGGTAAATACCGAACAGTTCATGAAGCTATTTACATTATTAGCACACAGATTATAATCCACAATTTTCGTTGTTTTTATCCAAACTGTCCGGCCTTCATCAGTTGCTTTTCGATGCCAGATAACCTACAGGGAACTTCGAACTGAACACTTTATTTAAGCTATGGTGTAAATAGTTCTCGGACATTTGCCCGAGTCCAGAGATAACTTGATAACATGAAACAAGTCCTCATAAAAGTTGCACTTGTTACGTCAAACTAGATCTCTTTCTGATTCACTCTACATCAAAATCTGTCGGCCGGATGGGAACGCTAAGAAAGCAAACTAAAAATACAAAAAAATGATCTCTGCGCACGAGTTCTGAGCATCATATGGGGCTCACAAAAAATCTCATTGAAAAAATAAAATACAGTATAAAAGGAGCCACTTACGAACGTCGCCGCTAAAGCAAAAGGCTTTACAAAACAACGCCGTATCTTGATCCATTCCATCCTCTCACGACACAGCAGTCAACTGGCGAGTGGGAAAGCCATGAATGTCAATACTAGTGACTTCGCTTAACCGACCAGACGAATGTATCAACTACATGTCCTACCGAATAACCCCGTCCTCGAGGTTGCTTCCCTCGCCCACAAATTTCATCCACCTAGTTTCACTCTGTTAGCAATACAAAGAATTTTATCTTAATTCTATTCTTCTTTTCTTTCCGACATACCGGCGCCACTTCTCTCGTGTGGCCATACTCAACTTTTGAACAATCGCACCGCTACTAACATTAACATAAAGAATATTTGTCAGTGTTTTTCATAGTCGTTGTGTATGTATGGTGCCAATGCTTGGATATTAAGTAAAACCGTATAGTTTAAGCTTTATGGTACCTACACTTGGACGTTGAGTGCTGTATTTAACATCTCTTGGAGACAACATCCAACTAGATCACAACTCTATGGACACGTCTCTGATATTTCTATAATCTTACGCGAACGCAAAATGAGCTTTGCTGGACTCTGCTAATAAGCACATCAAAAACTTGCAAATGCTCTACTGTTCTGGATACCTCGCCATGGAGCAAGAGGTGTTGGTCGCCCAGCATACACCTATATTGATCAACTATGTTATGACAGAATGCCACACTTATAACCTTCCGATTATGATGCAAGACTCTGATAGTTGGCGTGAAAGACTCATGAATATCAGAGCGAAATAAATTAAAAGTAACCATTGAAAATGGCTGATGAATTGTCCGAAAGCGCATTGGACAAAGATCAATATTCTACATTCCTTTAGTCCTTTATTCTATATTCCTTTAGAAAACAAACTATAAGAATATTAGAAAATCGTAAAACTCCTCGGATTTTACTTGTCTGTCACATGCAATGAAACAAAAGAAAGTTTGCAGTCCCAAAATGCAATAAATAAAAAATTGGATGGGAGAGATTCCTCAAAATTCGAGCTGTTTTCTTTGCAGTTATGAAATCTAGCAGAATATGATATTCCGTTTCCCAAATGACAATATCTTTCATTCTGCTAACAATTAGTATTATTAACGTACCACAACTAAAAACGATTCTGCTGATATGATTTTAATACAATACGAATTATGTTTTGTACACTGCCACTTTCAAGTCATAATTGATCGAGCAAGGCAACCTTCTAACCACGTCAAAGTGCTCGAGATTTATCTTAACAACTCTCCCCACCCACGTTCCCACTGAGTTAGGTTGCGACACAAGATCTGTTTTCAACGTGGAGACCCGAGTGTTTTCACTCGGATCGCTGGTCTAACCTTGTTTAAGTTTGTCTTAGCTGGTCATAGTTTACGTAAGCTGGTCAGAGCTTGTCTAAGCTAGTCATTGGCGGTCATACCACTTCGACAACCGTAGCATCTACTCCGACGGGGGGTGGGGAGAGCTTTTCCTCCTCTGCCAATCTCACTAGAAGTATCTGGAAGGAGAGTTCCCAAATCGAAGTACTCCCCCGTTAAATGGATTTTTATTAATTTTATCTAATAGTATTTATCTAGACATGTCCTCGCAGTTACTGCTTGAAATAAATGATTTACATATCAAATTAAAATATATTTTTATATAAAAATTTTGATATTCATTTCAAATCTAGTTTATTTTTATATTTATAAACCAGCGATAATTATTGTGAACTTTTATAGTTAGATTCTTTGGTTCTTCAAACAAACCTTTGATGCTGAAAATAACGGTTATATCACAGCTTGTTGATAAACGTAAATCAGAAATAAAGGGCAGTAAGCGATGCTGATATTTTTAGTAATATACTTTTAAAATTCTATAAATCAAAAGTGTCATAGTTTAAAGACTTGTTCATAAAAAAATAAAAGAAAATACTCGATTCGTTTTGTTTAAAAATGAATTTAGTTGTTTATCTTGTTCTGAGGTTACGGAACGTCGTCTGAAGTTAAGAAGGCGTCGGATGTTGAGCAAAAGTATTTAAGTGGTTAACAAAATAGAGAACCAAGAGACAAACAAAACAATTATCTTTTTTTTATTATTCTATCAGTAACATTAGTGCGTAGAGAAAATCTCGAGGATAATTCCTGAAAGAAAGTTAGAATTCAAGAAATGTTCTTAAGAATATCTCTGTAAAACAAGTCAAGAACAAACTAAAATTAGAGAGTAAGTGAAGTGTACTATCTAAGCCCTGTAGGGCTACTACACGGAGCGTTAATTTTAGCGTCTTTTCCCAATCTCCGCACGACGTGAATGAGAGCTAGTCTATTCAGATTTACAGCACCCAGATTTTTTTTTCTTTTAACGTATGCCCAAAGGCTGAAAGAGGATTACTGCCACTGATAGGGTGATCAACGTATGCGTGTCATACGAAAAGTTTGAAAGTATACTTTAATCATTGAATTTCTTTAAAGAAACTTTCAGAAGTGATTCGCAGTGCTTTTACCGCTCAGCTACGAAGGGCTTTTCAATAAAGCAAGATTCTATTTTTTCCTTTTAATGCACACTCACACGCCCGGATTTTTTTCTCGATTTTCTTTAAGTTTTCTCGGGTACAGAGGCCGAGTATGAACTAAAAATAACTTTAAATTAATAAAAAATATCTTTAAAGTAATATAAAAATAATTCGGATTAAAATACATTATTCATTTATACACAGAATTATAATATATACAAAAATGCTCTATATTCAATTAACCACAACACACACACACACACATATATATATATATATATAAGTTAAACATATTTTAAATTAGCTTTAGCCACATCTTTGAATGCAAACAATAGAAATAATTCATATTTATAGAAATATAACCTTTGCTGAAGATCACTGATGGTAACGCAAAAAGAAACATTTCTTGGTTGCTAAGGTATTTATGTTTCATGTGTATATATATATATATATATATATATATATATATATACATGACAAAATATAGTTTCAAGGCATGCTATATGTATGGATTAAAGTGCTCAATATCATGGTTATAGCATATGTAAATATAAAATTGTATATTGAAGTCAGCACTCAGAGGCAACTGTCTGTTTCATGATTGGTTGTGTTTATCATGAAACAGACAATGTCTCATATATATATATATATATATATATGTGTGTGTGGAGGAAAAAGGATAAGAAAAATAAGTTTGGTATATGTACATATATGTATATATCTTAACAGAGAGATAATGAGATCGTGATATATGTGCACAAAGAGTTGTTAAAAAGTTCTGACATTTTGTTGCGGCGGAGAACTTTCCAGCACCTCTCTCTCTCTATATATATATATATGTGTGTGTGTGTGTGTGTGTGTGTGTGTGTGTGTGTGTGTGTGTTTAAATAAAGCTAAATAGGATCGACTATGTTGTTCTCATTGTGAACTGTGTAGCAGGTGGAAGACACTGCCAACCAGACACGCATGCGTTAAAAGCCTTGTTAGAGCTACATTATCAGTAATATGAACATAAGTATGAAAAAAATGGAGGCTGCCTAGCGTGAATTTAAAGACACTATCTATTTTTGAGAATCCCGTGAACAATGTACGACGCATGCTTCTGCGCCTCCAGAACAAACACATTGCCTACACTCTACACTCACGCGCTCCTTCAATCAACACTCATTTCTTTTAACAGTGACTATCATATGAAGATTCCTTACTTTGCTCACCCTTTCAAGAATTATCCTGAAGATCCTATCCCAAATTATCTTGTCTATATTAATGTTTCCGATAGAATAAAAATTATATCTTTTTTTGTTCATTTTTTTTTGTTTATTTCTTCCAAGAAACTCAACACAAATAATTTGTGTTCGTCAGCAAATTGCAACATCTCAAACTGAAAGGCTAGTAAAAAGGACATCAGTATCAGAGTAATGAATCGAGATGATTCAATGTATTGGATGTCCGTTCCTTCGGACGCTACTGGCAGTGCCTAGATGGCAGATTGTTATATGTGCAGTCTAAGATTTAGATTTCAAGTTCTCTTGCCTAGTCCAGTAGGCGCTCAGTACTACGTCATATTCTTCCAAAATGTTTGAATGCTAACGCAGTGTCTATGTGTGCGTGTTGATATTCAGATTATTTATCTCTCTAGGGGTGTTTCCGGTTAAGTTTACCTGAAAATAAATAATTTCAGTGGAAAACTGGGCTGCCATTCATCGTCATAATAGCAACTTAAAAAGGACAATTTCCCCAGTATTCTGTTAATATATTCCACTTAGGCATAATAATATTAACATCACAAGTCTGACAAGTTGCGAGTGCGAAAACATTTATTTTGTAATTTCGCTTTTTTATTTAGCGTCTCGTTTAAACTCCATCTGAAGGCGAATTGCTTCCTTAAAAAGGAAAAAAAATGAATGATATAACTTAACTTTTATTTGTCTAATTCAGTTGCTTGTGCGCGATTCTATTGCTTTCAGGTCAAGAGGCATACGAGGGGAATAAATATGGCGTCAAACATGTAGAAAGATATCGAACAAGAAAACACTAGTAGCGACACTTTCGCTCAAGTTTGATGTTTGCTTGTCCTAATTTTGCGGCGACAATGGTCTGTTTGGATGAATACTTTTGAAAACCATTCACTTGATACAGTAGCGTTATTTTCCATTAGTCACTTCAATAGCCAAAAGAAATCAATCGGCTATTAAGTTTTAGGGATACTTTTTTTCATCCCTTTTCATTTCTAAGCACCTTAAAATAATAACGAATTTTTTCGCGAAAAAAAGTTTTATACAGAGAGATTAAACCTCAGAAATATATTTTTACATACATTACATACAATATGTATCACACACACACACACACACATATATATATATATATATATATATATAATAAAAAGGCTTAAACACTGATATTCCATGGTCATGATTTATTCCATTGGAATCGTAAATACGATCCAATTCATCAGACCTACAAATTCAAAAAGAAAACAGAAAAAACAACTCCGAAAATAAAAACAGAATTTAGAGAGAGTGTAAGTATGAGGAGGAGGGAGATTAAACCTTAACAGAGAGAATTTTAGGAGAGGTGGGTGGAAGGGGTTTCAGTAAGAGAAAATGAATGTTGTCGGATGTCTAATGCGTAAAGATACATTTCGTGGTGACATACACACACCATAGACAATCTAATAAGATCAGAATAACATCAGAATAAAAGGGAGGGAAAGACGAGGTGGGGGAGAGAGATGGGGCGAAGGAAATTAAAATTGCGTTTACTTAAAGGGCCGCTTTGTAATTGAGAAAATTTGACAAATTTAATATCGACTACAGGTTACAAATCAAATATAAACATATAAAAAATAAATATAACGATTATCTAATCCAGCAAGGACCTATACTTCTATGTTCAAAAACACATGCGAATACACACATACACAATAACATATACACGTATATACATACACATAGGCGCGTACCCACATACATATACCAATGTACACACATAAAAATATATTCACATATCCACACATACACATATTCATCTATATACACACTTTTCACATACATATACATACACATGCATATATCTATATGTATGTATATTTACCACTAATATTATCTCTCTCTCTCTCTCTATATATATATATATATATATATATATATATATATATATTTCTGCATGTTTGACGCCATATTTAAAAAAAAAACAACACTTAATAATATTAACTTTGAACATGGACAAAATATCTTGACCGTGTTTTGAAAAAAAAAAGAAAACATCTTATAAAACATACATACAACAAACTATTCCTTATTTAACAGTTAAAATATTTCATACTTGTAAATGGCTAAATGTATAGCCGAAAGCGCTCGGATAAAAAAAATCATTCGGGCAGTTTTTATATAATTTATCATCCGAAAAGAAAACAATTATTAGATCGCATGATAAATTTTATAAAAAACTAAATAAAAGCACCTTGTCTATATTCAATGAAATGTGTATGAAAGAAGGATTGCTGCCTAAATACACACACTCATATATATATATATATATATATATATATATATATATATATATATATATACATACATACTCAGAAGTGTTCGTTTGTTAGATTTCGCTTTGAACCGTTATACATTAGAAACGATTAAAGATATCTTACTGGAATTCTCCCAGGTCTTTATAGCACTATTAGACTCTACTTTGAGCAATCAGAATGCATAATTACTCTCGAAGACAATAGAAGTATCGTGATGAAATCGCTCAGAAATTAATAAGCTCATGAAGTATTGAAATAAAGTTTATATATATAATATATATATATATATATATATATATATATATATATATATATATATATTCCAGGATAATTTTGCAACTTATTCAAGATGCTTTTCGCCCCCTTTAACGTTTTAACTTTCTGTCCTAGAATAACGAGGTGACTCACAGTTTTCATGCATAATTTCATTTTCAAATCTTTTTCCACTGCTCTTTGGACTGCCACAACTGAAACTCCTATCTCACATGCCAAACGTCTTATTGATTGAGCTTATTTTCTAATTGATATCTTTAGTTCTAAGTTGAAATGATGACCCCCCCCACTTCTTGTTGTGCAATCCTGATCAAGTTTTCCTCTACTCTTCCCTCTTTTTTAAACTTACTCACTGTTCTTTTGATTGTTCTTGGATGAACTTTGTAAATGGAAGCCAGAGTATCAATATTGGTACTATTACTGAACTCCTTAATGATCTTTCTTGTCTCCACATTTCTCAGTGGGAAGACAGTGGGATAGACACAAAACAATTTTAACCTATTCTTTTCCTAGCTAAATAACTAAAAGGATTTTTTCAGTGATTCTTACGATAAATGGTGTCAAATGGCGAAAGGTTTTATCTGAAAACATGGAAGAAAAGAAACTCAATTAGTTGAGTTTTTTTTTTAGATATTAAACATTTTTTTGATGAACGATTATTGTATTACATGATTTGGACAATTCTGCTGTCACACTTGATGTGTGTATATATATATATATATATATATATATATATATATATATATATATACACTGCGTGCCAAATTATTATCAAATCACCGTGCTGATAACAAATATGGCGCCAGTTTGTTTTACATTGTGCAGATCAGTACAAAAATTTCAGTGATTGCGCAGATCGGTGTTGCTAATATTCTGTGAAAATTTTGTGTGAATTGATTGGACGGTTTTTGGAAATATTAGAAAAAAGTTATCTCGATAATAATTTGGCACGGAATGTAAATATATATGATTTTCACTTCAACATCTTTGCCAACGATCACTGTTTCGCCTACATACAACTTCTAGGATTTACTGAATGTTCTTCCCCACTTTAGATTAAATCATATGCGCGCGCACACACACACTAAATAACCCAACAATGTTGGCGATATGAGCGGATAACTTGTCAGGGGACCTCAAAACTTAGACCAGAAAAAAATACCGAACAAGTATTGAAAGAAAGTAGACCAAAAAGCAAACATATTCCTACGCAGTAAATTAAAGTGCTAAACGCCTAGAATTTCGAGACAGAGCAAAAAATCGTTCACAACGTCAATACTCAACGAGAGAGAGTTTGAGTTGTTCGCGCTGTCCTTCGCCGTGGGGTATATTGATTTCAGCAATATATTTTTTGTGAGTTTGTGGAGGAGATTCTCATGTGCATCCTCGCTTTTTGTTTTTCTTTGGGGGCAGGGTTCGTTCAGCCATTGTTTTACCCAAATTTGGCAAGTTTGCATATATCTGCTTTCCTCGCATTTGGAAGCTTCTTGAAACTCTGTAGATGTTTAATTATACAAGCCTTCATTCCTCATTATGCGTCGTCCAAATTACACTTGTATATTTTGAATTGTTTACACTAATTCCACTGCTGTTTGTATTCTTCATAAGATACCATATTTCCTCACATGATATTCTAACCATTCTTCAGTAGAATCACATCTGCGTCGCTTCAGTTTTTTTTCCGTTATCTATGAAGAAATCGTTCAGTATATACTGCCATATAGGACAGTAGACATTATATTTATTTCTAACACTAACTTTCTTTATTTCTCGTGACACTTTATTTTTAATATTACCTTGTTTACGTTCTGAATAGCAGTGTTAGCAGTTCCTATGATTCCTGGAATTCCTGTTTCATAGTTTCTATCGTCTGATACTGTATTATCCAGAATGTTACAGCTCTGCATGTGTGCTTGATTTAAAATTTCCCCAGATGTAATTGAACCCTTGGAAAAATTCGTATGCTGAAGTTGCCAATATTGAGACTCAATGTGTATTTTCGGATAATTTTTATTTAATTATATTATTATCGTTACTTTTACTATTATTTACTGTTAATATTTTATTGAGCCAGAGTTTAAAATCAAATAAATTATGAGAAGTCATTTATAGAAGCAAAACCTGGGTCTGTATTCGGAGTTTGGTTCTATTCGCGGTTTCAAGCATCTACTGGAAGTCGTAGAACCTAACTCCCACGGGTAGGTATGGATTTTTATTTTATTTCAAGTCCCTTCAGGATTCAGGTAATTATCGCTCTCTACAGATTCCATTTTCTATTATGAATTACTAAGTCGTCAAGGGAATGGCAGCTGATTAGTTTCCCGTTGAATTCAAATTTATCCTTCACCAAGACTGATTGCCACCCAAGGCTAGAGTGCCAAGTCTGTGGGGAGATCGATTCTTGCTTTTACTATGGGCATTCTTTCTAAAGTAAACGCAACAGACAAGGCTGGAGTTGAACTCAGCTTGCGCGCTGATAATCGATACGAAACCCATCATCAAGCGTGAATTACTTTATAAAGAAAATTTCAAGAGGGTTCTGTGAATCTTTCAATTTGAACGACCGAGCTTTTCCAGAATATCGTCATCTTGTCTTTAGAAATAACCTCTGACAACGCAAAACGTACAAACTTTCGTACCTGCAGTTCAACGAATGTAACTTCAGTGGAAATTCTTAAGTGTAGTTATAGATTTTGGAAACTGGTAACATCACGGAAAAATGCAGATATCGACGGAGCAAGATTGTGGAGGTTATCTTTTCTTTAGAAAAAGCATGTATAATTTCTCCCTGGGCGCACTCTCTCTCACTCTCATTTTATGCCTCATTAGATAATAATAGTGGATGAGTGAGTATCCAGACAAGCTCCCCCGGCATAGCTACTTTAACATGGCCAGTTAATCGTAGCAAATGCTGTTAGCGCCTATGTCAGGTACGTTTGTGAGATGTGCATCTACATTTGTGTTGCTGAGTGAGTAGAAAAATAATAATTTTATCTCAGTGGGTGCATTTGTGTACAATTCAAGAAACTGTTGTTAGTAGTAAGAAAACGAAGCAAATTTCTTTCTGATTGTGACGATTGAGGTTAGAACTAAAATTCATTAAACATTGGTTTAGTGGTGTTTGCTCCGAAAACGACGCCATTTTGATGCATTCCAACGGTGGAGAAAAAGATGGCGTCATCAATTTAAACGGGAAAGAAGGAAAATACAGAACGCAGATGCAAGAAACAGGATTAACAAAAAAAAAAAAAATGAAGAAATAAGTGAAAAATACAAATAAAAAGAAAACGGGGAAGTTAAAAATAGAGATTAAAATGAAACTGATACAATTCGGACAAACTACTGATAAGGTAAATCCAATCTATCAGTCAGCCCTATCTCACACACAAACATCTACATATATACATGGGCATAAATATATACTGATAAAAGCGACTGTGTATGTTTGTATATATAAATACACACACACACACACACACTCAATTATATACTTTATTCACATGGTACAATTACTTAGATTTTTTTCACAAGCGGATTATTGTCTCTATCTTAGTTGTTATTACAACAGAAAATAGCCAAGTGAATTAAAGCACTGTTTCTTGAATTTGGCTACATTGTACTTCTGAGTTCATTTGCTGGGGCAGGTAGTTCGCCTTTAAACCCAATGCCAGCTGTAACTGAGCAAATAAGAAGACGACGCGATGTTCCTAGACAAGGATAACAGAATAAGAATAATTTACACCCAAGGATTTATTGAATATTTATTAAAAAAGCACAGTTTTTTTTTTTATTTTAATCAGTTCACCCCAAGCAAGGCAGCAATGCCACTAATACGCAAGGTGAGAGTACAGAGAGTGAAAGTGAGAGAAAAAAAATGGGTATAGGTGAGATTAAGGAAAGGATAATAGATGAACGGTATTCAAGACAGAAGATGGCGATTGAATTGTCTTGAAATTTTTTAAGTCTAGTTATCAGGAAAGCAAGTAAACGGGAGCGAGTTCCACAGGTGGGAAGTGTGAGAAAAGAAACTGTTGGAGTAGAAGTGGTGGTTATATTTAATTGTTTCGATAGTAAAAGGGTGGGATCTAGATGGCAATCTAGTAACACTCTTAAACTCATATAGTCATGGCACCATGAACAAAAAAAAAACTCGTCAGAGCAATTACCATGAAAATATTTGTAGAAAAGATAGAGGGAAGCCACATCATGTCTGCGAGAAAATGATTGAAGTGGAGATTCCAAGTCAGTATCGATTACACTGCAGATCCTTCTTTGGATTTTGCCAAGAACATTGAGATGAATAGCAGGAGCACCAGACCAGATATGGCAACAGTATTCAGTGCACGGACGAATGGTAGATTTGTAAATGTGCAAGATGGTCTCTGATGAGAAAAATTTCTGGTACGACACAGAGACCCAACATTTTTGTAGTAGATGCAGCTATTGATTAAATGCAGTCGTTCTACCTCAAGTCAATTGAAAACGTGAGGCCAAGAAGGTGCACTGTGTCGCTCTCCAGGAGACTAGTAGAAGCCATGATGATGGTGAGCAAGGAAGTTTCTCTATGGTGGTTAAGTGAGAGCAGTTCTGTGACAGTGTTTAAGCCACCTAGCATGGCGGGCCTCAAAGTCACCCAACACAAATATATTTGAAAACGGGTGTAAGGAGATGGACTTATCTATATTATCAGAAATACTATTTAGCACGCAACAATAATGACAGGTGGATGAACGGTATGGAAAGAAGATATAGCTGACGGGGTTAATTAGAGAGAGACGGAGACACATGTAAGAATGGTCTGGAGATTCAATAGAGAGTTCCCTAGCCAGCGGGAGATGTTCGCTGACATAAACTCCCAGGCCATACATGTGGACATTAGAGTCCTTCCTAAGGTGAGGAAGATAGCCAGGAATTAAGAAATCACAGGAGGGATTGACGAGTTAGGATTAGTTTCGCAGAGAGCTAGGATGTCCGGTGACTTTTCGAAGACGAACAATTCCACACTGCAGAAGTTGGTACGAATACCATAAATGTTGGAGAAAGAATGATTGAAGGGCTTAGTTTTTGTTGCGATGATTTAGTTTTATATATTTGCTTGCTCATAGTCATAAATGTGTTTTATTTAAAAAAAGAAGAGAGAAACCGCAAACGTTTTTGTTTGTAATGCGGATTTGTTTTTTTTTTTTTGTTTTTTTTTTAAATATTATGCTTTATTTTCCAGATTACAACCAAACACGTTTGCGGTTTCTCTCTTCTTTTTAATATATATATATATATATATATATATATATATATATATATATATATAGATAGATAGATAGATAGATAGATAGATAGATTAGATTAAATAAAATAGATTAGATTGATTAGATTAGATTAGATAGATAGATAAAGATTAGAGAGATTACATTAGATAGGATAGGATAGGATAGATTAGCTAGGATAGGATAGGATAGATAGATAGATAAGATTAGATAGAGATGTTTGAGTTGTCAGGATGGAAACTTCTTGACGATCCCAAGGTAAGACACCGTTGGAAAGTGCCTGTAAACCATATCATACGAGTTGACTCAAGATCTCAGTAAAATTGTGTAGATAAAACTATATATATATATATATATATATATACTTTCACTTGCCTGAGGAGACTGAAGTGTCAGCGTTCTCTAAGCAAATTTGTTACTTTCACAACACAAAGAAAAAATCACTTGTAACGCGTCAGGAAAATAACTCACTCTCCAACAAACGCCGTAGCCAAAAATGCCCGAATTTTCCTTCCGGGGTACCTGATTATCTCGTTCACTACAGAGACCTTACGATTTTTTCATAAATATCTTAGCTCTGCATATTCGATTTTGTATTGAGCACCTTTTTCTTGTCTATACCTTTTAAGCGCGGCTGTTTTCACTCTTCCTTTTACATTTCTATCCGTATATATATATATATATATATATATATATATATATAAATTTGTGTGTGTGTGTCACGCACACATGCAGATCGCAGTTTATATTTAAATGTGTTCAGATATACGCAAAGTTTTAAACGTCTACATTTAAACTCGCCTACGAGGGTAGCGTATGCCTTAGAACAAATATGCAATAGAAACATTCTTAAATAAATTTCCCTAGATAAATATGCGGGTATTATTTCTGTGTACAATTCATGCTAAGTCCCAATGCCGCATATCCTTACCTCACCGCCTCTGTATATTCCTTTGCAAATCAGAAGTTTCCTCCAGAAATGTACTTATTTAATAAATCCAATCAAGCATCCGTGGATCGCGATCCCATTCGCTAGATAGAATAGTTTCCAGTCTTAATTGAACAAAGCATTTTCTTCTCTTTTTTGTCACCTGAGTATGGTTATGTAACGTTACTGACATTCAATAGACAGAGTAACAGTTTGAATCCATATTAACACATCCCGGTAGATTTGCCAAATGCGAAGCAAGTATAAAGTTGGAAGGCAACAATAACAGATGCAATTTCATATGATTCTTTTATACACTTGTGATACCTTGAGACACAATTTAAGATATTTTAGACTAGAGCAATGTGCTCACAGTAAACAGAATTATTTATCTCACTCTTTTCATTACTCATTATGGACACGTCAAAGCTTGTGCATCTTCTGGATGCGTATATATATATAAGTTTTTAAATCGTGTTCACAACATACAAAGCAGGAAAGACATTAAGCCACAAGGGGTTTCGGACGTGGAAGAATTTAAAATATTACTCAGGAGCGAGAACAAATGAAGAGTAACCAGAAAGAGAGTAGAGAGGGACTGGCATTGCATTTAAATGTTTGAAGATTCAAGTTGGCTGGGAAGCATGGAGCCGGAAGGAAGTTCCACAAACAAGAAGTGCAAGAAAGAAACTGTTAGCATAGAATTCGCGATTACAACTCAAGTGTAAATTGTTGAGATCTCGACAACAGTCTAGTACTGCGCTTAATTTTTTTTAAAATTTAGATATCAAAGAGAAATAGTTATCCGAACAATTGGCATGAAACTATAGAAAAGGCACAGGGAGGCATCTATACGGCGGTTGGAAAGTTATCGAAGCCAAGATACCAGATCAGGATAAAAAATATTGTAGATTCTTCTTTGGATTTTATCAAGGAGCTCGAGATAAATAGCAGAAGCACCGAATAATATGTGGTAGCAATATTCTAAGTGTGTGTGTGTGTGTGTGTGTGTGTGGAAAACAAAAAGGACACTTATATTATCAGAAACGGGCAGCTGAAATTACTTTGGTAATATAATGAGGAAAGAAGGCTTTAGAAATTTGATACTAACAAGGCAGATTAGAAAGAGGGTCAGAGGAAAATAACGCATAACCTACCTAGCGAACTTGATTAAATGGATAAGAGAACAAGTTTTACGAAAGAGAGCAAAAATACAAAATGTACTAAGAGCTAAAAAGAACGGGAGCTAATGCGAAGCCATGTTTGCCATCGTCCTGTGGTGACACTGTACAGAGAAAAGACGATTTTCTTCGATTTTCACGGTGTCTTAATCCTGAGGTAACGACACACACACACACACATATATATATATATATATATATATATATATATATATATATATATATATATATATATGTCTGATAAAAAATAGTTTTAAGGTATGCCATATCTATGGGTATAAATGCTTAATATCAAGGATAGCCCGTATGCAAATATCAATGTAAAAGTGAAATCAACAGCGAAAGACGGCAGTTTGTCTCATTATAGCCTGAAGATTGTGTTCTAATATGGAAAAGACTGTCGCTACTCTAGGTTAACCTCACTGCTCACTTTATATATATATATATATATATATATATATATATATAAATATACATGAGAGAGAGAGGGGGGAGGAGGAGCAACGTAATGTCAGTATAAGTTGTTTGAAATAAATACTGATATTGCCTCATTGAGGAGTGAGACGATTTAAACTTAACTCATTGATTGATTAATACTTTGATTGATGTTTCGATCCTCACTGCAAAGAACTGCAAATTTATCGCCCTGTGCCAGACTAAGTTATGTTTAGCAAACACTTATACAGGGTTATGTGCGAATATTTCCATTAACTGCAAGTATTTTTCTAACATTCTATTAAATAACACAATAATATTTAAATAACATACCTAACAAAATTGATGTAATTATTTTATAAGATTGACTGTTTTTTGGTTTTTTTTACTTGGACTGTTAGTGTTGTTTTTCGCCCTTTATTTTTTTAAGGGATTTTACAATTGAAATGATATCGATTTAATTTCTACAACCTTGGGAATATCATATTAAAGACACTTGCACAACAGCACCTGAGAAAAAAAAAATGTCAGAGAGAAAAGAAAACGATTTTTAAAGAAAGACATATCCGGAGCAATTGTAGTCTACCGTATCTGACTGAAGTGAAATCCCAGAGCGGCAACACTGTAAATAGATGCAAGTTACATGTATTTTCTATAGTCTGCGTTTCTTCTTGTACTGATTCAACTTCGATCGATACCAGACTTTGATCATTCGCTGCAAAATTATCTCCTGGATTATTCAGTTTGATTTGATTGGAATTTTCAAAGAAATGCTTAAGTAGCTTCAAGCTGATACACAGAGATGAGGATCTACGTCTTTCTTAACTAAAGTCTTACGCTTACATCTATTAACAGATTATAGTAGGGCATCAGTTATAAAGTCACGGTTAAGATGCTAATATAGCACCTATTGTTCGATCAACATTTAAGTACCTTCAAGTTAATATACAGAAAGGCGAAGCCCCACATCTAACAAAATGAATGGCTGTCAGCAAAAGACAAAAACCATGTTTGATATTCGTCAGGGACGTTAACTTCAAGCAGGTAAATATTAAATCATTGGGCCTAGTAGTATTGCATTGTTACATATTTTAGCCACACAGAGTCAAATAAATGAGAACAATCTACTCAGTTTCCTAGAATGAAGGCTTCGGGTTAAAATTTCAAGAAGATTACTAAATACGAAGACTAACAACTGAAGAAACCGGAAAGCGTTTCTGGTCACATATGCGATTTTATGAACTCATTCCCTGGCTTCAAGACGTGAACCATGCGGTAATAGCGTCCCCACTGGAGAAATGTTAGTTTTCCCCGGTCTACAGACGACTGAACTCTTTCCACTTTCCAGCGAAATCGTTCGGACGTAATCCAGCAGCCCTACTCATGAAGTAGAGGTTGTCTCATCCCAACTCAACGCGGAGCTGACTTGAGCTCGACCCTCTGTAGCTGTTCGTATCATTGCTTCCCATAAATTATTTTAGAATAAAAAAAAACGAGAAACTCACTTGAATTCGACCATTTTTACCCGTTCGAATCCTTACTTTCCATAAACCATTTCTGAATCTAAAAGGAAAACGGACATACTCACGAGACCTTTTAACTTTATCTCTATACAGTAATCATAAAAGAATAAGTAGCATGAACTCATTTTTTGCATGCGTCTTCTACAATTATTTCTTTACATATTAAACACGCAACTTCACCTAAAAAATATACAGAAAACCCACAATCTTGTTAACATCTATATCTTCATTTTCTCAGTGTTACATAACCTAGCTGACCGATATGTTTTCCGGCCTTAAAGCAACATCGAGGAAAAAAAAAAGTTCGCTTCAAACTAGAGTGCAATTCATTAACTACAAGAAGAAAAATTATTTCATCGACCAACGCCATATTATTAAATAGCAAAGTGATAACAATTATTTGGAGTTCTGGTCAACAAATATTCTGTATGGAATTTCGTCCCAACATACTACACTCCACATAACACGACTACGACCCGAACTGACACGTGAAAACGCAATTCATTAAAACAAAAAACATCAAGTGAGATGGAGGGATATTTCCCCAAAATTTAAACTGACATCGCCTAATTTTGTTTTTTAAGTACAAACAAATAACTTTCATCATGGCTTACAAAAGATGTAAGTAGACAAAAATGAGATAATTTCTATTTCGACTTTCATTGCTAACAAGAAAAATGATCCGAAATCTAGAAAAAAATAAAGGAAATAATTTTAGCACCCAAAATTCTTAGACACACTCACTTATATATATATATATATGAAAATTTCTCCGATTTAACCAGTAAAGACAATATTGATGAATAAAAATGACAATAGGAAAACTGGTAATTGCTGACGCGTTTCGTCCAATTTCATTTCATTTCGTTCATTTTCGTATTTTGCTTTGATAAAGTCCACATTGGACGAAACGCGTCAGGAATTACCAGTTTTCCTACTGTCATTTATATATATATATATATATATATATATATATATATATATATATATATATATATATATATGTGTGTGTGTGTGTGTGTGGATGGGAGAAATTTTGAATTTTCAGACAAAAAAAGAAAATAAATGTTATTTGTTCATAACATTTTTCAGAAAAGAACAATGTCATTAATAAGAATGTATTACTAAACCGAACGAACATTTTTTGCCGCCAAATTTGCATTCTTTCACTTATATATATAAAAGGAGAGACAGAGAAATGTGCGTGTGTGCATGTAGTGTGTGATAAGAGAGAAAAAAGGAGGTAGTACTGTATGCCGGAATGTTCCTTTTGTATAATAAGACATTCTTATTTTCAACAATAATTCTATTTAAAAAAAAAAAAAACAGTATTTTCTTCTCTTGTCTTCTGCCATATTTAAAGAAAATTTAAAATTTCTCATACTTCTATCCCTTTCAAACTTTGGCAAAATATTCTAGATGGCCTTTTCATTTTATAAAGGAATTTTTTTGTCAAGAATCTGATAAAAATGACAATCTGATAATGCCACACATTGCAAAAAAGGCGGATGAATAAAAGCTTCCATTCCAAGCTGTATCTATTTTTGTTTGATCAAGAAAGAAACACGCGTTAAGTATAATGTTATCTTACGCCTTTCTTGGAACGAATTTCCAGCGCTTTTCGTCGATTACTGTCTTCAAGGGCTCTTATTAGGAGTTAATACCTGTTGTTTGTTCTCTTGAATCAGCTCATAGGAAACGGATGTCTTCCAATCCTGACATATCTGCATTATCACCATCTTGGGCTCAAACTATTATTTGCTAAGGTTTCTGATCGTTCATTTCGCTTGCTACCAAAAGACACAAATTGTTTCAATAAATTTCCGGTCAAAAATGTAATATTTTCGTTAGGTTTAAGCAACCAATCTCAAATATATTTCTAAACCAGTTAGATGTTTCTTTTATTTTCTTTCTTTTTGTATTTTATTAACAACATTTTAAATGAACACTATTTACATTATTCGGACTACTGCCCTCATCTTTTTTGCCATATTTATCACAACGTTTCGACCGTTGTACGCTCCGGCTTTCTTCAGATAGTTTGAATGTCGAACTGAACCAGCTGAAGAAGGCCGGAGCGTACAACGGCCGAAACTTTGTGATAAATATGGCAACAAAGATGAGGACAATACTCCGAATAATGTAAATAGTGTACATAATAACTCATCTCCGAAATATAGACAGATACAAAATTTTAAATGACTTACATCAGTTTAATTTGGTTCGTTTGTTCTACCAGCATATCAACCCTGGTGGGTCATGCTGAAAATCGAATTTTCGTTCGATGATATTTTAGAAAGTTTTGAGTTTTATAATTCATGAAGTATAATTGTATAGTTCTTCTATAGGTGAAGTTGTCTGGGATAAAATTTGGTGCATAATTTAGTTTTCTTCGAGTAGGTACAAAATGGTTTTTACATTAACGTTTTGGAAAAGTTACTTAGGGCTATCCACTTTATATGGGTGTCTACAGATAGAGGCAAATTCAGCACAGTCTATCATAGAATGTTTGATATTGTATGTACCCCGGGCATACTATGCATTTAGGTGGATCCTCATCTTTTAGAAGGAATGCATGTGTTATGTTGGTATGACTAATTCTGGTTATTTCTGTTCTTCGGGAAAAAACTAGTGTTATAGTGTCTCACTCCGTGTATAGGTCTGATTTTGGCGCATTTTATTATATGGGCGAGTATGCCATAACTCTTGAAACTTATTTAAGATATATGTATTAACTAGCAGTATAACCCATCTTCTAAAGTCAGCCCACCCAAAAATCAATATTAGTAACAACTGGGTAGAACTGAGACACATCCGCAAATGGGGTGGGGGTAACAATTTGAATGGAGGTGGCCCTGAAAAGGGCCGTTTTTACGTTCTCAATCTTGCAAGGAAGTAACCTCTTCCACGGACCGTCATAATAATAATAATATATGATAATTTTTATTTATAATATATATATATATATTATAATTCTAATTATCTTTTTCGTTAGATTTTTAATTCTCTAAATTGATTGCACACTGTTTCTAACAGAAATTCAAAGTAAACCTCTGTTCTTAACTATACTAACTATAGTACTATGATAGAGACAAAAGCCATATTACTCTTGCAGCAAGTTTTGAATAATATGTCACCTGAAATTTACTTTTGATCAATATAATATACAAACATTTGACCTAATGTTTTTCTCTTTACCTTCATATCAAACTCTACTAGCTATTTAATGTCGAAATCTCTCTCTCTCTATATATATATATATATATATATATATATTTAATGATAAATTGTATTCCTGAGCGGTCACCAATCTGGGTACTGACAAGATTCAACGATTCTTAACTTCAGCGATACAAAAATTTGAAATATTTTTTATGTGAAATTCTCTCTATAATTTCTTTCCAACCATAACAACGAAGAGTCTTATCAAAATGAAGTCGATTGGCAAATGTGGGTCGATCACATTCATACAGATGACGTGTCCATGTGAAGGTTAAAGTAAAATTGTCTATATATATATATATATATATATATATATATGTGAAGATTTTCGTTGATTCTTTCTTGATATCAACAATTCTCTCGATCATCGACATTTGATATGAGTCGATTGTGTAAACAGAAAACAGTGGAAAGAAGACACGCTTAATAGCAGCCAGTCTGGGGTTGACATCTGTTTGTCATTATTGATCTAAAACAACTACAAACGCAGCTCAAAAAAAGAAAAAAAAAAAACAGAACCGTAAAATGTGAAGTATTCTCAAAGGATACAAAGATATTTACCGGTATCAAGCAGAAATGAAAACAAAAACATAATCTACATAATGACAGATACTACATACATACATATATATATATATATATATATATATATATATATATATAGCATGCGTGTGTGTTTGAATTAACCCATTGCTTCCAAATTCACTGTATATCATTCTGCGTGTATGTCTGGGAAAACAAGGTTTTATATATATATATATATATATATATATATATATATATATATATATATATAGACAGAGAGAGAGAGAATGTGTGTGTGTTTGAATTAACCATTTACTCCCAAATTCACTGTATATTATTCTGCGTGCATGTGTGTCTGAATACACGTTTATATATATATATATATATATATATATATATATATATAAGAGAGAGAGAGAGGGAGAAAATAGTGTTCCTGTGCTCATCCACCACGTTATCAAATAAAATAGACGTAGATACATATGCACATATACAATATTTGAAGCAACCCACACATCTAGCCGAGGACTTATACACCACTTAAACTACCCGTTTATATCTATGGATATAGTTGTGTGTGTGTGTGTGTGTGACATTGGATAATATATGCATTTGAAAACACGAACAAGAGTACATTTATTTTTGCAGTGAAGTAATAGATTATGGGCTTGATCCTGACAAGCTATTTAATGAAAAAGCATATTACTGATGTGTTTCAGACTAAAATAATCTCTTCATTATTACTATTATTTTTTTTTATTGATGAAGCTATATATATATATATATATATATATATATATATATATATATATAAGTCAGATACAGTTAGCGCCTACAGGTTTAAAATGCAGTGACGCTCAGTTTTAAATTTTCATTTTGGTGTTCAATGTATTCAACTTAGCCTGTTAAGCATCTGTATCTTTCAGGCATGAAAATTAAAATTTGACGCTTTGCGTCTCTGCATCTTTAACATTTTCATGCCAACTGTACCCGGCTTTTGTCGTATTTTTCCAGCTATTATATACGAAACTGATTCTATAAGTAAAAGCGTAGTCTGAAGAAGTCCCTTCCAGGAACCAAATACCTAACACAGATTTTTTTTTCTTTTAACATTTTTCTATCCACTTGCCCACTATAAGTTATATATATATATATATATAGCTTGCCACACGTATTCGAATGTACCTGCCTACTAGGGCGGTTAGCCAATCACTATTACAAACACTTTCTCAGGAGCATCTGTGTTTATTCACCCACCCCCAGAGCCCACCTATACTAAGCAGACGTTAGTTACAGTTTCTGGGAAAGAGCGTGTTATCTAGCGTGATCAACAATTTCATCAAGGCCAGCACGCTCAAACCCTCAGCCACGATGACTTGTGACATTTTTTGTGCTAGCCCAGCTATCGACGCCCCCCCCAAGGTTTCATCCACCCAGTTTCACTCAAAATGTTTGGGTCAACCGGTGGTATGTTTTTTAGGCACTTTTCAAAGGCGCCACACGCTGGGATCGACCCCTCCCGTCCGATAACATCAGGAAGTCACCTTACTGACAAATCGACCATGGTGAGATTTGAACCGGATCTCATGGTCAGAGTGCGAACATTCTAACCACTCCGCTACGTGCCCACAATACATATATATATATATATATATATATATATATATATATATATATATATATATATAAATGTACTCTCCGTATGAGGCGTTCAACAATTCAGTTCCTGGAACTGAACATTTGAAGTACCTGCACATATGTTTGATGGATCATTGGGCAGAATAATCCGGTCTTTCGGAAGAACTGAATACGGAGAACTGGTGCACATCACGAGTCACGAAGTCCTTAATATCCCTCCTTAGGTTTTTAATTTCAGATTTTTCCTTCCTTGCACTAGTTGCCAGCAAAAGCTAAAGAGCCCAGACTACCCTATCCATAACGGAGGGTGAAGAGATAAATACATAGCTTTACACAGGGTATTCGCGCGTAAGTGGATCTAACGACAAACTCGACTGTTTCCTTTTTCATTCCGACCCGCTATCCATTAAACCTCCCACATAAGTCATAAGAATATATAAAGACAGATCACACTCCTGTCGCTATATCACAAATACGCAGAACTCTTTAGAATCTAAGCTGCGTTTCTCTCAGTCTTCACTGTCTGACATAATTTAAAATGTTTACTTACGCAACAAAGAGTTGGATATTATCTCATATCGAACAAACATGAGCAAGCTTACCTGAAAAGAAAAGAAAAACATTAAAGCAACAACCGAATTAATATGTACAGCTGCAGAGATCTCTCTCATTTTTTTTTCTTTTGTTCAAAAAATATTTAAACAAGAAGACATTCTTTTTTGCTCAGATATGAATGAAAGAAAATGTTTTTGACATTTTGTATTAAAAGCCATACGATGTGATTAACAAAAGAATACCAGATCATATCAGTGGTAAAGGTTAAGGTCCTAGATTTTTTAATCAACAGAAAATATGTTTGAAAGGTTTCTTATTCCATCATTTTAATATGAGGAACAGGTGAAGGCATTTTTTGTTTTATTTATTTTAATTTTTACATTAATCATGTTCGCTATTATTATTTCATTACTTATTTTATTTCATGTTATCTTTATACCTTTTAATATGCTTTTAATATGCCATAACCAGAATCGATCCCCTCTTCGTTATTAATTTTATGTTATGAATACCTTTGATGCAATTTTATTATGCTTGCTTTTCCATAACATTGCTAATAATTTAAGAACTCCTTATTACTCTTATTATATGACAAGGTTATTTTTTATCGTTTATTAGGCTAATATTCTGCTATTTTCTTCGTTATTGTTATCATCTTCTGTTTGAATTTCTGCTACCAGCAATTTAAATGCGGACTGTTGTCCTAATCTTTGTTATTATCCCAATGTTCCAGCCGTTGTACCCTTCGGCCATCGTCAGGTGCTTGCCGATCGAAGTAATCTTCAAGGTTTTCCCACTGAATTCTTTACTTAATCCAAAGAGTCTCAAAAGATTACCATCTAGGGGAATAAATCGTTGATTCATTAATTTAGTGACATAGTAATTGTTCTGTCCCGGAACCGGGCGGGGTAGACTTGAATTCACTGGAAACAGTCCAAGCAATAACCGTTCAACAGAGCCTAAGAACTAAAACGAGATATCCCTAGACAGGGTCATTAGAATGATAACTATCTATCTTCGACTTAACGAGTTTGAGTAAATGAATGACAGAGAGTAACCGGGATAGTAAAAAGACAAATATTGCTAAGGGCCATATAACATACACTGGGACGAACCATCCACATTCCCTTTCGTATTCCATTAGTAAGAAAGAAGTTCTTTATGGACAGTTTCTTTCCAAGAACCGATTCTTTGTGGAACAGAATCCTGAGAAGCTTCCCTAATGGCTACATTCTTAACTTCTTCAAGTCGAGGATAAGCCGTTAGCTTTCCTACATATGCTAATAATCTTGGGCACATCGAAGTGGTGTAGTGGTTAACAAGCTTATCTCGCTAGAAAAATTAAGACTGAATATTGAGATCCTCACTATGTGCCCCATACTTTCGGCCTTGTGGCACATCTCAGCTGCGCTTAGAAAGTCTCCAGATCCTCATACGTCCATATAACAACCTCATCCACCTTGAGTGGCTCTTCGGGCTTGTATTGAGTGGAGAATGGTAAGCGAAACGGTACAATAGATAATAAATTCCGAACAGCCATGAACGCCCATGTTCAGCACGGATACGTCACAAAAATATCTTGTCCTGACAAACGTCATAATTTTTAAGACTTTCTCTGATAAACGTCTTAATTTTTAAGACAAATCGTTATCGCTTGAAACTTTATTTTTTCGTAAATCCTATAACCGATTTCAACGGTTTGCTTGCGTTGACAGACCTGACGATTATTGTATTAATGTCTAATAAATATCGCCATTAGGATGTTTCTTTTTGAGCATTCTTTTATTTTTCTTTACTTCGTAGTTTGCAATATTTGTTTGAACGCGTCTTCTTTGCAAAAGAGCGGCCGATAGCCTAATTCCACCAGTGAAACCTGTGTAACATCACAATTAAATAATTCAAGCCAATAACATTATTTCATTTAATTTATCGAAAATAAAATTAAAGATATAATTGCCAATTAAATTTAACGCAGATTTGGAAAGTAAGGCGAATAGAATTGATAGTTTGCAAACACTAAATAAATAAACAAATCAGACATCATGAAATGTATTCTTTCTGAACACCTGGGTTTAAATGAGATTAACAACTGGGAGGCTGCTGAGATTAGCAAACATGTTTTTTAATGCTATTGCTGAGCATGTAATAAATAGCAGGAAATGTGTGGTTGAGTTTAGTGGTGACCGTTTTTCTATTTTATCTAGGTCCCACTCCACATTTCACCTCAAAGTTCTAGAGTCCTTGCATATCAGATCCCGTGGGCCTTCCCCTTTGTAAACAGAGGGAATGCTTACTGGGTTTGAATGTTGTTGGACTCTAGTTTCTTGAAATTCATATTTTGTTTCCATTCCATTCGTTAATTTAATTTACACGCTTTTATATTTTTTTATTCCCAGAAAAAATAAACACGATAAGTCCTGGGACGTAACCGGTTGTTCTTTTTTTTAGCTTTTTTATAAAAAAAAAATGCCATATAAATTTTTGCCTTTTCCTAGCTATTAATAATGATAGTCTTTTTTTTTTTTTTTTTTTTGCATGAAAAATTTCAAAGACATGATTAAAACATGTATCAATATGATGATTTCCTTTCGACTTTCGATGATAATGTTATTAAGCTTATCAGACAATATGAAAGGAATTTACTTAAAATGATTAGATAAAACTTGTATATAATATTTAATGAAATACGCATCAATGAAAAATTGCTGCCTAAATACACACAATATATTGCAATTGGAATTAAGATACTGTTATGGTGAAATACACCTATTCTATAGTTAATAGACTCTCCCACCTAATATAAATAGGGGTAGTAAGAGGAACGATGGTCAGTCGATGTCGGACGACAGTTAGTCGAATACGAAAGTATCAGCGACCACAACAAGATTACTCTGCGTAATACCTATTATATCAAGTTCCTAACGTTTTGTACGTCGAACCTATTTTAGAACCGATTTAGTACAAATACAAGCCTCCACTGCGAAATCACTCCACAACAGATACCATTAGTTAATGACCATCTTCATCTACGGATATTATATTTAAAATTCTTAAGAGAAAATGGTCATTAATTAATTGTATCTTAATTCCAACTCTAAGAAATATTTGGCTCTTTTTAATGAAAATGAATATTGATCGCACTTTATGAGTCAGTTTTCAGATTTTAATGTCTATATTGTGTTAATAGGGCTCACTTGGATTATACCAACGGATTACTACATATATAAAGATGAAGTTCACGACAATGGGTACTAAGCGTCAACATAATGGCCTTAAAAATTACGGCACCAATAAAAACATTGCTCATAATATACCTCAGAAGAATCTTTCAAGTTGCAGTTGTTATTATGTCTGCATTAAATCAACTCAATAAAATTCACAAATGGTGATGAAGGCAGTGAAAGCAAAGATCGTTCTAGATTGGCTGATTAGATATCTCACAAGAAATATATTTATTCTGCCTGTTCATATTCCGATATAGATTTTGTTTAGCGATTCAGAACAATATGTAGATAATCATAAGGGTTTTGGAGATTAGAGTTACGTCTGACATAGAATCCGCTAATCGCGTTCAAATTCCAGCCGATACCATTTTTTAAGCATCTATCTTCCCCACCTCAAGCTATGGATTAAACACAAAAGCACACTAGGTCTTCTAACTTTGCTTTGCAGCTAGTCAAAAAAAAAAAAAATCTCGATCCATAATGGGAGAGAAGTCAACGGGAAATCATTTCACTTTCCAAGAACAATCAAAAGCACACGCAGTTTGAATATATTAAAGAAAGATAAACTGTGTAGATCTATAATCGCCCATGTCTTAAAGGGACGTAGTATTTAAAGAATGAGACAATGATAATAATGAAAGCAATGATTGTCCTAGAGCAGCCGACAGGAAAAGTTTGCTGATATGACGTCATTTATTGATACTGATAGAGAATCAAAAGGAAAAGTGATATTTTTGCTACACATTTCAAAAATAATTCCACCTGGGACAAAGAAGTATCAAAAAAAGATTTTATTCCCAATCGGTTATTGTCCTTCCGATATGTTGCCTTCTTATTTACTAACCTTTTTACAGTCGGCGAAAAGGCTGCATGGTAAAAAAATGTGGATGGTACATACTACACTAGCGAAAGGTCTAGCTGCATAACAGTTAATGTACACTAGGAAGCTTTCCGACAAAAACCTGAATAGTGCCAGAGAGAACAACGGCTGAGACGTTGGGATAATAACGACAAAGATGAGGACAAATAGTCAAGTGTAAATAATATAAAACAAATCCTGTTCGTTCTTTTCGCAGTCATGTATTGCAATGCATTACTTCTGACGTGTTTTTGATGTTGCTTGAGTGTCTTATATCACATAAATTTAAATTTTAGAAAATGATGTCACTGAAGATCCGACAGTTTTTATGCTTGGGCCAGAATTAACAAAAATCATTGCAAACTCTTTTGCGCTATAAACTCAGTTTAATTTTTTTTTTTTTTTTTTTGATGAAAGAAGAAATCCAAATTATCTCCCTTTATTTTTCTGAAATAATCTTTATTTTTCCCCAAAAGGAATTTTTTCCTAATTTGTCGTGCCTATATTTGTTATTTTGATTGTGATTATAGTATTTCATATAACAGTGTGAAACTGTTCTGCCAAATTGACTGTCACAGTGACGTTAGAGTTTCACTGCTCGTTAGCAAGCATGGAAGGTGGAACCCGATTACACAGAGTTCAATTATTATTGAGTGATGTATTTCGATGCTAAAACTGCACTAAATTTAGTAAATAACTGTGAGAAGTTAAAAAGATACATTTTATTATCATTTCTTCAATTCTGTAAAATTTGGTTGTGAATTGCTAATCAACTTGAAATGGTCGCATAAGGGATGATTCAAAACACAGAAAAGCGACAAACATAGACCAAAAGGAGATGATCGAAAAACATATATATATATATATATATATATATATATATATATGAGAGAGAGAAAAGTGAGGGAAAGAGAGAGAGAGAGGGGCACCTCGACGTGGTGTAATGGTTAGCAAGCTTGTCTCGCTAGATCAATTACGACAGAGTAGTGAGTTCGATCGTTACTTGGTGTTCCACACTTTCGGCCTTGTGCCACATCTAAGCAACGCCTGGACAATCATTTTTGGGAACCGCGATGTGATGTAATTGTCTTGCTAGATCAGTCATGACTTAATAGTGAGACCGATCCTCACCGGGTGCCTCATATTTTCGGTCATGTTCCGCATCTAAGCTGCGCTTAGAAAATCATTCTGTGTATGTATATATATATATATATATATATGAGAGAGAGAGAGAGAAGACAATACTTTTGACGCGAACCGAATCAAAAATGGTCATGAAGTCAGTGAAAACAAGGATCGCTCTGGATTGGCTGATTAAATACCTCAAAAAATATATTTATTCTGCCTCTTTACATTCTGATATAGACTTTGTTTGGCGATTCAAAACAACATGTAAATAATCATGATAAGGGTTTGGGAGATTAGTGTTACGGTTGACGTTGGATCCGTTAATCGTGTTCAAATTCCAGCTGAGCTGTTTTATTTTTACTTTTAACCGATACCTGTTTTTAAAAGCATCTACGTTCCCCACCCCCACGCTATGGGTTAAAAACAAAAGCACACTAGGTTCTCAAACTTTGCATTGCAGCGAAGTCAAAGAAAAAACATCTCGATTCATAATGGGAGAGAAGTCAACAGGAAATCATTCCACTTTCCAAGAACAATTAGAAGCACACGCAGTTTGAATATATTAAAGAAAGATAAACTGTGTAGATCTATAATCGCCCATGTCTTAAAAGGACATGGTATTGTCTGAGAGCATCTGCCAGGATATTTTACTTTATATATAGTGATTTTTAAACGCAAAAAACGTACAAATAAAACAAAAATAGGATAAAGCGCGCAATGTTTTTATAAAAGACAGCAATATAAAATCGAGCTTAAACTATTTATAGCAACTCATCGGTTTGTTCACTTTAGCTTTTCATAACATATGGCTACAAGTGACAGGATTATTGAAATGACTTACGAGCCGGTTGCAATTAAATAGCTTATATTTTCTCGTAGATATCACAATTGGACACATGGGAAGAACTAAAAGCCCAAAGTTCTACACATGGTAACCGTGTTTTTCGTGAACCATTTTTATCTCTGTCTATATTTCTGAGATGAAGTCATGTAATTATTTACACTATTTGCATTCTTCGGAGCGTACAACGGTCGAAACGTCGTGAACATGGCCAAAAACTATGACGGCAACAGTCCGATTAATGTAAATAGTTTAAACTATTTTTATCTATATTCATTATTAATCTGATAAAATAAATGAGCATATGTACTATTTAGTAATGTTTGACATCAGATTAGTAATAAATATAGATGGACAATCCTACACGTTGTTCAGTGGTTAATACTTGCGACCCAGACAAAAGGCTAATTAGTTGAAACTAACCCGGATGACATTTCTTGCAGGTTGTTGATCAGAATAAATTAATTTTGCCTATATATATATATATATATATATATATATATATATAGAGAGAGAGAGAGAGAGAGAGTTTGAATGGGCTACTGATATATACATTTTTATGTATCAAGTACAGTTTTGAAGGAAAGATATATGACAAAGTGGTGTAAGTTTTCGTGTCACGCATTTCCCCCCTTAGGATTTCATAGGACTAGGTTCGTTTACCCAACCTTGTCTGATTAATTTTTAAGGGAGGAAACGCATGACACGTAAACTTCCTTCACTTTGTCATGTATCTTCTCTCTCATATATATATATATATATATATATAGCTAATATTAGTGTTAAATATACACATACATATGCAAAATATATAAATATATATACAGTGTAACCCGGATATAAGAGAGATTTTCTCTGGTCCCAAATTAGAGCCTGTGTTAATGTATATAAAATAGACCAAACCCGGATATAAGAGAAACCCGAATATAAGAGACTTCTTCTCCGGTCTCGACAACTCTCCTTATATCCGGGTTACACTGTACATAGGTGCATACACATACATGTATATTTTTGAATAAAAATTCCAAGAGGATAGAATCCAGGTCGAACTCGGACGGACAGAGTAAGGATATAATAAAAAGGCTTAAACACAAATATTCCATGTCCTTCAATTGTAGTTTCCCTCGCCCCATCTCACTCCCCTACCCCTTCTTCTTTCCTTTCCTTTCCCACCCTCTTATTCTGATCTTTAACATTAGATCGTCTATGGTGTGTGTATGTCTCAACGTAATGTATCTTTAATGTATTAGACTCCGACAATATTCATATTTCCCCCTTCCACTCACTCGCCTAAACTTCTCTCTATTAAGGTTTAATTTCCCACCTTCTCTAGTCTGTTACCCCTCTCTTTAGCTCTAACATTCGTCCCACACTCTCATACTTACACTCTTTCTAAATTCTATTTTTATTTCCGGAGTTGTTTTTTTTCTGTTTTCTTTTTGAATTTGTAGGTCTGATGAATTGGATCGTATTTACGATTCCAATAGAATAAATTATGACCATGGAATATTAGTGTTTAAGCCTTTTTATTATATATATATATATATATATATATATATATATATATATATATGAAGCAACCTTTTTTTCAATATGCTTCGTTGAAGTGAACAAGGAAGTAAAACTTAATGAATCTTTTACTGAGATTTTCTAAAATTCCTGAATTTTTCATTTTTTTTTTAAGGGAGTGTAAAAATTCCCCGTAGTGCCTGTTGTCTCATGAGCTTCCGGCCATTTAACAACAAACCCCTTGAAATTTTTTAAAGAAGTGGCCGAAATTTTTACACTCCCAGAAATGGTCCTATATTACATTTTCTGATATAATTCATCACTTGATGATTGAATAATTGAATTCTGTCAATGCAGTAAGACTATAAAATACCTCTGTAAATTCGCCTATTGCGTTGGTATGTATTTCAGCCTAACAACTTTGACAAAATACAGGAATAACAATCCTAAGTTTGAACGCATTATTTAAAAACTAAGATAGCTCAAATGAAAAAATTGACAAGATCTTCCATTCCACTGAAGCAGGCGTTAAACGAATGAGAGCCTTATTATCTCCCCTTACATTTTTCTTTCTCTCATTAAAACCGAACAGCTTCGCTGATATATTTTTATTCCGTCTTTCCTCACAATCAAACTGAAATGGTCTATTATTTATCTGGGGCAATGGAAGGACGTAAAGTATGCGATAACTAATTAACTTAATATCTCATGGAAGAACAAGTAGAATCATATGATTCCTGTCACTTGGATATTGGCAGAAAATACTTATTTTAAGAATTTAACAGATAAGTTCATCTCTGCAAAAACATTTTTCTCTTCATAATATTAATTGTGCATCAGTTATATGATGCTAGTAAGCCTTATATCTCATTTCATTTTCTTAGTAACTTCGCAGATTCCAGAAATGGCGTAGTATAAATAATTCCACGGATTTGTAATTTCATTCCATCTCAGATTTACATTTTGAGCATTATTCCAAGTGCTCCAAATATTATAATTCCATTTTCCCTACTTCTAGATTTATTTTCTTTACCTTCTGTAATCTGCTGCTACAGAAACGCTGACTGGCAATTCTATTTTATTCTTGTTCATAAATTTCGTTTCTTTCCGTTTGGAGTGACGGATCGGTCTGTTTTTCAAAGATGTCGTATATTTTATTTTCTTATTTATTTATTTTTTAATTTACTTACTGGGCGAAGTTCCCTACTTCAATTCTGTTAGAAGAGGAGACTTACTTTCTTCACTATCAAACAAAAAAAAACCCTTATTTGAAATGAATACATGACCATTGAATTGCCATCACACTTCGTTGCTGGTTCAGTTATTTCTCATCTTCAACGAGAGTCTATATTCGGGATCAGGTTAAGACTTTTAAAAAGAATTTAGAAATTTCGGTAAACAAGACTTCCAAACTTGGAAGTTAAGAGTGAGTTTGTTTGTCTGCACATTTGGTTGACTCTTCCCTAGAATGTAATGACGCGTGCGATTTTCAGCAAAGAAGATCCCAATATTTAACATTTCAAAACATCAAAATACAAGATTTAATATTGGATGTCTGTCACAAAAACAAATCAGTTGCTCAAATTAACCTTATCACTGACAAAAAGCGCTGAAGATATTTACAGATAGCTTCCCAAATTTAAAAATGTTGACGAAAGAGATTAAATATGTAGGAAGTTCGAAAAAAATATCTTGCTACACCGATCTATACAGCAATCATTTTACGCAAATGAGAGGGGCACTCTGCAGGGTATAGATTTGTCTTTTAAATAACCAACCAAGGAAACTATAGCAAAAATGTATTTTCTTAAGCCAACTGCTCTGTATGATGCTGAATGCTTACAGAAGATATGTTTGCCTATCGTCCGGTTCACACTCCTCCTCGATCTTTTGAACAGAAGTAGAGGTTTATCCCTTGTTCCATCTTTAGAAATGGATTCCCGTTTCCTTCTAATGTCTACTTCAGCTCTATTCTCCTAACACTTGTCCTTTATTACGTTAATATAATTCCACACTGTACCTCTCTACCTTGACTGGTTCCTCGGTCTTGTATTGTGTGAACATTAATTTAAAAAAAAAATGCAAATATAAAAACTAAGACAAAGGAGATGTGGCGCCACAAAAGTTGCTAAGAATAACATGGACGGACCATATGAACAATTAGGAAGTTTTACCGAAAAGGGGAAATGAAAAGAATACTTTGATCTCGCATCAGAAAGCTGTTATTTCTGGTTTTCATAATGAGGAAAGAGGGCTCGGAGAATTTAATATTCACAAGACATATTTAAAGAACTAGGAGCAGTAGAAAACATCGAGTAACCTACGTAACAAGTCTGTGTAAATGGACGACAGAACAGAGTGGGAGGGATAATGAAAGAACAAATATTGCTAAGAGCTACAAACAAATGGATGTTGTAGGGATCCATGATCGCTTGCGTTCTGAAGGGACATGATACATAAAATGGTTTCAAATACTGGTTCCCCAAATCCCCGAGTTAGTCGTATGTATGTATTCTTGACTCTTCTATAGTTAGAGCAAGAAAAACCTCTTACGGAGACGGAATATTATTTTGTATACCTTCACTTACAAAATACAGCGCAACGTATTTCCGTACCTGCTATTTGCTCTTAAAATAAAACACTTTTTTTTCCGGTGTTAACCTGAGATATGGAGGGTAATCACTCTTCTGCAGTAGCATGGTGCGGTCTATAGAAGAATACACAGTCCTCCTCCTGCTATGTTTCAAGTCACTTCAGCACGTAGACGGTCATGGCTCTCCACAATTACCTGTCCCTAATTTTGTCTTTTTGTTATTTCTCCTAAATCTTGTTCTATTTGTCATCTGTTTACTCAAACTCACTAAGTAGGTTATGCATTGTGTTCCTCTGTCGCTACTGTCTTCAATGTGAGTATCAGATTCTCCAAGCCGCCTTTTCTCATTATGTACCCCAGTTTTCTGGGTTTTAAGTATAAGTTTTCCTTTTAGTTTCCATTTATCTAGAACTTCGTATTTGTTCAAATTTTTCGGCCCATGTTCGGCATATTACTGTTGTATCATATCTCTGTTGCTTTAAGACCCTTCTTCATCTGTGAGGAGATTGTCCCGCATTCACTGCTATATAGGAGAACTAATATTACGTAAGAGTTCAATATTCTTTTCTTTGTTTCTAATTTTTTTTCTTTTTTCTTCATACCCTGCTTAGCTTTCGGAATGCATCTTTGGTTACTCCAATGCGCCTTCGGATTTCAGCATTTATGTTCGATTTCTTCTACTTAAAGCTGAATGTATCGATCTTGGATTTCCTCGGTACTATTGTAATACGATAATCCTGTCGAAAAAGCCGGTAGATGTCTGTCCGTCTCCGAGTAGGCTTTGTTACTTCACCTTTTCCCAATTGGGTTCTTCAGTTCTTCCAACCGAGAGAGCTTGTTCCGTTGTTCGCTCAGGATGATATTTCCAAACAAAAGAAAATTCTGCTACGTGTCTCCGCATCAACAACACTCTACCTTGAGTGACACTTTGGTCTTACATTGGGTGACAGTATATATATATATATATATATATATATATATATATATATATATATATATATATATGTAACAGTCAAAATAGTCAATTGTTATATTAACCTTTGAACTGAAAAGATCAAAGATAACTTACTGGAATTCTCCGAGGTTTTTATTGTTCTATTGGTCTCTACTTTGAATAAGCGGAATGTATTTAACTCTAAGATGAAGTGATGACCTCTCCTGTTGTTGTGATCACCTGATCCAGATTTCCTCTCTACTGTTCCCGCTTTTTGTAAATTATTCACCGTTCGTTTGGTGATTCTTGAATGCACTTTGAAAATGTAAGCTAGCGTATGAATGTTGGTACAATTACCGAAGGCCTAAGTGATGTTTTTCGTTTCACCATTGCTCAAATGGGAAGACATATTGGGGCTGACACAAAACCGTTTTAACCTATTTTTTCTAGCTAAATAATTCAAAAGATTTTTCAATGATTCTTACAAAAAATGGTGCCTTGATGGTTAAAATCTTATCTGAAAACCTGGATAAAAGAAACTCAATTAGTTTAGTGTTTTTTATTGTTTTTTTTTATTTAGATATTTAACAGTTTGTGGAACGGACCATACTGTTACACGATTTGGACAACTTTTTTGTTACACCAGATATATAAAAATATGGCTTTGGAAATTGTTGGGGCGCACTCACCTTCTAACTAGAAATGGACTGGTCCCTCTTATATAAGTCAGCTCTAGAGAGAGGACGAGAGAGAGAGAGAGCGTCAGCGACAGCAGTCCAGATAAGGTTACCCGTTACATACCGTTGGACGATAGACTTTGGGTATCGTTTCGTACTAACCAACCTTCGTTCTACTAATCACTCTATTGTTAATTGCTTTTACAAATATACCAGTATTTTCCCCTACAACTGTGTTTGTCTTGATTCATGCACCGACACGCGGGAAACTCACAACATCTCAACAGAAATGACGGAACGCATTCTTTTAAAAGGGATTCCTTTTGTCCAACACTTCTTCAGAAAGATTCGTTGAAACGACAATAATAAAAATGGCGAAACTGAAAAAGGTAGACACGAGGGTTAAATACGGAACCACGAGTAAAAATAAATTCATTACTAAAAAAAAACAAAAAAAAACAAATCCGTGTAAATAACTCCTTAGGGAATATAAAACATAAAAAGAATTACTCATGACCCACCAATGAGACAAAGTGAACGAATAAAGTTCTCTGTGTCAGAACACAATCGGTCGATGAAACTTGATGTAATCAGCTTCTGAAAACCGTGAATGTTTCACCAAATGAGCCCTGAAGAAAAAGGTCCTTTTACAAGAATGCGTTCCGTCATTTTCAAGGCCATATTTAAATTCTGTGGTACAACATTTTTATTCATCTATATAAATATATATATTATCTCCCTCCAGAAATAAAAATGATAATATTAACTGTTTTCTATTTTACTTTCTTTAATCGTCACACATGACTGAAAGCTTATACAATGTTGCTATTTGCTAAATACTATCTAAAAATACGGGCTCGTCATGTAAATGACGAAGATGATAGTTTTTTTAACCAGCAAAATGATACTTAGTGATGCGTATTGATAGCTGCAAGAAAAAGATAGATATTTTAAGCGTTCTTTTCAATTGTTTCGCCTATTTCTCGACCTATGATTGCCGTGTGGTTTTACGTTAAAATCTTTCATGCAGTTATACTTCGATATTTAAGATGGAGTTCGCATACCGTTGAAGTCGCTAATGCGGGTGGGTTTGACGTAAAACGATTTACGTTTCTCATTATTAGCAAGGCGTCATTTTTTTTTAAGTGCCATTACCATTCAGGACGTAGGTGTTCATGGATCTCCACAGATTTATCGTGATTATTATCTGTGATTTCTACGAGGTTTGGGAAAATAGTGGAATGGTTTTCCGTTGTCTTCTCCAGGGATGTATTTAAAATTCCGAGTTGTCTTTCTCCTCGGACGGCTACCATCTAAAAGTGCTCATTCTAATCTGCCATTTTTTTACGAGAGAAGCGATGGATCCATGCCATTCGTCAAGAATATCAGTGCGAGAGTGAATGCAACTGACTAGGCCGGAATTTTAATTCTGTTTGCAGATTTTATTTTCTTTGCCAAAATATATTTTACTTGGAGGGGTTTTGTTATATATTTGTGTAAAATTGAAAACAATTCAAACATTTTCTGAGTAAACTTATTTTCATACATTTAACAAATAATTTAAGATCATGTATATAAATAAATGCACTGTATAAATGTCACTGTGTCACACTTCTTCAACTTTACTCCTGTAAGACGTAAGCCATTTTGAAATCAAGTCGACTCCGTGAGCAAATTAAAAACATTCCGGGACAGAATCGGATCCACAATCCTGAAATTTTGGATTCCCAAGTTTTCATTATTGTGATTGTTTTCAGTGAATTTCTGGGAAGAATTTTCTTCTACATTTCTTTGAAATAAATTTGGGAATAATGGAAATTAATTTCAAAATCCAGAGAAAGCCATCCATGGAATAAAATTATTGTTTCGACAGAAAGTAAAGACCTACGTACAACAAATCGTCTTTAAATCAAGTGGCGACAGAAGAATTAGCGTTGAACTTTTAAAAGGTCAGCTTAAATATTAATGTAATATTTAAATGACGCGATCAATTTTGAGTTCTTGAATAGTTTATTGGTGTCTATCGTGTACGGCTGCAGTATGCCTCGCAGAATGAAATCTCTGACAACAGAGGACAAGACTGCAATCAAAAGAGCCAAGGGCTTCAGCGAGGAAAACAAAGGCCCATTCAATTGAAAACCCAGATAAAACAGGCAGGAGAGCTTGCAATGTTAGGGCCGGTTTTAAGCTAGTTTTGAATAAAAGTAAGTCTAGTTAAAATGTGTCATTTTAAATTAATAGCTGAACCCTTGGACACTTTGCCTAAGGTAGGAAAGTGATACGCCATATATATATATATATATATATATATATATGAAGAAAATACAGAAAAAAACAAACAAAAATTATCCTGTATTAATGTTAATATAAAGTCGACGTCGGACGTTTCGGTCTATTTCAGACCATCTTCATGGACATTTTCATTTAAACATAATTAACATTAGAACATATAAAAATTTAACACGAAAAGACGATGGACATAAGAGCACAACTAATCCAAACAGATAACTGAAATTTTTATACAAGATCAGCATTCCGTTTAAATATGATCACGTTGTCGTCACGTGGGCGATGTTGCGAAAACGTATTCGAAGATGATTTCCAAATATTAAAATATTATTAAATAGACCGTCGACTTTATATTAAGAATAATACAGCATAATTGCATGTTAAAATTTTTGTTTGTTTTTTCTGTATTTTTCTTCACACTGTCGGATCTATATCCATATATTTGCTTATATATATATATATATATACCGGACGTAACAGCAAACCTTTCCAATTGTTAAATTATACTTTGAACCGGACTTTGCTAACCAGACGTATTTTTTTTGTGGATGAATAGTTAGCAAAGTCCGAATTTCCGTTGATATTGATTAACATCACATCAGATCAAATGATAGGTTCTTTTATTAAGGGTTACATGTTCAATTCTTGTCAGAGTAGCATATATTTTCTACGACATTTCTCCAAAATTCATACCGATAAATGTAATTAATACTGTGTAATTAAAAAAAAAACAGTACTTGTTTTAAGAAATTGTTTCTATTAAAATAAAGTATAAAAGGTATCCCTCGATTAATGATTTTTCGATTAATTCGCTAAACTTTTTTTATGTATTAAAATTTCATTAGTTCATATTAGTACGGTAAAAATTCTTCAGTTTAACCATAGTAATTGAAATTGGTGTTTTCTAGTTACCGATGTACGAATTAGTCGCAAAATATTGGGATATATATATATATATATATATATATATATACACACACATACATACATACATACATACACTAATGAAATAATAGCAAAATTTGGCTCTCAGGTAATAACAATCATCAGACTGATATAATATAAAACGCTATTTTAAATGTATAATCATATATATATATATATGTGTGTGTGTGTGTGTGTGTGTGTGTGTGTGTGTCACCCTCAATGAAATGGTTGATTTTATCACCAAGGCGAAATGGACTTTTTTTACAATATTTCTTCCACGAGTTTCATCGTTCTTGTTTTATATCATACGAGATAGTTAAGTTTATCCATTAATTGTATAACTAACTCTGACCCAAGGACATCGAGGGAGAGGCAATGGAAGAGAGTAAGATTATCTTTGGCTAGTTTATGTCCTATCAATAACATGCATGCCTTGAAAATCCGTTTTCGAAATATGGGTTTTTATCACAGTAAAAACCAAACCTATGTTTAAAACTAAGCGATGCATCGGAATTTAACCAGAAAAAGACTTTGCTTAGTTTCTGGAAGGCATCTTTCTCTATTCCCCTACGCCCTTGGATTTATGTTGTGGCATTTTCTGTCCTCTGATTTTCTGCTTGAATGGAAATGAAACAATGCAAAATATAGACATCAAAAAACACAGCTTCTTACTTTCCTGTTTCGTTTCTGGGCATCGATAAGTGCGCGGCTCGGTGGGCGTCTATTCATGTTGTCATTTGTTTGTGAGTATTCATACATAACCAATGTATGCTTTGAACTGATTCTTTGATTTTGATGCTGCACTTCCACAAATACAGGCAGCTGGATGCAAGTAGAGGCGCTTGTCATTTTTCAGTAAATAAATTTTTCCGCCATAAAATACGACTATTTTTGACGACATTGATTTTTATTTTATTTTTTGTTTTGTTTTGTTTTGTTTTTAAGAATGATCAGAATTTGTTGTTTAGTGTAGAGTATTTTTCAGAAGAACCATTTTCTCTTTACCGGAATGAAAAAAAAATATTTCCCGCGCGAATAGCTTTGTTTTGATGGATGTTTTTTTTAGGTTACTATTCTTATTTCCTCTACACATGTAAACAAAGCGTCATGAAATATTAGATTTGTTGTTTTCTCCATTCGCTCTGCTGATAAGTAATAAATATATTTTTTACTCATGATATATATATATATATATATATATATATATATATATATATATATATATATATATATATATATATATACACACACACAAAGAGAAAGAACAGATAGTTGTGCGTGAATGTGTTCATGTTTTATGTATGTGTGTGTCTATACAGCAGACGCTTTTCACCACAGAAATATCATGTTTACAAAGTATATTTGCAAGTGACAAATATTAAATTTGATAATTATACATTAAAAACTATACGAATGAAAAGAATATAATTCATGACAAGTTGTGATAACTGCTCATTTGAAACGTTTTATAATTTCAATGAGTTTAACTGGAACGTGAAAGATGAAAAATTGAGAAATTGAATTTCTTTTTCGTTTTCTTTATCTATTTCCAAATTTATAAGCATCTCTAAACCATTGTACAATTTTTTTTTCCTACAAAATATTTGAACAGATTGAAATATATAGCGTTATTTTTCTGGATGACCGGTAAGTCAAGCGGGATACATATTTCATTTTCTAAAACATCATTTGTTAAGCTTAGTTTAGTTTCAGACAAAATACAACATAGACGACGCACCCAGTGAGGATCAAACCCATTCTTCAGTTATAACAATTAACCTGAGTATTTATCTAACCAATATTCTAGATCAAGGTTCCATTTTATTTCATAAGCTTAGCTTACGTGACATTGTGGCCAAAAAGTTATGACCACAAAAACAGGTATTGTCCATCCAGTATGTGGTCGAACTCGCTACTCACTCGTAGCTTTTAACAATACTTGCTCGATGACCATTACCCCAAACGGAAACCCCTATTTCATCTCATGTAAGCTCTCTTTCTCTCACACGCATAGACACTTATATGATAGAAAAAGTAACATATAGGAAACGTTTATAAATTTTGGGGGTAGAGTAATGGATAGCGGCTCGGATTAAGAAATCGGAGAGCCGAGTTCAAATTCCAGTCAGATTCATTACATTCACTTACGTGTTAATACCCATGGTAAAGGTATGAATACCCTTCTGGGTAAATAGCAGGACAGATCTTGGATGGCAACTGGTCTACGGCAGAAAGAAATGGCAACCTACTGCGGGAAAAATAATCTGCTTCGTCAGTCATGTATCGAAAGATACATGATCGCCTAAGCGTGTAGCATGGCACATAACTGACTTATTTAACATGTTTCGCTTTTATTTAAGATTCAACATAAATTGGTGGGAAGTGAGTTATGATTTCTGATGATCGTTAAAACTGAAACGTTGAATTTATAAACCTTTCCTATTTGTTCATTAATCAGTCGGATTTATTCTATATTAGATTTCAATTCATAGGTAGATATTTTTCTTTTATATAAGGTGTATTAAAACAAACAAATTTCTTTGTTAAAAATGTTTAATATTTTATTCTCTTCTGATTTAATGTATAACATCAGGATTAATAAGATTCAAGACAACATTTGTACAGATTCGATCTGGTTACCAAATACCTAATCAGAATGGAATTCTTTAAAAACTAAGTCTACTGTTAGTACTGAGGCGTGTTTGAACAATCCAGAAAATGTGTTTAGTTGATTCTTAACAAGTATCAAACCAAATCCTTATGATTAGCTTTCTACTAATCCTATCAATTAACGATTGACGTATTCGGGATTTCCTCATATGTGCAAATTACATGAAATTTTATTTTTTAATGAAAATAAAATGAAATCTGTTTTTGAAACTTAAAAACATCGAGGTTTTTATTAGGTTGGTGCAAAAATAATGTCGTTTTCTCTTTTGAAGTTAAACGTCAAAAAACGACATTATTCTTGCACCAACCTCATATAATTAGATTTCAATTCGATTTTTTTTAAAATAAAAGCTTTCGTATTTTTCATTTTATTTATTCTATTAAATCCAGAAAGAACATTCAAGATAATACAGTCAAAAAAAATTTTTTTCATCATTTAAAATACTTAAATTTAAATACCTGAGTAACTACATGCCCCAGGCAAACGAAATTAATTAGGCTTCATGTTAATAAGATCTATTTATCAAAATTCAAACAAGCTATTCAAAGGAATTTTATAACCGATTTCACAAAACTTCTTCACAGATTTTGGATATGCGCACCACCTGTGACACGACAAGTCGATTGTCCAGCTCCAGCCAAGCACGAGGTAACATGTATTGCGTAGCATTTTCCAGCGATTCTTTTGGTTAAGTTTCTCCAGGTTTGAAATAGTAAGTCGGGATACAGACTTGCCCTTTCACATAGCCCCTCGGAAAAAAATCACAAGGTGTCAAGAGAACGTGGTGACCATTTCAACAGCACATTGTCATTAGCACTGACACGCCCAATCCATCTAACTGGTAGATTCTCATTGAGATAAGTATGCACAGTCAGTTTACAGTGTGGCGGAGGCCCATCCTATTGAAAAATGAACTGTCAATGCTCATTAGCAATGAAATAACCAGCTCTGAAGCATTTGCAGATAAACATTGCCGGTCAGGTTCCCCTTAAAGAAAAAAACGGTTTATAAAGACGAAAAATTAAGCTTAGTTAGCTTTTATACATTTTGTTAAAATATGAGATCACGTCAGCGATAATAGGGTGTGGTATTAGATTGCAAAATGATGTCAATATTTTGGGGGGCAACCCTGTATATTCCGAGAAAATGTAAAACTAAATAACATATCTATAGCTAAAAGTGTGTGTTTGAAAACCTCTCGGTACTAATGTTGTAGCAATGTCCGACAATACTAACAGAGAATTTGTAAAACTAAATGACAGATCTATAACTAAAAGTGTGTGTTTGAAAACCTCTCGTTATCAATGTTGTAGCAATGTCCGACAATACTAACAGAGAATTCATATAGCATCGGATACGTGTCTCCTCTCAGCCTCAGATGTGTGGCTTTTATTCTTCAAACCAGGGAAAAATTAAAAGATGCTTACATCAGTTTTTATGTATAGATAATTAGTAAGCTTAGCTTAATCCTGTACAGGGTCGCCATAAGTGAGTCTCAAGGCATCTTAAAGGGCAATGAATTGCAAATCTCGCCTGTTAACGACGCTTGCCAAGGTATTATAGTCAATAATTACAATTTCATTCTGATCTTTTCATAATGCTTTTGTAATGTCGCTGTGATTATTGAATAACGGGGCGGAAAAGAGCTGTTAACAAAGAATTTTCGTTAACTGTAATACATGGCAGATTATATTATAGGCTACTGACAACGTTGAAAATGGTTATAGCAGCTTTTTGGTTACGTAGACGATACCACGTGGATGGCAGCTATGGAAGAAAAAAGCAGCAGTAACTCATGGAATAGATATTAAGGAAATGCGTAAAGAAGGAACTAAATATAGATTCTAAGAAGACAGAATGCATGTTTTTTAGCAACAGGAATAGCAAGAAATGAGAGCTATGAATTCGAACTGGAGATGTCAAAATCAAACAAGAAGAGAAATTTAAATATCTAGGAAGTGTTTTAACAGGACGAAAACGTGACATCGAAATCCGAAGGCGCATTGGAATAGCGAAATATGCTTTTCGAAAGCTAAGCAAAAAGAAATTTGAAAAACAAAGTCCTGAAGCGCTAATATAACTCCTCCTATATGACAGTGAGTACTGGACAGTTTTCTTGCAGATGATAAGGAGATTTTATGCATGAGTTATGCCTTGTGGGCAAGATGGAATTTAAGATGAATGGGTATTAAAAAGACACAAGAATCAGAAAGGGTTATTTGATATCATGAAAAAAGAAGGTTTGGAGAATTTGACACGCGTAGGATATATGAGGGACAGCAGGAAATAGCGATTAATCTCGCTAAAATGATTTTGAAAATGGATGACAGAACATGGACTGAGAGAGTTAATTAGGGGACAAACATTTTTATGAGTTACGAAGAATATAAAATTGTGGGAAGATATGATCGCCTAAGTCTTGATAGATAGAATTGGTCGTTTAGCTTTGTTCAGGTGCTCACTTACTTGCCGTGTTTTAGCAGACCAAATTCATTATCGATGATGTTAAAACAAACAACGGAGCAAAAATTATTTGAAAATTCGATGATAACGTTTCTTATATATATATATATATATATATATATAGGATCCAATTTTTTGTTCACACGGTGAAAATCTGAATCTTGTTCTTCTATATGTTGTGACTCTTCAGGACGCTGGTGGTCATGGATTTCCTCAACTTCTTTGAAAAGCTTGTAACTGATCTCACAGCGTAGTACGCATTTTAATTAATTTGCTAATTTAACAGAAAAGGGAAAATGTGACCCCGAAATCCGCACTAGGATAGCAAAAGACGCATTCTAAAAACTAAGAAGAATCAGGAAATTTCCGTTACCCTCTCCCCCCAAAAAAGAATGCTGAATTGTTACGTAATATCAGTTCACTTATATGTCAGTGAATGCTGGAGAATCTTTCCACAGATGAAGAAAAAATTAAAAGCAACAGAAATGTGGTTCTACAGGAAGATGCTGAGAATACCATGTACGAAAGAGCGTATATAACGAAGAAATATCTAGAGAAATGGGAATAAACTGGTCGCTTATACTGTGAATCACAGAGACGGCAGAAATGTCTTGTACACAAACACTCTGTCTGAAGTTATTTAGAAAATCATATAAACTTCATTATTTTAAGTTTGGTTTGAAAAAGAAATTGTCAAATTTTAAACAATCTATTTAGATGCCAAAACTAAACCTGAGTTAAAGATTTTAGATACTATCAATAGGTTTTATTGAAGATACTTCATTTATTCTAAAAACAACCGTCTGAATCATGAAAAATTGATCAGTACCCACAATAGAACAAATAACAAACACATATGATAAGTCTTTGAATATTTTACATTTTTAATATGGTAACCTTTTTTCTCAGTAACAGATAGTAATCTATTATCAATTGATTTAGATAACTTTTTTACTTCAACAGGCTCAAATTCCGACATGTTAATTTTAATTGTTTCCCATAGATCTGTTTTGCTGTTATATCGTTTGCCACCTTCATATTTATCTTCACAATAACCATATATTTTCGATTGGATTCAGATCGGAATTTGATGGTTGCCATTCCATTATCTTCTCCCTTGTAAATCTTTTCTGTTCAAAGAATTCACGGGTAACGTTAGATGGAAGAGAAAGAGCATTGTCGAGCATAAAAAAAAACTTCACTTTGAATCTGCGAAACTTGTGCCATACAAAGAACTTCTTGTTCATAAAATCGCAATAGTTATCACTGTTCAGTTTAACTCCTTCATCGAATTTGAATGATCCAATAAAGGTTTGGTAGAAAATTCCAGCTTATGCCATAAAACTACCGCCTCCTTGTTGCCTTCTTTTAGCTACAGGCATGTTTGAATTGGGCAAAATCCATCCTTTGTCCCTCCCATCAGGTCCATCAAATGTCACCCGACATTCGTCCGTGAAAATTACTTTACAACAGTAAATTTTCTTGTATTTCTTTGGCCAATTTTGACGCTTTGAAATATTTGCTTTAGTCAGAGGAGATTGGCTAGGAGATTTTTTTTTTTTTTTTTTGCGGATCCCAATTCAAAGTATTCTATACATTTTGTCTTTCTTGTCTCCCTCAATTCCAGCCTTTTCAAAAATCTGAGCTTGACCAAAAGTGGTTGTTTCGCTATAACCCGCTTTAGTTTACTTTTCCTTTGCTTCGAGTTCTCAACATATTTTCAACAGCCTTCTTTATCGTTCGAAAGGTCATTTGATCGCTCCAATGTGGAGATACCGTCACTCAATAACTTTATTTTCTGTTTTACGGCAGTTGTTAAATCCTTCCATTTGCCCATGTTTCAACATGGGCAAAAAATAAAAATAGCTTTTATTGGATTTCAAAATATCTTAAGCTAATATTAGTTTAATCTGCAATTAGCACATCTTTATAACATAGTGGCTCGTGGGCCATCCTCACAGAGTATAACTGTTATATCAGATAAGTTATCAGACGTGGTGTCAGCCTATGTTCTGACGATTACTACTAGAGTGAGTTGAATCTCACCGTGACCCCAAAACAACATACCTGTGCAAGTCTCATTTAAGACCATTACTGGTTTGGTTTGTTTTACACAATATCAACCTCAATGGGTTATTTAATGCCGACAATCTTTTTTGCTGTTAATATTTGTTATGGATTGGTTTCACAGTGGAGGCTTGTATTTGTACTAAGTCGGTCCTAAAATAGGTTCGATGTACAAAATGTTAGGAACTTGATATAATAGTTAATGGCGCAGACAAATCTAGTTGTAGTCGCTGATACTTTAGTATCCGACTAACCGACCCACTTGTTACTCTTACTATTCCTACTTATTATAGGTGGGAAAGTCTATTAACTATAGAATAGGTGTGTTCCACTATAACAATATTTTTCAAAAATATATTTCTTCAAAAATATATTGCTGGTAATAACTTTTTATAAAGTATTTCTGGTATAAAAACTCTATTTTTACACTTTCATAGGGTTTTGATCCAAGTTTGGGGGTTAACTAGTAAACCATGGCTGGGAGCCAAACAGGGTGGACCTGAGAACATCACCAATTCCACGCTCCTCAAAACCACCTGATCAGAGGCCTTGCTGTTGGACGTAGTTTATCGTCTTACCCAACACGCGGATGTAGTTTATGGAAGGCCATTACTAGTGTAAACAGTTTAATTCTTACTCAGTGACACACGACTGCGCACCTGAACCAGTCTATGCTGTTCATCTTTCAGTGAGAGTTACACACACGAAGCCTTGTGCCACACTAAAGTGAACATACTGAATATTCAATGTTTACAGATTGAAAACGGAAGAATAAAAGAAAACTTTTCCATTATTATGAATTTGAGGAAATGTACCAAAAGTTTTTTTGTTGGTATCAAGAAGAAGCATTTCATGAACAATGAAAAATGTTTTGTTTTTTTGGGGTTTTTTTTATATGTGTATATAATTTTGGCATTGATTAAAGAATGGGGTAATATTTGAACTCTTCGACTGAGGACACTGTGTGTTTCCATTTCTTGGAAAGAGTACCAAAGACTTCTTGAAATATACCTTTGTACCATTCCTTTCAGTTTGTCCGTTTTCAATTTCTTCTAAGTCGCCAATCCTTTCTCTGGCAACATCAGTCCTTCGCATGCGCACTTAGAAGGAATTTCATTGTTTTTTTGTTTTTTTTTCTTTTTCGTGCGCGGTATTTCACTCCTTGTGATATTTGCGCAACTTCCTGTCCAAGTGGTTCGTCTTTGTTGTTACGTCGAGTGCATGTTAGCCACGCCTGTATCTTTCTTCGTCTTCAGTGTGATTTGCGGATTCTTTCTCGGCATCAGTACTTCGCGGCCTTGCAGGCTCCTCTAAGATGGTAGCTGTATAGTTTTGCAATTTGTTGGTATTCGTGGGGAAAGGTCGTGCAGTCAGATGATAAATGCCAAAAATGACCCATCCTGCAAGCAGTCAGTCAACTGGACAGATTCGAAAGCACGTAGAAATTGTCTGATTTTATTAAACTTGCTCTGTCAGAAAAGGCAACTTTGAAAGAAAAGATGGAAATCAAGAAATTCAAATAACTGAAACGAATCGGGAAAGGTTACACAATGACGTGCTCAACCTGATTCCTTGTACTATTAATACGTACACAACTCGTACGCAGTACATTTATACATACACACGTGCGCATATGTACGTTTTACATACATGCGAGGGAGGTTGGAAAGTTCGCAGCCCAACTAAGAAAGAATTACAGAAATTATAGTCATTTTGTTCATTTGGACCAATGTTGCGAAATTGATCGGACTGTCAACATTTAATACTGCCTCACCCTTGTTATAGATAAAATAAAGTTTTTTTTCCAGGTTAATTATATAGTAACTGTCTGATCGTATAACAGCTATCGATAGAAAACGTAGGATGGGTGAAACAAGTTCTGTTCGCTGTCTATTCGGTCCATTTTCTTACAAATGCTCTTTCGGAAAGACATGAATCTATTCCCTCTCCACCATAGCTTTGCTTCAAATAGCATTGTCGACTGTGCCAGGTTGTTAGCTTCCGGAGGAAGACAACTCGGGACCCAATGGCGAAGTGAAGGAAACGACTTTACTTTCTTTGGCAAGAAGACATGGCAATTCACGTATAAGCTGGAGAGGCAAGTTGGTTCTCATGGGTTCAAAACCTTCATTGCATGAGATTTAGGTACGTAGGTAGGATCTCTATACTTAGCAAATACATTCTAGAGACAAACTCGATAGTGCGGCAAATTCGATCGTCACAGGTTGCTGCGAAATATGTGGCCATGCGCCAAATATACAAAATATGAATGAACGCTATTTGTTTTACCGAAGTGGAATGTCACTCGACATTTTTGTTCATGCGTGGCTGTGTGAGATTTCCATCATAACAATAATTCTCTGGGATGAAGCAAATGGTAAAAGGCGGCAACAAAAGCAAAATCTTATTGATTTCATTTCATTTTTATTTTATTTTTTTGTTCTCCAGACATTCGTTGACCTTCGTTCACTTGCAATGAAATTAAAGCCAAATGCACGCCACTTACCCCTCCTTGCACATATTGAATAAAGAACAGAAAATAACATTATCTGGTATTCAATAAAGAAAATTAAATCTCATCTTTTGTAGATGCTGATGCTGCCTGGATAACAGAAGAATTCAGTGATTCTGTCTTGCCTGTGTTTGATAAGTACTCCAGTTTCATGCGACAAGCGGAGGAAGAAATGAAATTAGTCACTTGACATACACGATTAAATAGACGTTAATAATACCCGAACAATTACCAACCTTACTTCTCACAGACACGCCACATATTTCCGTGCAGGCACACCATTTCTGACTGACTGCTTATACTAGTGACAATATGTAGATAAATAATAATTTTATGTCTGGCACAAGGTCAAATTATTAATAAAGCTATGGTACAAATTACTATGATGCATAACTAATTTGTTTGCCATAAATGCTGTGTTTGTTAGATATTTTATCTATTCTACAAATATGTTAGTAAAAAAAATGTATTTCTTTTTTGTTATCCTTCTTCCAACATGTTTGCGTTACGGACATCCAGATCCGTATAAATGGACATTCGGAATTTCATGTTTAGCTTTATTTGATACACACTAAAATGAGACACCATTCTGAAGTACCAAGGAGAAAATTAGTCAGCACACTTTAACAAATTTACATGCAGAAAAAAAATCATACTTATTATAAAACCCAGTGTGTGTGTGTGTACGTTTATATATTGGATAAGATTTCCTACATTTTTCAACAAAGCTTCACAGGACTACGTAAAATTACCTTGCGGTGGTTCTGACAGCGCCAAAAATTGGAAAACACAATTGTTTTTACACAAAATCAATTTGAAAATACGATTAAGAGGCATCGCAAGAATGAAAGGGGGACAACTCATATCGAGTTATACTTATTATAAAACGCAGGTTGTTTGTTTGTGTGTGTGTGTGTGTGTTCATTTATATATGGGATCGGATTTCTTAGGTTTTTCAACCGATTTCAACAAAACTTCACATTTTTTTGGCAGGTAGTGTTTCTTATTGTCTTGCACACTTTTTTCTTTATTTTTACATTCAGAATGCTTTAGAAATTCCATTTACAAGACAATTGTTTATAATAAAATTCCATTCAATCGATAGACTCATAACGATTGAAAACAATGTTTTTGTTTGAGTTTGGGTTTGACCAATTCGTAAAAAAAAAAAAAAAAAAAATCTAATTAAAACATGCGTGTCCATCAGTCTTTATGATGGTCGATACTTGATCTATCTCTTACTGTTACATCCCCGGGCAACGCCGGGCTCTACTGCTAGTCTGTACTAAACGGATGATTTTTCTCCTGACACCTCATTTTCTGTATCTTGTCTTTGCAATTGTTCTTATTTTAAAAAGCTATTTTAGAATTCTCATAAAATCCCAAACTATGAAATTGGATTTATACCTAAAATACGCTGTTTTTTACGAGTATATTTGTTCAATATTGACAATAACTCAAATAAATAAAATAGTAACGCTGTGTTTGTGAATTTCTTACGTTTCCCAAAACGACACCGATGTTCTACATTGTCAAGAAACCAGAATTTCAAATCGAAATTTCAAGGTCAGTTTTTACTGAAGTATTTTTTCAATATGCATTATTTGGATGGACTCCTAGCGTATCTATTATCGACAGAAAAATGCGAGATTGTTGTGTAGAGTTCAAATTCACGGCGATAGTATATATCTGTATGTGTACGTAGCCATTTTATATTTTTACTTTTGCGCATGCGCGTTGTTTCTGATTTTGTATATTACATAGCATAGTAGGGTCAGTTGGGCCTTGTGCGCAAGAAAAAGAGCAACATGTCGTAGTATAATCTGCCAGAAATTTGGAAACGGCATGCTGTACGGGTTGGCATTCATGCCGGAATCTCCAATACGAACATTTCAGTTTGTTTGGGTCCCAAGCTGAAGACAGTGCAGATGATTCGGAAAGTGTTGGATTAGTCTAATGGTCATTATGAAGGTGTTTGGCGTGACCACGTGTGATGACGACGTTATGCCTCCATTCATCTAGCCACAGGGCTTCAGACTCAACACGGAGGCCCACATCAGGTGCCAATGCCACACAAGCAGGAGAACCCAGTCATCGCCATCAGACAATTTCTACGGCCACATCACATCACCATCACATCTAACTTCACAGACTGAAACTCCATTGATTATTATGTGTGGGGGCGTAGTTGAGGAACCGACCAACAAAACTCTTAGTAATACCAAAGATGAACTGAAGGCAATGGTTTTGATAGGATTCACCAACTTAAACAATGAGACCATCCAGAAGAGATGCGGGATATTCAGAAGTTGCCTGGAAGCCTTGGTTGAAACCAATGGCGATTTTATTGAATAAATTTTCTCTTTATTATTACGCGATTTCAAATTCCAACCGAGTGTGTTGCCCACTCTTTGGCATAATCTATAAATCCATCTCATTTCCCCTAGCTAAAGGTTACTAACAGCGTAGACTTGGACATATAGCTTTACTAAGCAACTAATCTAGGGAAAATATCTTTGAATTCAGAGCCAGTTTGGTGCGTAAAATCCTACTTACTATGGAAAGCGCTGTAGCAATACTTAACATGGTGAGGTTGTGGCCCGACACTCCACAGGGGAGTCTACATATATCCTGTGTTTGAGAGTTTACTTTTAGCTCTTAGCATCGAGCATGGATTGCAAAGCTAACAAATTTCTCATTTTGGGGTCGATACTTGATTTTTGACACGAAATCGTTAATACAATATATGCCTTGCCTATCGGTCGATCTTGATTCTCTGCCAAAAGTATTCTTTTTAAATATCGACTGATACATGACAAGAGATAACGTATACTATTATTTAGCATATTTTAAAATGTTGATTGAATTTTTAAAGCTTTATGTTATTTACAATATAAATAATTTATATTTCACTGATTCAATATTTTTATTTTTATTTTTATTTATTTACAATATAAAATAATTCATATTTTGCTAATTCAATATTTTTTTAAAAAGAAATTTCATTCGATTGTCATTACAAATATGTATTTGATCATCTGGAGATATATTTGTAGTCCCAAAGGGAAAAGTAGATAATTTTAGAGTAACAAGTTTATTTACTTTTTACGCTGGAGAGGAGATCCTTATTCAGCCACTCCTTGTAAATTTAGCACTTTCTTTTCGAACAGAGACAATCACTGGCATTTGTTCTTGTATGTGAAAAAAAAAAAAAAATGGGCTCCGAAAGTAGGTAAATAAATCCGTAGACCAAAACAGTAGGTAAGTTCTGATATAAATCTTTCACTATACAATGTTTTGTCGTTCTGGATAATATTCACCAGAGAATTAAGTTCATTGACAAGGAAAAAATAATTTCGAAAATTTCGTTGAACAAAGAAAACCTGGGACCGCTGCTTAAGAAATGTACCCTCATTACAAAAAAAACAAAAAACAAAAGGTACAATAGCACCGGGCTACATAATGTTTAGGCACAGATTAACCGCTGGGATCGTCATTCCCATGCAAGACCTTGATTTATACAAAATGTGTTGTCTTATAAAATTATACTGAAGCTATATTTTCCAACTGCCACGCTACCCAAAAGGAGCCAGATATGTCTGTTGCATAGAACTTTTTTATTATTATTTGGATGCGGAACATTTCAAATATTTAAGTAATTTTTAAAATAATGAAATACAAAACCCAGCTTTTTTTAGTAAATTTATAAATGTAAAAATAATAAATTACCGTGTATTTTGGCCGCCTGTTTTTATTAAGACATGTCTTATTAGATAATAAACAAGTTATGTCTACTTATTTTTAATAGGGCCGTCTTTTCATCATAGACAAGTTTCTTAGTAATATTTTTAAGAGAATACTGCACAAATGTATCAAACGTTTTACAGTAGATTGTTTAAAATATCTAGGATTTAAGTATTAGTTTTAAACTTTAAAGATTTAGACATATCAATAACTTCGTCACCTCCTTTGACATTTACATCATAAAATTTTAAAATCCTACAGTGCATAAGCTTAGCGTTTTTACTTCACATGTAAAACTTTAATTTTCAGATGAACACAATATTTTGTCTTAGAAAAAACTATACACTGATGATGACACTGTGCTAATGTCGAAAGTACTGGGAATAAAATGAACACGCATCAACATAATTTTCTTTCGTTAATACGGATACTAAGATTCTTGTCCGTAATTATGAGAGGATCATGTCAAAAATAAGTCGACAAAAATTGTCTAAATTATTTAATGATAAGGACGGACCAATCAGAGATTGGAGACCCGTGTAAGCCAACACGTTCCTGCGAATACAAGGGCTGGTAATTTAAGTTTTTCTTCCAGGACGACTCGGGCGGTGCACGATTCGGCAATCGGTCAGAACATGTTGGAAAACATCGATTGTGCCCATAAATATAAGGAAGATTTTTTTCACTATTTTACACAGATATAAGTCCGCTCATCGCCTTGTCATCACTCCCTGTCTCATGCCTGTGCGTCTATGAATTAATTTTTTACGACATCTTCGTTATGTTTAGTTAGCTAAGCCAAATTAAATTACGACAACTAATTGTTAAGTGTTGCAACACACGAATTTGGAAAGGTGTAGTTGGACCTATTGTGGAATATCAATTTTGGACAGATAAATATGGAGTTTGACTTTGCTTCCGGCAAATAAATACGTGGGCAGAAAGGACGTACATTTTTGCAAAAGTACCCGAATAGGAAAATCATTTCGACAACTTGAACGATTAAGCTACATTTTCTCTTATTCTTTGTTTTTAAATGAGGGACTTAACCACCACAAAGAGCCTAGAGATTGCGTTAGCTTAATTATTGCACTCGCGTCTTTATTTCCCCTTTCATGTCATGAACCCGGCTGTAAAAAAAATATTACTCCACTACGACTACAATAACAACTACTTTATCTTATTATCGTCACGTTTATCGTCGTTCTTTTCCCATTCTTTCTCAAAACTATTCTCGGCTTATTTTTTTTATTTATTTTTATATATATTTTTTTTTCTTTTTTTTTTGTAAGAATTAGCAAAATGAGATTGATATTTTTTATTGTTTGTTCAAACAAGAATATCGCAATGGCGGAAATCGATCTTTTTCTGTCTCATGTTACACTTGCACTGAACTCCTGACTATTTTCCCAGAATATGCGAAGAGACAATGAAAGATATCACAATAAACTTCAGTGTTATTGGAAGCTATTAGACACTGGAATTTGATTTCCTCTCATATCACAATGTCCTGCACTAAATTCTGTCTGATCAGTGAAAACCAACAAACCTCTGTTTCTTCTTAGTGCACACTGGGAGTGGAGCGGTCATGTTTACACTGTAACAGCAGCAATAAAACTGTCACGCTCAAGCTTCGATCACGTGACCGCAATATTACCATCTATAGGGCGAATGAGTAAACGTCAGTGTGATGAAAATCCTAGATATGTTATAGCGAAAGTGCGGATTATTTTTTACGTACCCTCGTATAAAACAGCAAGATAATCTCAGAAAATATCAATCCAACCACGTTAGCTCGGATAGCTGTACATTTTCCTTCAGCATCAGAATTTAGGACTTGCGCACAGTTTTCCTTTCATGTGCCGTATCCATTCAACACTTCGGCGACCATGGCTTCCCACAACTGTCTATTCTGTGAAGCTCTGAGCTACGTCCCCACCATTACTTTCCCTCCCAGTCCCTGTTCTGCTGTTCAGTTACACCAGCTCGTCAGATGAGTTACGGACCGTTTTCCCCATTCGACTTTCCTAGAGTATGTTCTTTGAGTGTCAAATTTTCAACGCCCTCTTTCCTCATTATGAGAAATAAATTTTGAGTGTTTTTCTGATCAATTTTCTTTTCGCTGCCTTTTATCTTGAATCTAACTTGTCGTCTACATGCTCTGTCCGTAGTGTTATCAAAATTATTCCATAGAACCGCATCTACCTTGCATTAATTCTCTTTTTCAACTGTGAAGTAACTGTTCTAGATTCTCATATAGTAGGATTGTTTGACAGCAGTTTAGAACTCTTTCTTTTCTTTGTTGGGGCACAATTTAAAAAAAAAAAAGATTCCCCAAATTTTGAAAAACAGTTTTCAAGGTGGACAAAATGGAAAATCCTCCTTCTCTTCTTTATTTATCATTTCGAGGTATTAACTAGGCTTAATATCTAATCATGAATCATCAAATGTCACCGAGAATTTTTAATTCTGGAAAATGTAATTGTTTTTTTTTAAAGACATTATAGATGCTTATTGAAGGCGTTTTTAAATCAAAAGAAAGACCGTTTGGAAATATCTTCAAAGAAAATATTAGATTTGGTCTTGCTTGTTGGATCGAAATTGAATTGAGAAAAATCCGTTCAGTAATTACGAATAAATATCATCTGCGTGTTCGTAATTAAATGTGAAATCCCCAGAAAATGCTTTTAAAGTAAATATCTTTGATCAAAGGACAATACGTTTTACATTTTCATTAAGAAAATATAGGCAATTATAATTAAACATCCTACAAGTATATTCACTATTTACATTGTTCGAAATGTTGTCATCATCTTTGTCATATTCACGACGTCTCGGCCGTTGTACGCTCCTGGCTTCTTTAGGTGATTTATGTTGGAAATTTTTAGACTTTTGTTCACCTCATCTGTAGCCAGGTATTGAACTCAACACTATTTAAGTCAAGTCCCGGGATTACTTCAACCAACGACTTTATCCACTGGGCAAAGTGTTTGCACGATATAAATAGCACAAATAGTTACTGTATCTCATCTCAGAATTACAGGCAGATCACGCAAGTATTTGATATTTTTCTTCGGATTTTTCTCAGGCCCTTTCTCCCCCCCCCCGCATACACACCGGCTCGTATTTATTTAGTTTTCAAACTGCATTGTAAATATTATCTAAGCTTTTCTTGGAACAATTTTCATTTTACCATTTTTCTCTATCTCAAATGTTAATTGTAATAATACTCAGGCGAAATGTTTTATGTCCCCTAAGGCCTCCCATAGCAAGAATTAACATAGAGCTCCTCTTGTAATGATAAAGTGTATTTTTTCCCTAACTCACGGAAACTTCACGTTAGCACTAACATCCTGCTAAACGTTGAAAAGTTGATAAAACGCAATTATTTTATTAACGAGATGAAAACAGAAAAGAAATAAAAAGAGATTTTTAAGATGAACAAGTTGAAGGCAGTATTTCAAAAATTGTTACAATAATGAGAATACAACATCTTGGAAATTCAGTAAATAAAGAAAAAATAAAACGAGGACAATATCCAAAAAATGTGCGAAATAAAACATTATTTTTACGCTTCAGTCAAATGACTAATTGTATCAGCAATAAGCATAGGTTGACTACAGCCCTCGGTCTGGTGCAATGAACCCATATCAGAAATCGTTAAGAAATTACAAAACCGATGAACCCATATATATATCATAAATCGTTATATAAATATATAAAACCGATATATATATTATATATATATATATATATATATATATATATATATATATATATATATATATATATATATATATATATATATATATATATATATATATATATATATATATATATATATATATATATATATATATATATATATATATATATATATATATATATATATATATATATATTCCTCTCAGTCGTACGCTCTTTTTATCCTTCTTTTTCAATCATCTTCTTTGTTCTCAGTGATTCTGTCTCACGTATCAGTTCCTGAGTTTAGACAGAGATAAAGATTATTTTTGTGTCAGCCTGTAACTAGATTTATTTATTTATCTATTTTCTCTCTCTCTCTCGATCATTTTTTATCCCTCTACGGTGATCTCTTTCTCATATATATATATATATATATATATATATATATATAATCTTGATTTAAAATTTCTTTCTCCCTGACTCTTTTCTCTCATCTCTTTTTCTGTGCATGTTTGTCGTCAGTCTTCACTTTATAATTTCTAATTCCCATGCATTTTATATAATCCTTCATATGTTAATCATTTCTTATTCCTCTCTTCAAACTTTACCCGTCTTTCTTTCTTTCCCTATCTATATCTCCTCATTCTCCGTCTTTTTTATGTGCAATACCAATCAGACGTGACGGGTGATGTCTCTTAACAACTTTATATACTTTGGAGCTCTAAATAATATTTGTTCCATTACTATCCCTCCACTAGACCCTGTTCTTTCACTAATTTACCTAAGTTCTTTGGGTAGGATATTTGATGTTTATCTCTACTCCACTTGCCTTCACTAATATCAAATTATCCCAGTTCGCTTTCCCAGAAATTTGAACACTTTCTTTCAAATTATTTTCAACAACTGGAGTTAAAATATACCACAACTAGTGGTGGATGGGAAATTAATATGTTTCTAGTTAGTTTCGCACGCAAGAGAACAGTTTCGCCTATGACAGTCCAAAGAGCAGTAAAAAAAAAAAAAAGATTTGAAAATGAATTCGTACGTGAACCCTGTGAGGCGCCTTGTTATTCAGGACAGAAGTTTGGATCATCTTGAATAAGTTGGAAATGATCCTGGAATAATATCGATATATTTCAACTTTATTTTAATCCTTAATGACCTTCCGATCCTTAACTATGATTAATTGATCATGAACATGTCATTTTCGTTTTATGATCGATTTCATCACGATTCTTCTGTTAAAGATATAATTATACATTCTTATTGCTCAAGACAGAGTACAGCAGTGTTATAAAAACCTCGGAGAATTCCAGTAAGATATTTTTAATCATTTCTAAGATACGACGGTTCAAAGTTTAATTTCACAAATGGACAATTTTGCTTTTACACGATTTTGACAATTATGATGTTATACCGGGTAATATACGTATAGTTTTCTTCTGAATTTACTGTTTTCTTTCTAACTCTCAATTCATTTTTCTTTCCTAAATATTCCTCATGCCCCCCTTTCCTTCCTATATATCCTTCGTACCCCCTTTCCTTCCTATATATCCCTCTTGGCCCCTTCCTATATATCCCTCTTGCCCCCTTTCCTTCCCTAGATATTCCTCATATAATTATTCATGTCCTTTTTCTTCTTCTTTCTCTCACACACCATTTTTCCGTCTTTCTCTTTCTTTACGTCTAAGTCCTCCTGTCTTTCTTTCATTATTTTCTCTTTTCCCTTCCCACTCTTTCGACTACGTACTTTTTTTTTTCGTGTTTTCCATCTCTCTCTTTACTTCTCGGCATACCGAGAACATCGCTCGAGTGACAGGTGACAACAATACTAGTCAACTTAACTATCGCTACCTGTAGCTAATCCTCTTCAAATGGCCTCCTAGGATTTGTTTTGCAATCGTCAACAATTTGACTGTGCTCTTCATTCCCTTCTATTCACATACAATATTCAATCATCAACAAAGAATTGCAGATGCTTTTTCGTTGGTCAAGTCTTTACCTTCTTTGTGTTGATCCACATGTTGCCAATATGAACAAATAAGCGCCATTTCCCACCCCTGACATCGAGATTTTCATAACTGCAGAAGCCAGAGATTCATAAACAAAGCTGAAATAAGCAGGAGATCGAAAATTTTGCCCAAAGCTCTCTTCTAGACAAGTGCGATTCTTCAAGACAAGGTAAAGCAAATAGAAAATATTAATATAATGGCGTCACTGTACTAATATAATGAAATTCTTCACCACAGTTTCTTCAACATGACTATGAGAGTTTACTTGGTTGACTAATTAGATGCCTATCTCCCACGTATATTAATGTTCAGATTTTGAAATTTTCGAGTCTGTTGAATTGCGAAACTCGAATTCGTTCTTACTTTAAAATAATGACGCCGTCAGAACACTATTTTCGCTTATTGCAGTACGATTTCAAATGCGACACAGAAAAAAAATCCAACATTAATAATAAAACATGAAATCCAGTGTTCTTTATAGGTTCATAAAAAACGATATTAATTATAGATGTATTGAAAAAAATCTGCATTAATTATAGGTTTCTATCTATAACCTGTTAATGCCCACAGTTACAAAAATGGAATGGTGGTCATAAATGTGTGACAAAAGGCACATTCAAAAAGCTAAAGTTATCTTCCATAAAGTAAACAAAATATTTAAAAAAAAAAAAAAAAACAGGAAAAATTCGTCATCTTTTGGTCTTTAATCTAAAGAGCTACCAATGTCCATTTTTTTTTTTTGCTCTCGTGCAACCATTTTAAATCGCGATGAGAAAGCAAATGACGTGCTAAATATGACTAATTTCACAAATAATAAGGACGGTCCACTTTGTTGGTTTTGGTGGAGAATACACCGACTGCTTCCTTACACAGAGTGGTAAACCCAACAACAGGCTACCTGTGTGTCATAACTTATCTTTTTGATTATTGAAAACCTTTTTGACTCCTGCGCAAACCAAACCTATGTCTAACTTTGCGACTCCTGCAATCAAGACCTGTGTTGATATTTTCGACTCCCGTACAAACTAGACATGTCTCTGCCTATTTTTACCCTCTGCCAAATCGGATCTATTTTTGTTACTCACGATAGAAACGGACATGTATCTTCATATATGCTTATGAAAATGGCATTAAATAGCAGAGAAAAGGTTAATAAGCCGTAAAACGAACGATACCAATCCGCTAAAGAGATCGGTCATAATTCGAAATACGCCTGCAAGTTTGTGCCAATGATGGTGATAAAACTTTGTGCAAACATCTACTTGTAATTCCTGCACCGGCAAACGTGATTTTCCAAAATTTCATTCTAGCATATCATTTCGGTATCAAAGGTTCGGAATGCAACATCAATAGCGTTTTTTTTTTTTTTTAAATCATCAATTAATTTCCATAACACATTTACTAATGCAGGCAAACGTGGACATATATCTGAGTGCAACTTTTGTTCGTAAAATTCTATCTGAGCGCGATATTTTCTCATTTACCCACTCAATGAATAAACATTATAATAAATGAGAAGCCAGAGACAAGAAAGCAAGAAGTTGGCTGCTTGTACATCTTCAGATCTCGCAGCTTCTATGAAAAGCCAACGCAAGAAAATTTTCAAGCAACAAGTTTTATATATATATATATATATATATATATATATATATATATAATATTATACATATATAATATATATATTATACAGATATATATTATGCATATATAATATTATATTATACAGATATATATTATACATATATAATATGTTATACAGATATATATTATATTTATCATATTATATATATATATTACATGATAGTATATATAATTTACTTTTGACGTTAAAATTACAGCAACACTGATATTTGCTAAGTAAAATGAAATCTTTGACTTCAATCACATTAAGACAGAAATAAACTGTGGAGTTTTATTTAAAAGAAAATTGAATTTCCACGATGTCATCAGAAGAGTTCCGAGTCAAGAGTTGAGCGAATTCAAATCTCCAATTTGCTGGTTAGTAGAAAAGCGGCTAGTGAATAAAAGCCTTGATTCAATATATGCACAACCTAGCAGAGGAACTAAACACACTGGCAGCTTGTAAATTCGAGGCTACAAACTGGATTTTCGCGTCACTCTTGACGGATGAGTGTACAGCATTTTTTACAACCGAATAACCACACTACTATATTGGTGAAAACTTCTGTAGAATCAACTACACTTAACGGAGCAATCGAATATAGGTAACTGATTTATATAGTCGGCAAAAGACCCTCCTCAGGTTTGAAATTCAGAGTTGTCTTTCTCCAAGACTGGTTGCTAATTTAGGCTATAGGGTTCAGTCTGTAGCTGGGAGGAAGAAGAGTGGATTTAAACTTTTCTCCAATGAATGAATCAAAGGAAGAGAATAACGAATGCGACTGGAATTCGAAATTGATACCAAGACTTCACATACCTAAGCGGATCGTAGGTTTGTCTGGCTCTCTAGGTTTAACTAGGTCTGCTCTACTTATGGTATTGAGCACTTTATTTAGGTATTTTGCGTTCTGGCATCGGGTTTTTTTTCTTTGGGCCTTGAACTCGCATGCTGGACGATTATTTTCGGCTAACCTACATGTTCTTGGTTCTTGCTTTATTTTATACCTTTTTTTCCGATTTTGTATTGGCTTCTTTATTTGCAAATCATGACACCGAAGGTTTGCCGAGCGAGTATAGTTTCTTATACTTATAAGATTTCTATTATTAATAATAATAATAATAATAATATATTCTGATGCAGTGAAAAAAAAACATATGACATCGTTAAGATTACCATGCTACATAAAATTAAATGATACGCCATCTTTTCTAGCCTCACTAGACAGTGGAATGAGAACACTGAATTGAATAAAGTTAGCAGTTCAACATTCCCGTATGTTTCTCAAATACTACAGGCACCGGAAGAAGGCCAAGGGAAGGTTAGAACGTTCGAAACGTTGTGACTATAACGGCTAAGATTAGGTCATTGATTCAAATAAGCAATTTTATAATATTAATAAGTCCTCATCATAAGATCACAAGCTTTTTCATATTCTCAATTAAGCGCCATCGTCTCTCTTTCGATTTGTGACTGACAAGACAGAAGATTTTCACGAAGTTAGTTACCGTTTCTTTCTGCGGTAGACTGATTGCCAACTAAGGTTATAGATGGATTCATATCTTTCCCAAGGGTACTTGCTCGGAGGTGAATATAACGAAACTGACTGGAATTCGAACACAGCTCTCCGATTTATTATTTTGAACCGTTAACCATCACACTACAACGCACTTCCTCTTTCACATTAGCCCATGAAAATAAATCTTTGAAAAGTGAATTCACATTCCATTTTTATTGCAAAGTAATTATGTAGCTTGTTTTTCATAAAATACCTAATAATAATAATTTTGCTATCGCAGCATAGAGCCATTCACAATAGCACCGATACTTCTGTTCCTTGTTCTCTAACAACAAAGAGATAAATCACATCGTTTGACATAATGAGGATGGATGTCACTACCAAAGAAGCGAGAACTTATTCGCGCACGGACGGCAACGAGAAACCTTAACTGTCAACACCGATTGTTAAATCGAAGCGATGATCTTTACTCATAGCAGATATTACATACCCGTGTGCTAGATTTTTTTTTCCGGGGAAACAGAAAAGAGATATTTAAGTTTAAATGACAGAAATATTTCAGAACGAAAGAATTATTTAAACAGCGAATATAACGGTTTCTATACAAGAAAGAAAAAAACTGTCACTCTTAATTCTGAAGCGACATCCTCTTTTTCGTGAGAAACATATCTTTTCAAACAACTCTTTTAGGCTAGCAATTATAAAACGTCAATGCGTCAAGGAATATTGACAGTGAAAAAAAAAAAAAGAGTTTAACAGTTTTCGAGTTTGTTTAATCTGAATCCTTTTCTGTCTCTAGGGAAACATTTATTTGCTCTAAATATCTAATTGTGAGGCTTCCGTTTATTTCTTTCTCTTAGTTGGACACATGACCACACTTTTTTTTATCATTTCACTCCAAGCAAGGCGATCAAGTCACTAATATACTTGTTAGTAAGCGTGAAACTAACTGAGGAAACGTTATTATGGAGAAATGACAACAAAACAACAGGGTCCAAGGAAAATATAAGGTAACTATTGTTATTGCACTAAAATTTTAGATGACAGGAAGCAAGAAACCGGAAGAGAGCTTCACAAATGAAAAGTATGAAAGAAGTGACTATTACATTGTTTACATTATTCGGACTATTGTCCTCATCTTTGTCGCCATGTTTATCACGTTTCGGCCGTTGTACGCCTCCGGCCAAAACGTTGTGATAAACATGGCGAGAAAGATGAGGACAATAGTCCGAATAATGTAAACAATGTACATAATACCTCATCTCAGAAATATAGACAGACCCTGAAGTGACTATTAGCATAGAACTTACAGTTACGTCTAGCAGTTTCAGCAGTAAAATGATGAGACTGATTTGCCAATCTACTATTGCGTGTAAATTCGAGAAAATCAGAACAATTAAAATTAAAAAAGAAACATTAATAGAAAGAAAATACAGAAGTAAAAAAATGGCAGCGAAAAAAAAATAACTGATACAATGATGCGATGTCATGACCGATAACATTGCATATTCTTCTTGGGATGTTGTTAAATAAAAACTACTTAGTGAACGTCGAACCCAGTAGTAATCTTCAATCGAACTATCTCACTAATATTGACCCCAGCTGAGTACCCCATTTGAAAGCATTGAGCTCCTTCGTAACAGAGTCATTTCAAATTCCCCATGCCTTGAGCTGAATTAAAGACGTTGATTTTCAATAATGATATTTAAGCAATCATCGTTTGTAAGACTAACGTTATCTTCTTTTCCACTTGTATTTATCTGTCTAATTTTCGTTTTAATGTAGTGGTTATCTTCTTATTCGAACACGATACGTAATGAGAATTCGATCCTAATATCTGTCCTGCGTCAGGGCTAAAATAGATGCGTATTTTCAAACCAGTGCCAGTTATCGATCTTCTGAAATAAATACAGTATTCGGAATGCTGAAGTAGGCTGATTCTTTATATTTAGAAAACTGACGCAACAGCCTCCTTCAACGTCCTATCTCTTCCAATTACTTTTTCACTTGCTAAAACTTTACGTTCATTCGTCCTTTCATTTAAAAGAATTGCTTGGGTTCCTGATCCAGTTCATTTCATTGGTTCTCTTGTTTCATTTCAGAAACATCCCTTTTCCAATTAAAAAGTAGAAGCACGTAACATGGGTTTGCTAGGATGTTGTGATGACAACAAAGCTGATTATTTCAGTAGAATGCATGTAATGCAAATTACACATGAAAAATTACGAAGCGATTTTCACCTTACGTCTATAACACGAGCGATATGTTTTATGGAGTTTATTACAAAATTAAAGATGGCAGTGAATGCTGGACTCTTTTCTTAAAGATTAAAAAGCAACTGATGTGTTTTTACAGCCGGATGATAAGAAGACACAACATAGAACTTTCAAGTAACAACGACGTTTGAAGGAAAATTTAAACCAAAAAAAAAAAAAAGATGTTTGTATTGGGTTGGCTAAAAAGTTCGTTCGGGTTAAGTAAATTTTCTACTCACTAAGCGAACTTGTTAGCCAACCCAACACTTAAAACCCGAAATAAATAGTCGAAACTTCTGGGGTACAAAAAGTGGAAAGAGTGGTTGGAGAATATGATACTTACAGGACATACAGAATGCAAGAGATGCAGAGGGAGACAGTGAGTAGCCTACCTAATGAATTCGTGTCAATCGCTTGCAGAGCGAGGACAAGGATATACGTTAAGGAGTTAAACGTTATTAAGACAAGAAGAAAATGGAAGTTATGGAGATCTATAACTGCTCACATCTTGAAGGGATATACCACGTAAAAAACAATACCAAGAATAATCACTAACAACCATAGCTGGTCTTGTTTTTTTCGTGTTTTTATTTTTTTATTTATTTTTTATATTTATTTTTTTATTTTTTATTTATTTATTTATTTATTTTTTATTTATTTTTTATTTATTTATTTTTTTATTTATTTTTTTTTATTTATTTTTTATTTATTTATTTTTATTTATTAATTAATTTATTTTTCTATTTATTTATTTATTTATTTATTTTTTTTTTTTTTTTTTTTTTTTTACACGTACCTACTTTTCCCCCATTTTTTCTCGCAAAATATACATTAATATTTTATTCGTCACGTCTCTCCCTTGCTGCGGATAAAGCCTTGGATTACAAATGGTTAGAATTAAGGTGGAGATATATCCAATTTGATGTCTGCTAGATAGGTGCCTCGAGATTTGGGTATAATTAGCGAAATTTTTGAGTTGATCCTTAATTACTCAAGAGTTAATTCGATCCCCAATGAGTTCAGCATAATTCTTGCCTTGTGCCAAGCTCAAATGAGCTTAGTCAATAACATGCACCCGCTTCATACCCATACCCGAACACGTGCCACCTCAGGAAATGCTAAATATTTTAACTGAATCTAATGCATATCAGGAAACTTTCTCTAAGAATATTTGATCCGTGGTGACCCCAGTATGCACTGAGTTCAACATAAGATAAATCAAAGTAAGATTTCTAGTCGGTTTCATATCAGAAAATCAAAAGATCTAGGAAAACCTAAGGTTTATGGAGAACATCACCCAAAGCCACCAAATGCTGAATCGGGACTTAAATCATGTTGGTTGGTACACCAACATATACAATGAGGTGACCCCTGCAGAACGTCGGATATATCCACAAAAGAAATCCGCATAACAAAGTTATATAAAAGCACGACCTACAAAGGGGGCAAACAGAACAACTTACACCCTGCCAAGAAGATGATCGAACGTTCGAAGAAACCACATACTCTTGAATAGTTACCGACATTCCACAGGTTAGTAAATCTAGACCTGCTTTAAGAACAAACAGAGCTGTTAATTTTAGAGTTTGTTTATCATTCTTTTAACATGAAGGTTATGTTGTTATTCTCAGACTAAAAATATTAAAAAATGTAAAAGACAAAAAATATTTCTATTTCATTCCAGGCAATCGTGTGTAAAGTGGATTCTGTTACGAAAAAAGTCATGTATATGAATTTGGAAGAAAATATTTGATTTTTTTTTAACAATATCAGTGAAAGACGAAAGGATACTGCATGACCGAGGAAAAAATATAGCTTTTACCAAACGACCAGGAAGCAAGAACAAAGAACAAGAGACTTGAAAATCTGAGAACATAAATTTAAAACGAATGTGAAAGCCAAAGAATAATCGGGTAACCGAATTTATAATGTATAAAGATCATATTATTTTACGAACACAAGACGATAAAAAGTATTTCATATCAGACAGAAACAAGAGGCAAGGTTAGTGTTCAACCGAATATGCACTTTATTAGGCGTAAGCGACTTCTACAGAAGCTAGTAAAGAAAAACGAGCCTTCATAAAATCCAGAGATGGATATGCAACGTAATTGGCCCTGATCTGGCATCTCGTCTGCAGTCGCTCTCTCACAGACGTGCCGTCGCCTCCCTCTGTCTTTTTTTTTTTTTTTTTTTTCTCACGGTAACTGCTCCGATGAGCTGCTTTCGCTGGTTCCCAGACTTCATGAATTTAAGCGTTCAACTAGGCTCTCACCTTTTCACTGCCGAAACTGTTAAATGTAGCCGTCTCTTCTGCTCCAATAGTTTCATGTCTCGCACTTCTAGCCTGTGGAAATCCCTCCCCATTTCTTGTTTCCCTGACAGCTATAATCTCCAACTATTCAAATGTCTTACTCTATCCCCTATCCTTCTCTTCATCCTTTCGTTCCAACTCTCTTTAATCCCTTGCGTGCTAGTGGCTTCCCACCTAGCTTGAGGTGAAACGCTTAAAAAAATATCTACTGTAAGAAAACAGAATGCACGGTGGTCAGCAAAACGAAGATCTCAAAATACAAACTACGAATTGGAAACACCAAAATCAAGCAATTAAAAAAAATGTAAATCTTCGAATTGTTCTAACATAGATCGGCAAATATGATATCGAAATCCGAAAATGCATTGAGACAGCGAAAGACACCTTTTATAAGCTATGCAAAATATTAAAAATCAGGAAAATCCTGAACCGTAATGTAATATCGGTCCTCTTAAATGGCAGTGTAGACTGGACAATCTCCTCAAAGATTCACAGAATATCACAGACTGAACATGTGAACGCCGACGAGGTTTTTGGGAAACTGGAAACAAAAAGGACACTTGCAAACAGAAAGAGACAATTTAAATTTCTGTTCGATATTATAAGGAAAGCCGGAGTAGAAAAGTTGGACAAACGCAAGAGAGAGAGAGAGAGTTGGTAACAGCGAGTGACCTCCCTAGCGTACTTGTGGAACGGCTGGCAGTACAGATATTAGGAGAGACAGTTTAAAGACAAAACTAATAGATACAAAGAACAGGACATTCTAGAGAGCTATGAACGTTCACGACCTGAAAGGACACATCGAAGAATGCGAAAGCGAATTCTATATGCGCATTACTGTAACGAACTCATATCGCATCAACAAATTTGGATACCTGCGGACCGGTTCATTAAGAGACTTGTAACGTTCACGTGTCATTGCCATGAGGGACGCTGATATGATTTGGCCAAACATAACATCCTTGCCTCCCTAATCATGCGTTCCCGCTATTCGGTTGGCTATCTGGTGTGTCTGCGCATGCGTAATCTCACGTATGTGCTATTAGCGAATTTCATAGATGATGTTATTATTGAATCAGTTTAACTTAGTTTGGCACAAGCTCACAAGTATGGAGCACCCAGTGATTACTGAAATCACTACTAATAATCCAGCTTGTGACCATGTCATTATCATTTAAGAGCACCTTACTTTCGACAAAAGACCATTTAATATGGAGCACCCAGTGAGAATACGACTCACTATTCAGTAGTAATAGTCAACTAGACTAAAATTTTGGTCATTATCTCACTCTGAAGTGTCAAAAAATTAGACCCGCAAGTAAAAGGTCCCCAGTAAGGATGAAACTCACTCCTCAGTATCAATAGTCAACCAGACTAACTTTCTAAAAATTACCCCCAAGTCAAAACTCCGAAAACACTAAGCTTGTCATAATTTGAGTACAACGCCGTTTCTATTGAGCACGCCTTGATGATCGAATTCACTGCTCAGTATTAAGAGACAACCAGAAAAAAATAAAGGGCAGCTTTGGTTTGGAACAAAGTCATCATTTTGGAGAACCCTGAAAGGATCGAACTCTTGTGTCATTAATAACAATCAACCAGTGGCATTCTCGAGGCCAACTTTAGCCTGGCGCAAAGCCATAACTATGCAGAAAAGAGTGGCAATAGAAGCCATCACTAATAAATAATAATATTTAAAATACTAACCTTTCTATGTCCCGACGCAGAGGTGCAGTAAATTGTAAGCCTAGTCTGACGCAAGAATGGCGTAACCAGTGGAGATATATTTCACTGGATCATTCATGATTATCATTAATTCATATATATATATATATATATATATATAAAACCAACCAGCAAAAACTCTTGCACTCTCAACTGTAAGAGTGAATGTCCGAATAACTACAAAATAGCACATACGGAATTTATTTAATCGACCACAAATTAATTCCTCCACAAAAAGATTTTCTTCAAAGAACTAAAAAATATTAAGCATACACGTCAAAGAGAACATGGTATTTCCTCAAAGGACACTAAATATGTCAAACTCTTATATTGTAACCAGATGCATGCTAACTTCAAAAAGGATGAGAAAGTGATAAAAAAAATCTCATTTGTACCAATATATCTCCCATGGATCCCAATGAAAAATATAAAATTAATCATATATTATACAAAATACAATACAACCAATTTAATTATTCGTAATAATTCCTCTTCACCAACTGATATATTACGCAAAATCAACATTATATATCAATTCAAATGTCCCTTGAGAGAATGTACGACAGATAAACAAATATATTTGTTGGATATACGAGAATTACATTATCGAGACGTCTTAATCTAGACATGGGTCACCATTCGTCCATTGCAAGACATTTATGCCAACATTCCTGTCCACATTCACAGTATAGAAAAATACTGATTGACAACTATCCTACAGCAGGAAAATAACAAATTAAAACTACAGATTCTCGAAGCAATCTTCATTAAAAAAAAAAAAAAAACAGAAGCCGATACTGAATAGAATCAGCTATGAACACTGTAATAATTTTCTAAAATGCCTAGAAAAAGAACAGTTTGCACGCTTTAATGAGCGCTAGACTATGATATTCCAGCATAAAAGAAAAAATCTACGTTCTAATGAACGCTAAAGCATAACTGTCAGCTGTAGCATTTAAACGCAAAAGAAAAATCACTAATGGACAGGTTTCGCCTGACCAGTTGCAGCCCTGATGATGATCTCAGAAAGAGATCTAAAGTACTTGAGAAATAAAAGTGATGATGATAAAAATGAGCAGACAATGTTTATGATATGCTTAAAAGATAATGAGGGTTTCTATACGGAATACAGATTTGAATCCTGTCGGAGGCTGAATATTTTTTGCGAGATTTCTCGAATATTCAAGGTCGGTAAATTTAATTAATACTGTATAATAAATAAAACAGAGTAAGTTGTATCAATAAGAATAACGCATAAACAGAAAATATATTAAAATAGTTGTCGGTTTTACCCGTTACATATATGTTGTCATTGTTTATATTAGGTTACTTTTTTGGAGCAGAAATGAATTATCGAGAAGGGTCGTCGTGTGTGTGTATGTGTGTAACACGGCAAATTAGCTGTCAAAGTCTTGGCTTTTAAATCAGTTGAAATGTTTTGTTTTTGTTTTTTTTAATAGGTAACTAATTTGCCAGATTTATGTGCGGCTGTGACGATTTACCGAAATATTGGTTGGTAGAATTCGGCATTTCTTGAAGTCGGAATTATCCGTTTGCCGTAAAATCTGCTTCTAAAATTCTAATTCTTGTTACATCACAGAAGTAACTATCTCGACTATATAGACAAACCTTAATAACATGTAGATAATAAAATTAGTTTTTTTTTTCTTTTATTAATACATTATATTCTGCATAAAATATCCTGATTGTTCTTCGGAGTTCATATGTAATTATCTTAGCGAGTTACGTCACAAGTTCAACTGAAGAGAAACATGAGTAAGAAGACTGCGTCTTGCAAAAGATACATAATATTATTCCCTAAAAAACAACATTAAAAAAAATGTTCTTTTTACCTGGAACAGAACATTAATGACGGGAATCAAGAAAATATATCAGTCAGAACAACCGGAAAAAAAAAACACCAAAAACCCTTCTGTACCAAAGGAAAATATCCGTCTTGAATAGACATGCCGGTGGGAATTGTTCAACTTAAAAAGTAAAGGGGAGGAGGATTTTTTTTTTTTATTCCTGGAATAAAGTAATCATAGTGCAGAGAAAATAAAATATTATTAATAATAATATTAAAAGTATTTATAGACAAGCGCGTTTTAAAAAAGAAAAATGAAAAGATAATGTTTGACAATGTTCAACAGTATTTCAGCAGTATGTCAGTCTTCTTTAAGTTATGTTTAAAATGTCATACAAGTATAAAAATATAAAACAATGATGACGTCGATAATAATAATAAATATAAAAGCGTACCTTAGCAAATAAGGGTTGTGCCGTTGGAATGAGGAAACTGAAAGAAAATAATTTCATCGTTCCGAGACTTGTATTTGCTACAGGAGACTACATGCAGAACATGAGAATCCTCTTTTTCTTTCCTTTTCCTCAATAACAATTCGTAATTGATTTCTCGAGTTGATATTTCTATTTAGGATAGGCTATTAAAATACGTTTGAGAACCGTGACATAGATTCTTTCGTGATTTTCGACGTTAACCCACATGATTTGTTCAAGGACAATTTTAATGGCCTATTCTCTCAGTGAACATGTACAATTTGGTTCGATATTGACGCCAACTCGAGGCAACCTTAACAAAGAATGAAATAAATTTACGCTCTGATTCTAGGGTTTGAATATGGAGTGAGGGCGATGATTTTTATCGTAAACGGAAAACGTTTAGCAATTCAATCAAGAGAAATGTAAATATAAAAATAAAAAATAAAAAATTACATTCATACTCAGGTCTACGTGTTCTATTTAATTGAGCCTTAGAGGGAATAAATTTCATTTACATAAGAACATATATATATATATATATATATATATATATATATATATATATATATATATATATATATATATATATATATATGAAATTCCCATTCTGTCATCTACGTTTACATTCATTCTGCATTGACAAGTCTTTTTCTTCGTGATTTCCGAAGCATTTATAAAGTTAAATACAGAGCAATCCATTTACATTATACAGTAATAAACATTTCTGTCAGTAAAGCTTGCATTTTTGACCTTTGAAAACTGTTCTTTCTCATGCACAATCTATTTATATGGTACAAATCCTTAGCAATGTATTTAAGTTATTCCAATAAATATCCTATACACGTGATTAGCGTTTGCAAGAATTCTTGACTTTTCAAACGCCTTCCTACAATGCATTCCCCAGAAACCCTCATGGCATTCTATTTATATTATAAATATAATGGCCCAATTCTATTAGTAATATCTAAAGTAAATCCTTGCCTCTGACAGTCCGTTTCTTCCTTGTTTTCGATGCTTTTCTAAATGAAACCTTTATTCTGTTAGTAGCGCTTGCAAATGTTCCTGAGAGCTGACACTCCATTTAATGTATATTTTAGATGTACAAAATACAGATTTAGTTTCAAAATATGCTAATGATTCAACGTAAGCTAGTGCAAGAAAGGTTGAAAGCTAAGTATGGGGGGTTATTGATTAGTGATGAAATCTGTTGTCAGTGAGAAGGTAAATAGAATTCCACTTGACAATAAAATAAACTATAATGATTGTTACATTTCTTCGTTCAATGGGAATTTTCCATATATATATATATATATATATATATATATATATATATATATATGTGTGTGTGTGTGTGTGTGTGTGTGAAAATATATAGAAAATAGGAAAAGAACTCGTTAGGTAAATAATCCAAAGTTCTTTAGTAATTTTGTTATTATTTTTTAAAAAATAGTGCTCGATACAAAGTAGAGTATAAATATAATTATCTATTTAAAAATATGATTCCAACACGCTATATAAGCGGTCTCATGTTTCAAAACAAGAGCCGAAAACTTCAATATAATTATTTGAATTAAATTGAATTAAAGTACTAAGCTCTGTTCCATCTTCAAGCGAAATCTTTTTTGAAATAACTTATTTTTAAACAATTGCTCTAGCTGTTACCATAGAAATTTTGATTTTAATAATGAATATGCTTATAAAACACATAAATTTCAGAAATAAGTTATTCAAAAAAAAATTTCGCTTTCGAGTTCGAAATTTGACAACGGTTCCTTATGCTTACGTAGAAACCTTTCAGTAATGCTTCATTCCACTTCTCTCGGAGTTAATTAGAATTTGTCAGATATCTTAAACAACTTGGCTTGTTACCTTCCTGCCACAAAGGTCATCGGAAAATAAAGCGAGTGGGTGGACAAATTACTTTCCCATTATCACATTAGCTGAAGTTTTATTAATAGAATAGAGTTGTTGTTTTTTTTCCTTGCTAACCTTCCCAAGAACCAACATTTACTTATTAACAACAACAATAATAATATTGGCCATTTCCGTACAAAAACATTCGGTATCCATTGACCAAACAAATAGCCTTACCATGGTTTGAAATTTATATGAGCTTTATCTTAAAGGAATTTTGCAAAAAAATAGTTTTCTTAAGTCTACTGACTGTAACGCTCTTGCCAGTATTGATGGGCATTTCCTTACTAAGCTTTTGTTTACGTTCCTCTGGACAGTCAATATCTTGATTATATCATTATATTTTCCTTTATTTTATTTGTTGTTGGTGTTAGAATTCTTCAAGTCTTTTGTTATTTGGCTTAGTTCTTTGTGATTCTGTCGCGCGAGTCGGTAAATTTGAAGAGGGGGTTTGTCTTCTTTATGATCTTACAGGATTCATTCAATAGAAGCCACGGGTTTAGGGAAATGGTTGTATACAGCCGACAGTTTAGACATTTCTGAATGAGTTGAACGTCATGGCTGATATCAACAAGCAGACGTTAGTCGACAAGTGTCGATCGCCTATCAACAAGCAGACGTTAGTCGACAAGTGTCGATCGCCTATCAACAAGCAGACGTTAGTCGACAAGTGTCGATCGCCTATCAACAAGCAGACGTTAGTCGACAAGTGTCGATCGCCTATCAACAAGCAGACGTTAGTCGACAAGTGTCGATCGCCTATCAACAAGCAAGACGTTAGTCGACAAGTGTCGATCGCCTATCAACAAGCAGACGTTAGTCGACAAGTGTCGATCGCTTATCAACAAGCAGACGTTAGTCGACAAGTGTCGATCGCCTATCAACAAGCAGACGTTAGTCGACAAGTGTCGATCGCCTATCAACAAGCAGACGTTAGTCGACAAGTGTCGATCGCCTATCAACAAGCAGACGTTAGTCGACAAGTGTCGATCGCCTATCAACAAGCAGACGTTAGTCGACAAGTGTCGATCGCCTATCAACAAGCAGACGTTAGTCGACAAGTGTCGATCGCCTATCAACAAGCAGACGTTAGTCGACAAGTGTCGATCGCCTATCAACAAGCAGACGTTAGTCGACAAGTGTCGATCGCCTATCAACAAGCAGACGTTAGTCGACAAGTGTCGATCGCCTATCAACAAGTAGACGTTAGTCTACAGTAAATTATCAGTGAAGATTAACCAACATCACGAACGTACAATCACAAGTTCACTATCTTTTTGTTTTGTTTGTAAATGAATTGAAACAAAAAAAGTTTGACGTGTTGGACACATTCCACGAGGAGTGTTGAGCTTGATATGATGGTTAATAATTAGACGTGATTTCAAATTCTAGATGAAACGTTCACTTATCTCTAATTGTCTGCACCCCTCTTCTGTGAGTTTTTTAAAACAAACTTGTAAACATCTTAAATTAACGGGTAACTATTTGGTTTTGGTTAGCGATTTTCACGGCATATTTCCATTTGCGGGGGTCATTTAATGTTAAAATCATACTCTGTTGCGTAATATAGGTCGTTTAAACATACTAGTCTATAGGTAAATATTGGTCGGTTACATGTATCTGAATGTATTTAGATCTAACCTACCTGCCCCTGACGAAAATATTGGTTTATATAGATGAGTTCAGAAGCACCAACCTGGTAGGTGGAACCTTTTGGAGAAACCTTACCCGACTGCTACGGGATACAGTCGCCATATTCCAAAGCTTTCTGGTAGGGCAAAGGCTAACTCAGCGAGCAAGGTGCTGAGAGAAGCATATATATTCTACTGCAACTAGTAAGTACTTTGCAAATCAGCACTGCCCTCAGTACCAGTGTTTTACAAATGATCTCTCTCTCCCTCTCTTCCTCTTTCTAATGAAGCAATTTAAATATATTATCTAGTGAAGTTTCCCAGGGCGCAGTGACCAGTGGGAATAAATGAACAATTACGTTATTTCTCTTTGACCACACTGACCACCAGAGAGAAATTAACGTCAACCCCTGGAATAACCTCAGCGCGTGCCTTTAGCAATCGAAAACTGCTGAGACTCTCAAAGGCAAGCTAGGAGAATCCATGTTCGTATAAATTAAAGTAAATCGCCTTGACATGTAATTAGAAGACTTCTTCACGGGGGAAAAAGAGCTTTAATTTTCAACGAAGAATTCATAATGAGGGTCTTCAGGGTTGGATATTTCTTTGATGAGTACCCCAAGAGCTGATGTCTTTTACGTCTCAGATCACATTAGAGGAAAGTGATGGCAAACCTGTGCTGTGGGGTTTTTTTTAACTACTTTTCATATTTTTTTTTTATTAATTCCATTTTAAGGCTTAAAAGAAATATCTCGGAACAATTAATAATAACAAAAGCCAACGAATAAAATACGAGTTTAATTACGTTCACTTCAAAGTTATATTGTTTCCTTCATGACCAACATTTTTGCATGTTCCAAACCTCTACAATAATATCAATTAAGTCATTTCATATGACATTCGCTTAATTTTAATCTTCTACACGGCGCAATTTCATACACTTCCTCTTAAAAATCTATAAAAACGATATTCTTGTTTCTGTTAGCTACTGTAAAATGCTCATTTTTATGGCAATCAAACAGACCTTCATTAATTTAAATCCTCGTTCTCTTAGAAATGAATACAATACGGGAACCAGTAATAAGGAGTGTCAGAGAAAAGCGATAATAACAACAAAAATTTAAATATGAGCTCTGGTAAAACATGGAATGATAACAGCCAAAAATTGCAATATGAGCACTAAAAAAATGATGGCTGAGACATTAGGTTTATAATACCGAGAAATTCATATACAGATGTCCTCAAGGACACATAGAAGAGTGGATAAAGGCGTTGTTTAGATCCAGTGACAGGACCCAAAGAGTCTGAATTCAATATCTGGTTAAGTCAGGGGAGAACTTGCAGAAGGGGATTAACAGGAGATAACTGCTGACATCCATTAAACATGGTACGTGGAACTAGAACAGTCTACCCCAGTGAGCGATATAAAGGGTTCATTTCGACATTCCAACCACCTGAAGAAGGCCGGAGAGTACAACGGCTGAAACGTTGTAATTAATATGGCGACAAAGATGAGTACAATAGTCCGACAAATTTAAATAGTGTCCTCGTTCTTAATTTAATTGTCTTGATCTTATTCAAACACGAGATAAAACACTTGCCTGACACAAATGCTGTTAACTTCCACGTCAACAATGAACATGGATTAATAATAGGTATAAGGTTAATTCCTGAAGGTTCATTTCTCAGACAACACCACCCCATTAAACAAATAAAATGAAGCGTTAGGAACAGTCCTTAACAATTCAGGAAATGTTGAAGAGAGGCAATGCATGTAACTACTCCCACATACGTTGAGTCTCATGTTAAAAACCCCAATAGATCCCCAATTATTGCCTATATCTTAATCCAATCATTGAGTTTGAGTTGAATGTTCTGTAGTACCGTATGCAAATTAAATAGACAAGTATAAATAGAGAACAACTGGTGAACATAAGACCTATGCCTTGCAAACCCGGTTGCTTTTCAGGACATAGAGAACTGTACTACAACTACTACTACTACTACGCAGACAGATGGGCAAAACATAACATATTCACTTCTAGCAGATTTCATATTTTCTATTCGACGAAAGGAGCTAAAAGAAAATATTCCCTCTTTAAAAAAAAACTGAAGAGCTCAGAATATATTGACGCTGTAAATCTAACACCAAAAGTCGAAGGCTGATTTGAGTAACGAAAGAGGTCTTCTAAAAGCTAAGCAAAGTACGGGAAAAAATCGTTAGAAACAAAGTAAAAAGTACTGATCTGATATGCAATATGAAACCTCCATTATCATAGACAATTTTCTCCCAGATTAAAAGACGTTTTGAGGTAACAAAGATGTGGTTCAACAGAAGGATGCTGAGAAGACCTTAGACAGGACATGTGACCAACGAAGGGATTTTAAGTAAAATGGAAAAAAAAAACATATTCAGAATAAGAAAGGTCACTTGAAATTTCTCAGACACATAAGAAAAGAGAAATCGATACTCACTGGACATATTGAATGATCAGCCGTACAAATAAGTTGTGAGAACTACACACATACAACGGCATAGCATAAGATATCGTGACAACGCTACAAATCTCCTAGAAAAATAATTACACCTTGAATATGATTTTTTGGAATGGCTTTTCGAATCATGGCCTTGAGTCAGATTTATTTATTTCTAATAAATTCAAGTCTTCCTCGTATTCTGTTGAATTCTTTACTTAACAAAGAAATAGAAATTTGAAAAGAAAATATGCAAGAAGTCTGCCGTCCTTGAAGTCAGACAAAACTATAGGATTCTGTAGATAAATATGAGATATGAAAGTCGAAGAATTAAAAGGTACTTGGTGCCATTAGCGGATCGAATAAGATTATCGGTATTAATAGAAAATCTTTTTGGAAGACAGCCAGAAATACAATGAAGGCTGAAGTACATTGTCATCAAATATACGTAGACTAACATCGACTATATATATATATATATATATATATATAAATTCAATAACAATAATTTTTCATTAGAAATGAAAAGTAAGGCTTTCATAAGAAATTTCTTCGGACAACTTAAAAGTTTTTTTGTCAACGACGAACAATTTATTCACTTATTTTACAATGCTATAAAATCGTGAAATGGGTTCATTAGAAGGAAAATGGAAGCATTGACGAGATATTCAATATAAAAGCAATCAAAATAAAAAGGAGTGTCTTTTGAATTATATAAACGAAGGCGAAAGGAACTGGGTATACACTGGGAATTTAATGCAGACCATTTCCTAAAAACTGCAAATGTCAGTTCCACATAGCTATTTAATAATGTTGATTTAGTATGGCTTAAGGCCAATATTATAAAGTTCTACGTTAGGAATGAACTCCCCACACTATCATGAAAAACTGGTATAACATCTTGGCAATCATTGCACTACGGAAGGAAACTTCTTTTCTTTTCTTTTTTTTAAATATCAACAGATCTGAGATTGGCGTGTGAACGAAACCTTTTAATAGTTAATTATCTTTTCTGCTTTTGTTATTTTATTCGTTGGCACAAGGCCACAAGAATGGGAGCTTATTAGACAACGAGATATCATTAGATTAATGAGAGGTCTAAGAAGACTAGTCTGCAATGTTAGTTACGCGCTATAGTTCGCTCTGTACCTTTGAAAAACTTTTACCAACACCAATCTCCCAAGATGGTTTCCAAGTATTTCCCCCCTCCAAGATGTCTGATTATTTATTCAGATTTGGGGAATTATGTCTAGCTGAAATCTTTTCAGTAAATATATATTTCTATACAATTAATGGGTTTTATGTTTTATTCCGAGATATTTTTTATTATTTCAAACGTTTGAAATAAAAATATGTCGATTTAAAAAAATAAAATCCATTAATTGTATAGAAATGGCTTCTTTAACGTTTCGGTTACGAAACTGAAAAGATATGTCGTCTAAAGAAAATCTGAACGAGTGAGTGTGCTTTAAAAGCAAATAACACCTTGCCTGATTGTGAAAGGGCGGATCAGACTGCAGTTTCTTCTGCAAAGGAGGACGCAGGTTCGAAACCAATCGGATTAGTTTTCGCCTGTGCGCCGGCCGGTAGACGAAATAAATACATTTAAAGATAAAATATATAATTAAAAAAAAACGAAGCATCTATTCAAATTCAGATATTCACTAAAAATAATATTTGAAGTAATTATATATATATATATATATATATATATATAAATAATGGAATCTCCCCGTCTTTTTCGGCGTATGAGTGTTTTTCAGGGCAGTTTTTATATTTATGTCTCATATTAGACAATAATCCTGCAAGGGATTTGCCAACAAGTCCTCACAAGGGAGATGCTGAAGGTTTGACAGTCATATGATCTGATGAATTAGCGCGAGATTTAGTGTTGCTTCTTAATTCTCTCAGATGGTTGAGACGATTCTTTTTCAAAGTTAGTTAAATCTCCGTAGCAGGTGTTTCTCCAGTTTGCTCGGTTTTCAAACAGCAAGTTCGAACTCCTCAAGAGGGATGTTTTCAGCATTTAAATCGTATTTAAGTTTCTCCTTGAAGCGTAACCAGGACGGCCTACATTACGCTTACCATTAAAAAGTTGGCAATACAAGGGAATTTTCGGCATCTGGTCATCACTCATTCTGATGACATGACCAGGGTTAGAGATTTTGTCCTGTCGTGAATAACCGCATATTGAATGAAGACAGCGTTTATGAAAAGCATCAAGTTGATTGATGTCTGTTCTGTATGGCGTCCACGATTCGGACCCATAAAGAATATACATCGGGTCTACGAGCGAAATTGTCTAAATCATTGTTAAAATAACCTTTGAACCGTTGTATCTTAGAAATGATTAAAAATATCTTACTGGAATTCTCCTAAGAAAGTATTTAGCT
>CAHIKZ030005574.1:1455000-1600000 GCA_903632075.3 Acanthosepion pharaonis | reverse complement strand
TCAAATACAAATATTTCAGAGTGCGGAGTATTCCGAAATAGTTGGATATTTCCAGTCAACATCATGGTCTTTGGAGTGATCACTAATGATGGCGACGTCATGCTAAGACTGATCTTCCCACAGTGTATCAGGCTCAACACCTACATCAAGTGCCTTGGGGAGGTAGCTCTACCCTGGGTCAAGAAAACAACTGCTGAAAGAACCTGTGTCTGGTAACAGAACTCTACACCATGCCAGAGAAGCAGGAGAACCCAGTCATGGCTATCAGACAATTTCTGCGACTAAATCGCCTCTTACATCTGGTCACCTAACTCCCCAGACTGCAACTTCTTTGATTATTATATGTGAGGGGTAGTTGCGCGAGAGATCCACTAAATTCCTTTTAACACCAAAAATGCACTGAAGGCAAAGATTATGGAAGAATTTCCGAAGTCGTCTTTAGGCTAAGGTTGAAACAGATGGTGATTATATTGATTAAATTTACTCTTTAATATTTCAAGTTTTTTTTGTGTGTGTGTGTGTGTGTGTGTGTGTGTGTGTGATTTTGTTAAATATATCTGTTAAAATGAGATGTCAGTGTTAATTTAATGTTTACGTAATATAGACGATAATTTATTCTTGACTTTTCTGTGTGTGTAAATAGGGTGCAGCAGATATGCTTCCCAAATGATGGTAAGACGTTAGTGGCAATGGTGTCTTCACCTAGCTAATCTCTTACCATTATGTGGGAGGTAATTCTGCTGCACCTTTGCGGGGGGAGAGAATAAGATTGGTTGTAAATCGGACAGAAAGTTAAGTTCATGAAACAATTTTGAAAAGAATTTGCTTAACATTTTTCGTCGGTGATCTAGCATCATCAGAATAAATATTTTATTTCACAGGAACAATGTGTTCACGTTAAGCATGAGTTTAAAACATTTTTTTAAAATTTTAAAATTCGTTACATTATATATATATATATAACATATATATATATATATATATATATATATATATATATATATATATATATATAAGGCTGTTTCAAGCTAGACGCAATCGTCAGGCCGCCTGAGGATTACGTCTAGCATGAAACACTGTCGCCTCTGAGTATTGACTTCAATGTTCACTTTCATATTTATGTATCCATACGCTCTCTGATATTGAGCACTTTACCCCATAAATATAGCACACCTTAAAACTATATTTCTTTATATATATATATATCAATGTGACGAACGCAGATAACCCAAACACGCATATATTAAGGTTAATCTCCGCCTGACAACAGAAGAGATCACGTGGAAGTCTCGTGACATTTTGGGAAAGAAAGTCAAGAGGTTGACTGAGCCAATTATCCGTAGCAACCGACGTCTAGACAGTGGACCGACGTAAGGTCATGAAGCAGCAGGAGCTAGAATTCGCGCCAAGACGCAGGACACGTGGGAATTAGAAAATTACTTGGAAGTCAGTTGCTGTCTTGTCGTTGAAGGAGCAAGACTCGAAATCGAAGCGCTGATAACTTATGAACGGAAAGATGAGAATCATTTTGGTAATGATGGAACTTGTCCGATTCATCGCAGGCAACTCCGGATAAGAAATATAAGGATATGTATTTCTGTTCGTTAACTCCAAAGTGAAGAAGATAAATCGAGATATTTATCAAAGACGACGCAAGGAAATTTGTGTGCTGAGAATACAGCCTGCGTTTGAATAAAGAAAAAGAGAAAACCAGAGAGAGAGAAGAAAGTATATATCTCTGTTGCAAGCTGAATTGTGTAACGAAGAAAAAAGAAAGAAAGAAAAGAGAAAACCACAGAGAGGAAGAAAGTGTATATCTCTGTTACAGCCGGATCGTGTGTGAAATTGGATTTGTATAAAGAAAAAGAAAGAAAAGAGGAAACGTGAGAGAGAAAAGAAAGGACAAAGAGTAAAAGAGAGAACTGAATATAAAGATAAGTAATTATATATTTTGGACCCGTGTTAGAGAGATACACATGCATCTATAAATATTATGTTCTTACAAACACCTTTCCACATGTCAAAATAATAATATGTAAATCCTATCACATCTCATTTGGTTATGCGTTGATTTATGCATTCGTCGTTATTCATACTTATTTTTTTATCCGTTCGGGTTCAGTTGAATCCGCTTGGATTTAGGTATATTTTTAGTACCCCAACATAAGTCTTGAGATCTGGTCGTCGGATGTTTATTCATGCTTATATTTTTCTTTTATTTTAATATTTTGAATATATGTACATATTAAAATTATTATACCAAAATTCATTACGCCTTATCGTTCGTCCTTGAATTGTAGATCAGTATTGGTGTTGAAACTGAAGCTAACCTGGGAAAAGATTACTGTTCGAATATCCTAATCTAACAGTATTCTTTAAAATATTTTTGTTTACTAATTGTCCATTTGTCATGATCTGGAAGAGATAGCCCGTATCTCTCCACAGATGTGATAATGCATTATCTCCTGGTCGGCGTGTAATAGCATTATAACCTATTCGTCGACTATGACACTCAATTGAGGGTAATAAAATTACAACATATCGCACATTTCGTGCAGGTATTAATGGAACAATTCTCAACGTAATGAAACAGAGCATATATATATATATATATATATATATATATATATATATATATATATAAATATACACGCTACCTCCCATCTCTAGCACGACTCAGAGTTTAATGCGCGAAGCTTGTCTTCGGATGCTGAGATCAAATCGACTATTTCACGGTTTTAATCAAAATATATTTGGTTATCATGACGCTGTTTAAATGCTGGTGAACGATTGAAGTGACTATTAATTAAATTGAGAAAAAACTGCCGAAAGGACGGTTGAACCATATGATGTTGTGCTTGCTGTGTTTACGTTTCTTATTTTCTTTGCTTAAATCCAAGTATTCTTAACTTTATGGTGGCTTTGTTCTAAGGCCTGTGTGTCTATTGTTTTAGCCTTATCAAATATGTCCTTATTGACAGAGTTGGTAGATAGCCTAAATTGTACAGATTTATGTAAATTATCTAGAATCGTGTTCGGGTTAGTGGACATTTTGCGAACATATTTAATATTGCATAAATCTTTGGTGTATGGTTTATAACAACCATTATTCAAGTCTAGAATAATGAATAATGGTTGTTACAAAGATTGAAAGGAGACTTTCACCGTCTATTAACTGGGAAATTGTTTCTAGGATTTAACGAGAAATGCGAAAATTGTCATCCTTGTTGAGCTGAAAATCTAGGTATTCTAAAAAAAAATAAATAAATAACTTAGACAACCCTAAATTATTGAGCCAGAGGAGTGAATAAATAACCACTTACAGACGCAAAAATAAATATCTTAAATACGGTACACAAGATAAATTCTTAAACATTTATTAATTCTTTTCCACCTTTTTCTTGTATATTATATATCGGTTTTTCTTCTTATCTTTCTCTCTCGGTCATTTTAATTACCCACTTGACCATTATTTTTTTCTCCATTTTATTTTCCCATTTTATCGTCCTTTAATATAAAATTTAATTTTCATAATTATCATTTTCTACTCTTTCTTTTCTCCCACTTATTTCTGTTAACTTTAGTATTTTTAAAGTTCAATATTAAAAATCTGTAATATTAATCATCACCAAATCAGCGTCATGATAGCGAGATATTTTTTTTTATTCAAAACGTAAAACTGGCAAATTGATCTCATCACCCGACGATTAGGTCGTGTATTAAACTCAGAGACTATATATATATATATATATATATATATATATATATATATATATATATATGTATGTATGTATGTATGTGTGTGTATGTATGTGTGTTGTGTGAATTGTAATTAAATATCAATTAAAATCCAACAAAACGATAGAATAAGGGATAAAGTTTATAAATTTAATATATTATGTTAAATTTAAAAACGTTTCCTGTTTATTCTCTATTCTACCATTATATATTTTCGTTTCAATCTTTGGAAGTAAAGTCTGATGATCCGCAGTCCTTTTAAAAGGACTGTGGTGAAATAATTTATTACATGGAACCTTAAAGTGGTCTATTTTTATTTAAATTATTTGCTCTGGATTTACATTGAGCTCTCTGGTTTTTATCCTCCTTGGGTCTACCTATACGGATTACCTAGTTTTTCATAATATCTTTTGAAACTTAAAAAATATCCCTAAGAATAAAAAAAAAAATAAGGGCTTTTATGTAATCTTCTGCGTTTAGGTGTATCTCCTAAACCGTAGAAAAGGATACTAGTTCAGTCATTGTAAAGAAAATATCTAACAAGATGTTTATGACTGATATCAGTTTTCAGGAGTACGAAAATCTTTTATTCGTCTATTGTTCAACATAATTCAATCGTCAATTTATGCCCTGTGCATTTTTATGATCTTAAGCAAACTTGGATGTAAATGATGCGTTCCAACTTCAAAAGGACAATTCCGATTTTCACTCATTATTTATGCAAATTTTTAATACCTCATTTGACCCACTAGGTAACCAGGGAATGTTACATGAAGCAAACTATGTGATAGTCTAAAAATGAGGAAATTGGAAAATATTCAACACGCGGAAGAACTTACCATCCAAGTCCCATGCTCGTTTGTTAAGTTAGTCGTGTTATGTTATCCGAGATTAACACTTTCACGGTGAACTTATACGTTATTAAGAAAGTCATATTGCCTTCAGTCAGCTTATATATATATATATATATTTTCAAGACTACTTGAAATATCGGTCCCTAGAGATTGCGTCATAAGCTAAATAGCGCTCAAGACTATTTTTAAACTGTATAAGCATTTAGTAGCGTATAGAATTAGGCATCCATTTATTTCGCAAGATAATGGTAGCGTTTCTGTCTGGATTTATTTCCATAATTTTTTCTGTGTGTATACATGGCCACAAAGCAGGGGGAGTTTAAAATCAGGGTAAATTGTAATAGTGTACAATACGACCTGTCTTATCATGTGTTTTTATCGTATTCTTTTGGAGTGTTTCATTTAGCTTAGCACTAGGACCACTCAATCAAAAAAAAAAAAAAAAAAAAAAAATGGCGGTGCCTATGGGAAATCACCGACACTGCTTTTATGGTCATTAATTTCGCATTTTGCCAAAGCGGGGTATCACGACCAGGTAAAACTGTTTCAACAATTCAGCAGTGAAACCGGAATCGTAGTCTTCGGGATTTTGTACAGTATTTTTTCTGTCTTTATGGTGTTATCTAAAGTTCTAAAATGAAGCATTGTCATTAGTCGCTGAGGTTTTTGATGAATATACTTGAAAGGCGATATTTTTAGGCAAATGCTTTCTCGCCATTAATATGTCTGTTGTCATTACAAAAATAGCGGCTCTTATCCAGATGGATTCTATGAGGTAATTACTGGTTTGTCAGTGTTAAAAATACGTCTTTATATATTCCACACGCTGCATTTCTTTTCGAATATTTGCCTTATGATAACACGAAATCCCCAAACGAAATATTCATATTATTTACTATTTTCTGTGAATTGTAATTGGTAATCCTTGTTTCAAATATTTGGAAGAAATGATTTTCTGAAAAGTAATCTAAGGAGAGTTTAGAAAATGATAAACTCCTATTATATGCAGATTGGGCAAAGTACCTTTGTTTTTCTTCTTTTTCTCCTTATGACTTCCATACCATAAATGTCTAGTGTCCGGATCTTGGTTGAATCCATTGAAAAATCTCACTTATCAAATGAAATCCTGATACTCAAGTGGATAAATTGTTTCAAAAGAGAAGTAACAACAAAAAGTTGAGAAATGCTGAAGGATACATCGATTGTAATGTCGTTAGAAAAACAGTAAAGATAAAGATCTTAACTTAAACTGGAAAATTGTCACTGTAATGCTCAGCGGTGGCAAGCAATACTGAAGAGGATTAAATGACAAATAAAAAAAAAAAAAAACAATAGCCACGCACTAGTTCATAAAATAAAGATTATATATTTAATTAAAACTATTCATATATGCCAAGGTATATATGCTTATGTATTTATAGGTTCTGAGATATTTTAAATTAAAATAATTTATTTTTCAAGTAAATTATTCCAATTTGTTTGTTTCTTTTACTTTTATTTATTTATTTATTTTACAAGAAATTCCATGAAAATCATTTTAGTGAAGTTCCCTTTTTTTGGATAAGATTCCTTATGGTGAAATCCGCTTTCGAATATAATGACATTTGGTGAAGATTCTCTTTGAAAGAAATCTTAAAGACAATGATCGTATTTGAAAATGATAATGATCACTTTTGAATTATTGTGCATAAAGAACTCTATTCCGACAATATAAAGTAACTTTTCCAAATCATCAATTTTTCTACCTTATCGTAGCTTCTCTAACAAGTCGATATATCAACCATCAGAAGAATATGAATTAAAAAAAAAACATTTAGCAAATCAAAGAAAAATAATCCTATGAATTGCCAAAAAGATATCAGCTATATTTATTTCAATTTCGGAGACTTTTATTTATTTTCATTGATTAAATAATTTAGAATACATTTTGTTGCAATATATGAGTAAAGAAGCCATAACATTTTAATAAAGTTTCGCTTTATTTCTGAGAACTGAAATCCCTTTCTTGATTTTATATGCATTCATTTCCTTTACATTGACTTCGAATTAAACACATTCTAACACTCTGTTACTAAATTTACACTGAATTCTGGAATATTCTTTAGACATTCAATGACTTTTTATTGTATAATTTAAGATACATTTCTGCAATAATTTGTAAGGGACATTTACAGTAAATCATTACTAATGCTTTTCTGTCGTAAAACAACAAAATTAAATTTTGATTATGCAAGCAATTAAGTCTTATTCTGTGGCATGGCTTCTATTTCTGTCAACTAAGCACCGGTTCATCTTGCTTTACAATTCAAAAATCAGACCGAGCGCCGACATTTGCTAAAATAAAATTTTAAATCATTGTTTAATCACACTTTGCTTACTGCCAGAAATATTCCATTTCTTCATGGGAACTGTAGTCAAATACGAATGATAACGTTAATGGGTAACAGAAAAAAATAGACAGAAATCCTACAAAAGTCAGTTAAAATGCAGTTTATAATAAAATAACACTTTATTATTGTCTCTTTGGCTGTCCTGCTCTGTATTAATCGAAAGCAAGGAAAGATTATACCCTGTGAAATGTCATGGCTTCTTGGCAAATACAGTGATGTGCTTTCCTGTTGGCGTCTCCATAGATTGGAATTTAGAATTTTCCTTATTTATTTAGACGCGGACAATTGTCCTCATCCCGTGGTTGTGATAACAACAAAATGTAAATAATGTAAATAAGGATAACTCCTGAACTCAGGGATTTTCTTTCTTTCGGGTTAGTTACTTCGCCCAATATGTTCGGTCGGAGCAACTATTTAATCTATAATAGGGGGGAGAAGAAACATTCATCTCTTTCTCAGTGGCATTAATATGAAAGGGAATGCAACAGACACCCTAGAATTTATACACGGCTTAAAATTCGGTGCCAATATCTGTATCTATAAAAGACAGGATGTGTGTGTGTGTGTGTGTGTGTGTGTGTAACGAATGCACGGCAGCAATTTTCGACGGATTTGCACCAAAATTTACAGCAACATGCTCCAAGTTAGCGGAAGGCCAAAACCGATTTTGCATCTCCCAACTCACATCGATAGTGGGGATAATCGATTTTTTTCATGTAGTTTGCGGCCATTTTCTACTGGCCAGAGTGAGAGCCTATAGCTGGCTGCCACGAATAGGCAGGAAGATTCTATTGACCAGCGTGAAAGCCAACAGCTGACTGACACGAATATTAACTAGCATGCAAAAAAAAAATCGATAACTGCATTCGTCACAATTGGGAAAAATTTAAATCTGCATGGCACTTTACTCCAATTGGTTCATTCGCTTGCTTAAACTCAACGTTGATTCTGATTCCGCAGAACTGGGTTGGGTGTGAAAAAGTATTTGTTGTTAACATTCTTTTTTCATTCGGTTTTTCCAGTTACGAGTTCTTTTTTTAAAGCTGATCGTTTTGTGTTCATTTTGTTTAGTTCTTTTTTCGTAACAGATTTAATGTTTAGTATAGAGCTTAGAAAATATTCGCTGTATGAGTCGTACGATTTTTGAATCAAGTACGGGAAATGCCGGGCCATGCTTCTAGTACGTTATAACACACACAAAAGATTGGATATTACAGATTAAATGAACAGCAAGTAATGTAAAGACTTAACATCGTCCGTCTGTTGACATTGCATTCGAAAAGGGAGGGAAGATATTTACAGCAAAAGACTGATTTTAATTTTAGCATATTAATATCGCTCTCAATATGAACGTTATATTTATTACCGACATCCAGCCAATAAAAATAGAGATTATTTCGTTGGCAGATAGCTTTCCTAACTGCCGTAATTTGAACTGTGTCTCTAAATAGTAAATCACTTAATTCGCTTGACATTAATACTAACGGCGAAGAATTCAGACTTATTTATTCAACTGTTTTATTTGGCTGGTTTTCATGAACTGATATTCCGGGTTATCTGAAAAGCAAGAAGATATTTTTTTACCGTTCCTGATATGCCGTCCAGTATTTAATCAACCGTTTTTAGCTTTTATTAATACATATACACACACCCACAGATATACACGATATATTTACATATACATGCATATATACATACATACGCATTTTATATATATATATATATATATATATATATATAACCCATATAATTGTAAATCATATAAATATATAAATCCATAGACATAAATGTATGTATGCATGCACACACACACACACATATTATATATATATATATATATATATATATATATGAAAATTTCTCGGATTTAACCAGTAGAGAAGACAATATTTATGAATAAAAATGACAATAGAAAAACTGTTAATTGCTGATTTGATAAAGTCCACATTGGACGAAACGCGTCAGCAATTACTAGTTTACCTATGGTCATTTTTATTCATAAACACACACACACACACACATATATGCATATACACACACACACACATATATATATATATATACACACATATATGTATATATATATATATATATATATATATATATATATACACACACACACACACATATATATGCATATATATATATATATACACACACACACACATATATATATATGCATATATATATATATATATATATATATACACACACACACACATATATATATATATACACACACACATATATATATACACACAAACATGTATATGCATATATATACCCACACACATATATGCATATACACACACACACATATATGCATATACACACATATATATATATATATATATATATACCTACACACAACATATATATATATATGCATATATACCTACACACAATATATATATATATATATGCATATATACCTACACACAACATATATATATATATATATATATATACCTACACACAATATATATATATATATATGCATATATACCTACACACAACATATATATATATATATGCATATATACCTACACACAACATATATATATATATATATATATATGCATATATATACACACAACATATATATATATATGCATATATACCTACACACAACATATATATATGCAAATATACACACACACAACATTTATAAATCCATACACACACACACACAACATATATATATATATATATATATAATGAAATGGATTAAATGCAGCAATTACTTTAATAGATACAATTTAAGTGCTCTGTTTTTTGTTGTTTTTTTTTTTGTTTTGTTTTTTGTCTTTTTTTTAAATAAGCAGTATCAATTACATTTTCCGGCCTGAATGTTCGAGAAATTTCGTAGAAAATATGTTGGACAGTTAATCGAACCTACGACCCCAATGGGAATCATCAATTGATCTGATGTGCTATTAACCATTAAGTCACAAAGAAGCGTCTGATTAGCAAAGTCCAAATTACAGTTTATAAATAACAAATTTTCCAGCACGATCATATCAGCTCCAAACCGTACGTTAACGTAAACATTGACAACATATTAAAATAACATTAACGGAAAATATATTAAATAATTGCCGGATTTAATCCATTTCATTCAGGCCAGTAAATGTAATTAATACTGTTTATTCTAAAAAAAAAAACAGATATTTACTCAAAGTTTATCTATTAACATATAAACAGAAAATATATTAAATATATGTATACATATAAACACTTAACACATTATATAAAGTTGTAGCGTCTGTCTGTCTGTTATCGAACTCCGCCTACGGTTTTGGAGATAGACACCGATAACCACATACATTCTGAAACTACATTACCCAGGGTACTTGGATAAGTATATTTCATTTTGATCAAAGAGGGTCTCCAGGGGGCACAACCCTCTACTGATTTTTTTTTATCCTTTGATTTAAATTAAATTTCAACAAGGGAATGACTTCCAGAGTACTTTGATAAGTATATTTCATTTTGATCAAAGTGATCCCCCGAGGGGCACAACCGCCCCAAAATTAAATTTTCTCCCTTTGATTTAAATTTAAATTTGAAAGCGGGAATGAATCCTATCCAAAATATAGGAGAAGGCCAGGAGATGGAGGTCACATCGGCAAAATCAAAAGTTTAGCAATTTTCCAAGCGTAGCTTAGATGTGGCACAAGGCGGAAAGTATGGGGGCACCCAGTGAGGATCGAATTTGTTAGTCAGTCGTAATTGTTCTAGCGAGACAAGCTTGCTAGCTATTACACTACCTTGAGGTGCCTTATTTCCCTTGTTTATATGATATTGTTCAAAGCTTCATTGCGTCTATATTGAGCAACGTCATTTGGCAATGTTTGTCTTTTCAACTTGGACCAGCGTTTCCCCCGTCTTTGTTTCTCGTAATCCAGAGAACAGTAAACCAGGGTATTAACTGCATCAACACACAGACTTTGAAAAGTCATAGAATATCAAGAGCTACGAAGGACAGTAAATTGTGGAGAGCCATGATCACCGAGATTCTGAAGTGACACGGCTTATACAAGAAAGAGAAGACATTTTTTTTACGTCTAAAGAAATGCTTCTACCTTTTTCATACGGTGCACGTTTCAAATTTGGAACCATTTAATATAAACATCGACATACTACTTATCCGCCTCGACATTATCCTGGTCATCAGGTTATTTTTTGGTTTTTTTTTTTTTTTAACTTTCCTTGTCTGGAATAATGTCTTATCACGGATAATCTTAAATCCCATCGGAAATATGTTCTCTGGGTTTGAGCTCTTAACAGAAAAGAATTTATAGCAAGTATCCGACATCGAGCAAAACCCTTCAGAATATAATAGAGTCTAGGTTGATGTTTTGTAAGTAAAGATTGTCTTCCAGGTACATAAAAGTTAACAAGCTCACGGATATTGTAGCTTGATATTTTAGGAATAAAACCTGATACAAGATTTACTTAGTAAAATGAGGTTTACATAGCGTTCGTTTAAAAATGATTTTAATATCTACAGTTGTATTACTCAAATTTGATAGCTACAACTTGTGTCTGTTCAATGTCAGTTGTTCAAGTGAATACTAAAACCCTACGAAAGCAATCTTGCATTTGTTTAAAAAAACATTCAAAGATCATTGGTGGAGGTTACTCAACAGTAATCAAAAGAAAATCATCTTTGTTGGACTGATTTTGATATTTTTTCTTGATGTTTCTCCAACATATTACTTTTTGCTTCGTTAATCGCTGTCTCGCATACAAACAGCAACTAATGATTAGTCTTCGATGTTATTGGCTTTACATAATGACCACACATCTCATTTCAACCTAAATGAACAGTTGATTTTTCTACTCACAAAATCTCAGAATTGGATAGATTTAATTGAAAAGAGGAAATAACAAAATACCAGGGTTTTATGTCGTATTCAGTACTGCACATTCAATAGTCTCGTGATCTGTATGTCCATTCAGCTTTATTTATCTATATATAAAATTCTGTCACTTCCGTTAGTCCGTCCGTCCATCTAATAGCTATACACTGACTGATCGAAAGCATTTTTTTTTTGAGAAGTGCAAACAGATAAGGGCGGTCCAAGTACAAATGGTTTTACTAGGCTGAGTGCAATAAATTTTCATTCATTTTTTTAAAACATTGAAAGTTTTATTATTTAACGTAATAAATACGTCCATGATTTTAAAAATAAATTAATGATAAAAATAACAAATACTTATTTAATAAAAATGCAATATTGTTTTTTCGTGTCTTTTCTTTAAGATTTTTTTAAATATATATTTCATTCTGGTAAAATATAAGGCACAATAATGGTAGCACTATAAATATAAACACAGTAGGGAGAGTAGAGTTTGTTAATAACGACACAAAAAAATTCAATAATACTAAATACTGTAAGGATTTCAACACACGTCATTGTGTTGCAAAAAATAATAATAGCTAAAAATCTCTCGATGGTTTTAAGAACGATGCATGTCAAAAGCCAAGTAGCATGTTCTACTATTAAAAAGAAACATTAAAATGGGTGTAAAGTGGCGTAACTGATTATCATTAGAGATAGCGAATCGCTTTCGAATTCTGACCGCGGTTCTCTGTATCCGTTTCACTTGTCAAAATGGATGTAGCCATCTCCAGATATTTTGACTAAAATCTCTTGTAAATGACATGTCAAGGTCTTTTATATGTTCTTGAAAAGGCTTTGAATCTTTCTATTTGTACTTACTTCCGTCAAGTAACAACTTAACAAAAATTATCTTTATCAATGACATGTTATGATGGATGAAATACGTTGGTTCGCCATTAATGGATGACATTATAATTTAGCAACAGAAGCTTGACGAGGTACAAATCTTCAATTCTATTCTCTTATTTCGTTCGAAAAATTGTTTTTTAACGCTCTGTCTTAATTTTTAAATGGAAAGAGGTTTTTAACGTTTTTTCGTTGTCTCAACTTCTCTTGAGTTTAATATTTTCTATGGAATCAGTTAATTTTACCATGGCCATTGACAATAGAGTGTGCTAATTGTAAAATTAACCGTTTCCTTGAGGAAAATATTCGCTAACTATTAATGTCGCTTAATATTTATAAAATCCTTTTATTAAAACATGTTTTCAGGAAATTAGATTCCTGATGTCCACTTTTATAGCTCTTCCTAGTATTGGTGGGAGTAGGGCTGGCTCAAGATAATAGCAACTAGAGTAAGCCTGGGATGCCATCAAGGCTGAGGGCGCCATCATGCCACCATGTCGCGTGTTTGGAATCTTGCAGAACTTAAGTTTATTAAAAACATACCAGCGGTCGTCCATGACTCAAGGCGGATTAAATTCGCTGAATATTCTGTCAAAAGAAAATGATCTTGTAAAGAAGATAGGAATAGAAAGAGCCATAAAAAGAATTGCCGATCTAAAGGCTAGAAAAAATGTTTTGGGTAGGATAACGAATGTGTTCTTTAGCTTGTATTATATTGAATATTGTAATAAACCCGTTAATCTATATTTTCAGTTTTTCTCCTTCTGAAAGTTAAAAATTATACTTGTAATTTCGCCGAAGTTCATCTTGCCCGGGGTGCCAGCAACCCTCAGGCCGTCACTGGATAGGAGGTTTTTTTTTGGTTTTTTTTCCAAATGTTGGATATTTTTATATTCACAACAATCATATTCGTGAAAAATCTTCCGCAGATGAGAAAATCAAATTTAATATATAACTTGGAAACTCATCCAAAATATGCTCTTTTGGTTTGAGATTTCAACAGAAAAGAAGTCATGGCAAACATCAGGAAATAGTAGGATGTATGTTATCTATGCAATTCATTCCCGGATGTTTTATTTAAGTCAAAATTGATATTGTTGAGTGATGGCAATTCTTTTGATTAGGACTTGTTTGAAAGAACAAAATATTCCGAATATATTTATATATATATATATATATATATATATATATATATATATATATATATATATAAATTAGTTAATTAAGTTACGAAGAACCTACTCTACCTTGTCTCGTTAACTACAACTATCACCCTCCCAGTTAAATTACAAAAATTACACTACTCATCAATTTCTAGTCCCATTTTTACTTTCATTTCGATGTTGGAAGTGTTACCTGATGATCCGGAGTCCTTTAAATTAAAAAGGATTTTGGTGAAATAAATTATTGTAATGTTACCTAAAAGTGGTCTGTTTTTTCATTAATTATATATATATATATATATATATAACGCAAAGTTTAATTCTCATTGTGGTCGATTTGTCAAGCAAGTGACTTCATGATAACAATACTGGCCTGGGGAGACTACCCACCGTGTGTCACCGTTAGGAGATGTCAGAAAAACATACGACGAGTTGCCACAAACGTTTTAAGTGAAGTCGATTTGATCACAGTTTTCGGATGACTTAGATGGTTGTGATAACACGAAGTCACAAGTTATTATGTGTAGAGTGGGTGTATTCAGCACCCAGTCAGGCATTTGTCGTGCGCTCACGACTTCACAGGAACTGTAACTAAGGTCTGCTCAGTTTAGTTACAGAAACACGATTTGAGTTTATATCTTTGACGAAACACGAATGTGCTTGAGGGGCTGTCTGCAACACCGTTAGCTATCCACCCAGACGATCACACATGGAGAATCAGGCATTATATATGTGTGTGTGTGTGTGTGTGTGTGTGTGTGAAGGTAATACATCGGTTGGTATATAATCCAACTGGACCTTAGTAATATAAAATATTAAAACTGACCCACTAAAAGAGCTCAATGTATTTATTATTACAGAGCAAATAATTACTAAATAATAAAATCCCAAGTCTCATATGGGGAATAGCCTATTTCGGCAGAGGAAGATATCGGTCGTCTGTCTTATCAACCCCGGTGTGGACTGAGTACGTATCAGAAACAGAAATTTAACCGTGAAAGCTATTTAAAAAAAAAGTCGAAAAACTAATATAAAATTTATCCATTTCAATGTTTCAGTCAGACGAAAGGCACGAGACAGGGGTCAGAGAAGAAGATATATAAAATTAAACCCCAATATTAACCATATGACATTAATTTGGGTTTATATGAAGAATGAAATATTAATTTAAAATTAAAACAGGAATAAAAAGGGGGTTTAAAAAACTTTAAAATATATAGATAAAAGGATGTAATCTCAATCCAAGTCTTCTTCCATTACTCCACCCTAAAAGGCAACAGCTTAGATTGAGGAATTGGAGAGCCGCGTTAGAATTCCAGTCGAATCTGTTACATTCACTTAGGTGCTAATACCCTTGGGAAAGATAGGAATACTCCTCTTCTCCTCCACCCCCAGCTATGGGTTAATAGCAGAGCAGACCAGGTTCTGTAGCTTTGGATGGCAACTGGTCTACCGCAGAAATAAATGGCAACCTACTGCGGGAAAAATCTGCCTCGCCAGACATGTATCGAAAGATTACATGATCACCTAAGCGTGTATCACGTATGGCACCTAATTGAACTGAGTAGCTAATTAAGTTAAAACTATATTATGGAAATTTGAATTATTTTTATGTCGACATTTAAAGACTAAGTCATTCCTCTGATTTAATAGTTTGTATTTTATGATCCTCTTTTTTTTTCCTTTTAAACGTAAGTCACACTTATCTCTAAGACTATTAGGAATACGTGTGGAATCTATAATCTTCCAAATTATCTATCGGCTCAAACCTTTCTCCATCAATTCCCCAATTTTTTTTTTTTTTTTTTTTTTTGAAAGAGCTGCCTGGTGTTTTAGTTTTGGGTTAGAAAATGAGTGTCTATGAGTATAAAATCTCTGTTTCCATTTCTTTGCGGAAATTCCAATGTAAACATATTCTTTCTTATTTTCTTTGGGGGAAATGATCGCTTGATATATAACCCTGGTAGATCTACATTTGATCTCTACTGGACAATTTTCATCAGATCTACAATTTCAGGTGGGTTCAATACCAGATTTATTGTTTGTCCCGTAGAAATTTCTTAAAATATGGTTATTGCGTGAATTAATATTTTTATGCATGTTGATGGTACAAGAGTAGCTAATCATAATCCTTTTACTATTGAAGATCTTACATAGAAAGTTATTTTTTAAAGTGTTTATTTATTAACTTTAGAAAATGCCGTCTGATATTAATATTTGATAGTTTATAAACGAATGGGGGATTGAACCATGTATTTTTTCTTTTTCTGTGTCTACATTACATTTTAGATATTTCTGTGTTACGTATGGGGGTTGGATAAGATAATTTATTTTTAAAGGAGAGCATTTTATTACAATTTTTTATTATTGTTAAAGATGTTTATGTTGTATGATAATCGACTAATCGTAATGACTTTTGGTTATACTTGTGTGAATAGAGATATGCCATGTTTATATTTGCGTCCCTAGGTAGACACAGTAGCTAAGTATCTACTCGGTAGAGTAGTTTTCTTGTTTAGGTGTTACCCCTCTGCATCAGGTCTTCGTACAGTCGATGAATTATTGACCACCGCTGACAAGGGAGGCGTTTAAAGTGTGTCGAACATTCGTAGCTTTGTGCCAACTGAAACTAAACGAAAGCATCTGGTCTCCTTCAAGGAGACAATTCTTGCGTTCAGGGAATTAAGGAAAGTGAAAACGGTCTCATCAAGAAAGAAACGAAAAAGTAGGTCCTTTCTTACCCTGTCTTCTATAGGACGCAATTATCATCAATCAGGTTAAAATGGTCGCATGTACCCAACATTACTAACTTAATAAAATTTCGCTGGGAAAGAAGCCAACAGTCGAGTGAAATTCAACTGAGAGTGTGTGTGTGTGTGTGTGTGCACACACACACACACATATATATATATATATATGCGGAGAGAGGAAAGTGTATAGATTTATATATAAATAGAGGAGGGAGAGAGAGAGAAAGAGAGGAGAGAGAGAGATTTAGAGAGAGAGGAAAGAGAGAGAGAGAGAGAGGAGAGAGAGAGAGAGGAAAGAGAGGAGAGAGAGAGAAAGAGAGAAGAGAGAAGAGAGAGAGGAAAGAGAGGAGAGGAGAGAGAGAGGAAAGAGAGAGAGAGGAAAGAGGAAAGGAGAGAGAAAGAGAGTGAAAGAGAGAGGAAAGGAGAGAGTGAAAGGAGAGAGAGTGAAAGGAGAGAGAGAGGAAAGTGAGAGAGAGAGAAAAAGGAGAGAGAGAGGAAAGTGAGAGAGAGAGAGAGAGAAAGAGAGAGAGAGAGAAAGAGAGAGAAAAAGAGAGAGAGAGAAAGAGAAAGTGAGAGAGAGGAAAGTGAGAGAGAGAAAGAGAAAGTGAGAGAAAGGAGAGAGAGAGAGGAAAGTGAGAGAGAGTGAGAGAGAGAAAAGGAGAGAGAGAGGAAAGGAGAGGAGAGAGAGAGAAAGTGAGAGAGAGAGAAAAGGAGAGAGAGAGAGAGAGAGAGAGAGAAAAGGAGGAAAGTGAGAGAGAGTGAAAGAGAGAGAAAGTGAAGGAAAGGAGAGAGAGAGAGGAAAGGAGAGAGGAAAGAGAGAGAGAGAGGAAAGTGAGAGAGAGAGAAAGAGAGAGAGAGAGAAAGAGAGAGAGAGGAAAGTGAGAGAGAGAGTGAGGAGAGAGAGAGAGAGAGAGAGAGAGAGGAGAGGAAAGAGAGAGAGAGAAAGTGAAAGAGAGAGAGAGATGAACGCAGAAATACAGTGCAGTGAATTCATTCTTTGACAAACGGTCGTGGGTAATAAATTCATGAGTTTTGATTAATAGATTTCATTATATGAAGAAACTCCTCTCCCTTGACTCTGCATCAATGAAAAATGCAGGAAACGTCCTGGATAATCAGAGATACAATCAATAGATTTCCATCGATTTTGCATTTTTCTTTCTATTTACCTCCCCACTCTCCCTATTATTATTTCCACTCACGAATTTACTCTCTCTCTCTTACCTACGCTCTTCCTCGCAGACTATTTCCCCCTTTAGATTCTTTACTTTCTTTTCTTTCTCTCTAATTTACTTTAGTTGTCACTTTCATCCTTACTCTCCCTCTCTAGTTTCACTTCCTCTTTCTTTCTCACCTGGTTGGATTAATGATTTAAAAATACTGGTTACGATGCTGAATGCACATTTCATTTTGCCAGTTGCTTTGAAGAAAAGCATGTATTCCAAGCAGCTGTGCTGTTAGTGAAACTATTATCGACCCAGAATGTGGATTAATTCACTACGCACATGCCTTTGGGAAAAGTACAAATCTATCTCGACATTCCCACAGGTTTACGGTAAATAGCAGTGTAGACTGGGCTCTCTAGCCTTGGGTGGAAGCCAATCGAGGAAAGGGACAACTTTAAATCCAAAACGTTGGAGAAATCATTCCATCGTTGTTCCTGGCAATTCACAGACAATAAAAAAATAACATATAGAGAAACATAATCACTTACATCTTGAATGAGAATGGCATTAAAAAAAAATATACGCCAAAACTCTTTCTGAGTCAAATCCACACAAGTCATTAAACTTTCTTTTTTCTTGTCTGATAAATTTGGTGATCTTGACTAAGGGATTAAGATGAAATTTAAATTGAATGATAGAAATTGTTTAATGTAAATTCTTTCGAAGTGGGGAGATGGGCAAATGGCGGCTTCTTATGCTTTGGCATAAGACCAAAATGGAAGACACCCGGTGTAGATCAAACTCACTGCTTAGTAACCACTATTCCTCGATGAGGCGTTCTACATTACTGGTGAATAAATCTAGCCTAGTTAGTGGCAAGGCCATAAGCATAGGCGCTCAGTGATGATCGAACTAGTTAGTCTGTGGTCATGGTCAACTTAAATATCACTCCCCCATGTTATTGGTAAAGTGTATGTCTGATTGACCATAATTGAGTCGCTAGTTATATCCACATGGTATGCTTCCATATTTGCAACCAAGAGGAGCTTAGTAAATAAAAATTAGGATATAGAGCTAACCATGTCCACAACCTGAGACACACTATTTTTTTTTAAATTTTCATAACTTAGTTTTGCACAAGGTTGCAAGTATCAAGCAGCTAGCAAGGATCAAACTTACTCCTGAGTCGTAACGTTGCAGCCGTCTACTTCACTTACCACGGCAAAGTAATGGTGATATTATTCACTTCCATACAAAGAAACATTCGGCGTTCAATGTTTGAAGAGTGCTACTATCAGTTAGATTTCATAAAATCTTCCTGTTCGAAACAATTTATCAGGAAAATAAGTTTTTTTCATTGCGTTAGAAACAAAGCAATGAGTATTGAACTTTTACCGAATATCAATCTTCCTATATGATAATAAATGCTAGACAAACTACGCCCAGATAAAGAAGAGACTTGAAGCAACAGTAATGTGGAACTACGGAAGGATGCCGAGAATGCCATGCGCTGAACATGTGAGCAACGACCGAGTTTTAGAGAAAATGGAGACAAACGTTATCCTTACACTTAACATCAGAGAGATACAATTGAAATTTCTATGGAGCATAATGTGGAAAGAAAGCTTAGAAAATGTGATACTCACAGGACAGACTGAAGGCAAGGGGGGGGACAAAAGGATAACAACTAATAACCTACCTGACGAGATTGTGTAAAAAAAAAAGAGTTTATGAGAGTATACAAAAAGACAAAATTTATTGGCGCTGCAAAGGGCAAGGAAATGTGGAAAGCGATGATAGCTAAAGTCCTGGAGGAACACGGTTCATAGAACAAGTGTCGAAAGTCATTTTAATTATATAATTATTTCCCCTTACAATAACATGTGCGATCCGTTGTTGCTGCTAGAAATCTTCAAGTGGCGTGGTCTTTGCTATTTGGTATACGGAGTTATTTTTAATTCATTATCACCAGTCTGAGAGATACCATTAAGTACATTCTTCTCTAAGACCCACAGTACTCATCCGCTTGAAGTGATTTGTAATCACTGATCTGAGGAAACGACTGTAGGTACCCATGGAGAATTAAGGGATGCTATTGAAAAATGTATAAATGAATTTCGATATATTGAAGATTATTTAAAATATTTAACTCCAGTTTTCTAGTCGTTTTTAAAATCAAATCTATCAAGAATTAAGATTGGATTTACAAGGCATTCAGAAAACCAAATTAATTATTCGCAATTTACGGCAGAAGTAAAAGAAAATTAAAACATTTTCTTATACTTTGAATCGATCAAAATGATATCTCTCCCATAATAATTGTTAAACTTGTATACACATTTCAAACACTAAATGATTGTAATTAGACATAGGCAGTACATTATTATACAGTCTCTGTTCCATAACAATTGTTACATTTGCATACACACGTCATACCCTAAATGTAATGACTAATATTAGACAAGGTAGTGTTTATTTCGAATTGCTCTCTCTCATGTATATATATATATATATATATATATATATATATATATATATATATCCGTGGTTAAGTAATCCAAGTAGTTTCTATTAATATAAAATATTAAAACTCATCCACAAAAGACAGCTCGATATAATTTTATTAGGGAGCATATAGGTAAATTACAATTAAGGAGATTCAAACAATTTACCTCATACAGATGATCATTTCGTCCATAGGAATTTTATTCATTCCGCATGAGGTAAATTGTTTCGATCTCATTAACTGTGTATATATATATATATATATATATATATATATATATATATATATATATATCCACAGTAAGTAATGGGAATTGTAAAAGACTAGCCAAAACCAGACTTGAACACACATCGCGTGTTTCGACTTCGATCGTTATGTAATAAAATAAAATATGGAAGAAAATCTAGTCATTTTTTTATTTCTTCATTCAGATAACTTAAGACAGTTATTTTCATCTTTGCCGACTTTTAACAGATAAAATGTTCATCCACCGTCACCATAAACCCCTTTCAAAAATTAAACTTCATTGAACCGTATCTGAAATTCACTGGAGCATTCTCTAATGTTGCATTATTCTCAGCTATACGGCAATGGCTATAAACTTAAGAGGCGTCTACTTACAAGAGCGTAATTGATTTTGCAATAATGATTTTTAAAATTCCAAGGTCAAAGCGTGAACTAATATAATGTTCGAAAACAAAAACAAATGTAGCTTGTTCGTTTTCCGTTATCAATTACCAATAGTAATTAAGTCTTAATTGTTTCTCTCTTACTTAATTGAGGAGATAAAACAGCAGTGTTTTAAAATGTTTTTAAAAAATCAATTTTTTTCTAACTGAAATTTCAATAGGACAAGTTAATGTTCAGTTTATACTTTTTCTTTTGAAAAGGTACGTACTTACGATAAATTCTTATATATATATATATATATATATATAAAGTTTAATTCATAAATTAGTCACAATAAAAGGTTAACAGCAATGATTTAATAAAGAGAAAAAAAAATGTCATCATGCACTGTAATAAAAGCTATGTAAAGAACGAATTATTCTTTCCAAAGCATGTAATTTTTTTTATGATGTCATGAACTTTAATGTTTTTTACTTAAACAGAACCATTTACAATTTCTTTTTGTATATTTGAATTGGACGTCATTATGAAATAAAAATAATACGTGCTTCTTTGGAGTCATGTTTTTTCTAATTTAAATAAAGTTGAATTAAAGATGGAGAAAATGGACCCTTCTATCATGTTAATGATAGATTTTATTCTCATAACATTATGCATCTATCTAAAAAGACAAAATACCAACAAAAACACAAATCTCATTTATCCCCAATTCGCAAAATTTAGTCTTTAATTATTTATTTGAATTTGGCGTACAATAGAAGATTTGATCCAGAAAACACGTAAAATGGTTAAACATTAAATAATGGAAAAGTTGTACTCACAGAAAACATTGTTAATAAAACTTACCTGCAAAGAGAAAAAAAAAAGAAAAAAACACTAAGCAATCAATCAAAAACATGAATTGTATAGAAAAAAAAAAAGACAAAAACTTTTTCTACTGAAAAAGCCTAAGAAAACAGGTGAAAGTCGAATACACTTATCTGAGAATTCACAACATCAAAAATTATATCATACTTTTACATATTAGGTTGTCACACATGAAATAACGCATTTTTGGTTTGTTGGGGATTTGGCCATCTAACAAAGTAACCTCCTCAGTATATTCAAAAATGACTCTTTGTAGATAATTTTTCTTTCAATATTTTGTTAATCATAAGCCCAATAAAAATGATTACAATGAAACAGTGACGAGTCGTCTTACTGTACGAGTATAAACTGAGAAAAAGAACCATTTTTTATCGAATCATTACATACGATACTCTTTGACAACAATAAGATTAGTTAGATGCAAGTGAATCATCAAAATAATACCAAAAAACTCCACCCCTTAAATTAATTTTTACAGTATAGTGATCTTTTAAAGGGGTTATTCATTATTCATTCTTGACTCAAGGGAAAACAATAACAACCTCGTATTGCGGAGAATTTGAATGTAGGCACGAAAAAATTGAAAAAGAAAAAACCTTAGACTGAAGAATAGGAATGGCCCAGTTTTGCTACACGACATCACGTTTCTGAATTAACTGTCCAAAAGCTGCAGAGCTTGAATTATGAAATTTTGACTCATCGTCCATATTCACTCACATATCTCTCCTACTGATTGTCCTTTATTAAACATTTTCAGATTTTCATACACAATAAAACATTCTCTAATAAGGAAAAGGTAATCGACGCATTTTTTAAAGATGGGATCATAAATTTTAGAGGTACGTTTGAGAACAGTGATTCTTCAACATGGTGCCTATTTCAAGTAAATAATTTAACATTTCAGAAGCGTTTTATTCATTTCCTATAAAATACCTCATTTCATGTGTGCCAACCCAATAGATAGGCTTTTCTAAACAGCTTCAACGAAAGCATACCCCAGTCAGCATTTCTCTGATTGCATTTGCAGTGAGAGAATCAATCTCAGTAGCTGTGACGTACAAAAAATAGGGGAAATACAGAGTAAGGCGGGACAATGTTTGCTTCTACCGTCTATGTACATGGGTGGGGGTAGATTGCACATTTGACTTTTATCAAATTTGCACACGTGCCGAAGCAGATAAATAAATACGCATAGAACTGATACATCTTTAAATTTTAAAACTTGACGTTCCAGATAAGAAATCCGTCTGATAAAATTCGGTTTATTTCAATTTCAACCAGCAAGACAAAGACAGTCAATTAGAATCCGATTCCAAACCTAACAAAAGTGTCGCCCTGTATTATGTGACGTATACCAGAGAATATCAAATGGTCTGGATCAAATTTAATGCCAGTATGGAAACTTTGTTCTGGAAGAGATTAATCTGCGATGACCCCTAGATTACTGAGGTCACCTCTGATGATCCCATCTTATAGTTACATTACGATGAACAATTCTGTTACGGTCCCCAAATTTAAAGAACGTTGAACCTAGTCCATACCTAGATGTAAGTTTGGGTGTGGCGTAATGGATAATGGCTGGGAATTGCTAATATGAGAGACCAGTTCCAATTCCAGTTGGATTCGTCACAAATATCCTTGTGAAAGTGATGAATCCACCTCTTTACCCCCAGATACGGGTTAATTAGTAACCACTTAAATAAGTACCAGCCACGGGTAATTAGTATCAGTTTAATCATTATTATCTCCGAAAAAATTATTACCATCTAAAAATATTTTCTGGTTTCAAATAAACTGTAAATTGTTGATAAACCGTAGGAAACGAATCAGTCAGATGATCCTGAAATATTTTTCAATCTGTGTCACAGCGGAACATCAGAAAAGTCAGCTGCATCAGCGTGTTGACATAAAAGAACTACCGCTTAGTCATCAAATGCAGATACGTGTCTCATATGATATTAATGTAAACAGCGCTCATGTTATGAGTGGGAGGAAACCGTTTGACAGATAGTTATGTAAACACCCACTCCCACAATCAAAAGAGGAAAGGGAGCCTCTCACATTTTGGCGAGATCTGGAATCCATGTTAGCAGAAAGTTCCAGAGTCAAACACCTCCACTAGCCGACATATCTGCTGTTCGGTAAAAAATTATGTCACGTTTGACAGAATTAGTCTCGCATTTTCATTAGTAATGTAAAACGATAAGGTTAGAGTTCAATTTTATAATTGTTACAAAAACCATTGCTACACGGGATTTCTTCCGGTAGTTCTTTGCAGTCCCCCCCACGGAAAAAAATACGAATTTATAGACGATACCAATGAAAGCTTATATAATACAAATTTATAAAAAGATCCGAACAGAAATAATTGTTTTCATTTGACATATACGATGAATGTGATGCCAATATTATAGTATTTTTTTTTTCCAAAAATATTTACCCACTTTAAGTCGTTTAAGTGTCATCAGGATTTAAGCTGGCTTCATCCAATCAAGTTTACAGTGATTATCGATATTTACCAAATTTAACTGTAGACAGAAGAAGGTCAAGTGAAGCACGGATAGGAGGAAGAAGATCGTATCGAATCTTTCAAGTGGAGACAGATTATTCGCTTTACAAGCAAGCATTCTCTTTTTACTTTTCCTTTTGTGATTCCGGTATGAAACGCACTGCTAATCGATTTCGTAAGCTGTTCGCTTGCTTGAAAACTACATATATGAGAGAGAGAGGACATAGGAATCAACACTAAATGATGGTTATCAGTGTCTATATCCATGGTTCAATCTTCCACTCTCTATTTCTGTAAATGTATGATCACCGAAGTTAAGCAACGTCAAGTCTGGTCAATACTTTGATGATGACCGCTTCGGAATACCAGGTGCTGTAAGATGTTCGGGTGGTGTTATGAATAACGACTCGGATTTAAAATCAGAGAGTCGAGTTCGAGTTGGGCTTTTTTTAAATACACTTATGCGCAGATACCCTTCGCAACCACAACACCCAGATATGGGTTAATTCGTAAAACTTGTATTAATATAAATCATTATTATCACCAAAATCTCCTTGAATCTAGAATTATTTTCTAACTTTAAATATGCAGCAAAAGGTTGATAAGCCTCATAAAACAAATCAACCAACCAAGAATATTTGTATACACACTCCGATATTGAGCAGCCCTGATGAAAATACCTAATTCAAGCAATACACAAAGAAACTGACCACGACTAATATTTCGTCATAGAGCACTTTTTTGTGTCGCTTGTCAACTCCTTGAAGATGTATTTTATAGACAGATATGAGTAGACGGTCAGACAGATATATATATATGTGAATAGGCTGACGTAGACACACAGATACATAGGAATAGACTGACATAGATATGAATAGGCCTAGATACATATGAACAAAAGAACAGAGGGACTGATATATATATATATATATATATATATATATATATATATAGTTAGGAAAAGAGAAATAGATATGTAGAAACAAATAAGAGACTGAGATAGATATTTGACACTTATTTTATTTCCCCGTTATTTTACGTTGAGCTATTTTCAAAATATGACTTTTTTAAATAACGTTCTCAAGATTTATTTTTCCCTTCGAATTTTTGAAAAGAAAATATGTCAATGTATCGACTGTTCGAAATGTATTTCATTCACACATTATTCCAATTCTCAAATTCTATAATTTCTTTCTTTTTTTTTTTTCTCCATGCATAGATTGCAATTTAGTCTTTTTCTAACTTCTTTTATCATACTCCATTTCTTTAACAATGTTTCCATTTTATGTCTAACATATGGTTCTGGTTCTGCCACGTCCAGCGATGATATGAAGATCACATTACCACTGCCATCTACCAGTTCGAGCCGCTATCTGAAAATTGGCGACGAAACTGGGGACAGACCACGCAGTCGATGGAAGGACGTTGTCCGCCAAGCCTTCTAGCAGTTTCATCGGGCACTATAAGATGTTTCGACGCTCTGCCAAGACCATGAGAGCTAGACGGACAAGGTGACTCTCGTGGAATCAACCCCTTCACGGCATGAGATTTAGCAGTAGCAATTTGTTTGAACCTCACTGTGAGCTCGATATCGTCCTAATTCCATGTTAATTTCTGCTTACTCCGTAGATTAGCCAGTAAGTCTCTAACATGAAAAATATTATTTTATACAATAAATATTTATTTTCAACATAATAATTCTCTTTTCACTGAACTAAATGATGGAGTCAGTCGTCATCCTAAAGATCGACATTATACATTGAAAATTTAAAAAAAAATCAGCTGTGTTTGTTTACAGACATTGATCAAGCTCTGTTTATAACTGCAATTTCGTGTAGTAAAACACGCCATTAATTAATTCTGTTAAATTCTCATTGCGTTTCTCTCAATTTTTCGCTTTGAAACAGACGAAGTGCCACCTAGCCTTGGAGTGGTGGCATCAAAGTATTCTCTTGTACCGATTGGATTAATTATTAGTGGACACATTCTTAATGACATTAGATACGCTGGTAACGTCATGCTGATAGTAGAAACTGTAAGACAACTGCAGAAACTCGTTGACAAGGTACTATTTTTTGTTTTTTATTTCACAATATTGTTCATTCCCCCTGTACAAGGCCCGGAGATACTAGGGGTAAAGGGTTACACAGTATCAGACACTGTTTATGCAGATATGTTGGTTTGGTATGTTTTACGGTATATCAACCTCAATGGGCTATTTTATGCCCACAAGATTTTTAGGATAGGTTATAAAAAACTATTTTTATACTTTAATAGTTTTTGTTTTTTTTTTTACCCCAGTTTGTATGGGGAGGTAACTATTTTCCCCATAGCAAAGATTTTAACAGGTGCTACCACTTTGGGATAGGATGGACCAGTGAACAACAGCAATTAAGTCGTAGTTCCATACTCCACAAAACCTCACGATATGCCGAATGTAGTTTATCGCCCTACCCAGGACGATGCATACTGGGTAGATAATAGGTTCTAGAGGGTCGTTCGAAAGTCTTGTCACCCCTAAAAAAAAAATATATAATTTTCTATTTCAGATGGCTGACACGAGCTCCTACATTTTGGAAGAGAGGTTGAGTGACAAGACTTTTGGACCACTCGCTAGACTTGAACAGGTTAAGACTGTAGTGATTAAGAAAGCCTCCTCTTGGGAGTCGGTTCCACAGAGCAACGGTTTGTGGGAAGGAAAAGAGGGTGGTTTGCTGCAAGGCGCGTAGCATTGCGGGTGTTAGCCATGAAGGTAAGAACTAGTGAAACTAAGGAATGTAATTTGTCTGAACACTTTCTATAGTAAAGAAAGCGAGAAGAAAAAACTATCAACTGTAAGAAAATAAAATGAATAAGGGTTAACGAGAGAGAGTCCAAGATACAAGTTGGAGGCATCGGAATCGAGCAAGAACAATGTAATGATGCAGGAAATTTTCTAAAAGACAATGGATTTACGAAACGAAAATTTGAAGACGCATTGGAATAGTGAAAGCTGCCTTCGTAAATCTAAGCAAATTATCAGGATACAAGCGATTTTTGTCAAAATAAAGAAGGTAGTTTAAAAATCTTATGTAATATCAATCCTCCTATATGTTGAGGAACATTTTTTTTTCTTTTTAAGTATAGTGTTTAAATATCTCACAATTTTCGTTATGTGTACAAACTGTATATTAACTCGTCTAATAAATTAAAACGAGGCGCGTATATGTACACTGCATGTGCGTATTTTTGTGTTAAATGTGAACATATTTTTGCTTGATTCATTTTGATAAAAGGTCTTACATTGAATTCGACACGGTATTTTAAACTCGGTTTCCTTGAAAATTGAACAGCTTTGAATGTAATGTATTGAAATCAAGGAACACAATAGATAAGCACTCTGCCTTTGTTAACACTCTTAATGGAATTCGTATACAGTACCATACTGATTTTACCAAATGGCATTTTAAAGACAAACGCTAGAATAAGGTTCAGGTCTGTCGAATATACCCGAGGATACAACGATGCTAACTGAGGAACATAGAACCGCTTTTTAAGAAAGCTGTAGGGTGTTTGAAAAACCTAAGTAGGAACGAAATTTATCGATGGCATTCACAAGTGTAAATCAGAGAACAGATTTAAAAAAAAAAAAAAAAGATTTAAGACGGGTCAAGAGATTTAAAAAAAATAAATATTGAAAGGATAAAATTCCGAATAATCGCGGATATTTTGTAAATTAAAAAAGTCGATTTGTCATAATCTTTCAGCGCATAGACGTCTCTTTGTGTAACGATTATCAGCGAGCCGAGTTCAAATTCCGGTCCAGTCTGTTACGTTCATTTCGCACTAACGCAGTTGGAAAAGGCATGAACCCATCTCTTCTTCTTCAAGAACAGAGCAGAAATAGGTTCTCCAACCTGAATATTTAGTTACAATATTTTTGTCCAATATATAGAAATCGAGATATGTTTGATGGAATTTTTAGCTGTTAACAAAAAATGCCACACTGGGAAACCATTAATCTTTTCCAAAATACATAATATATTTATCAGCCTCATATCTTCTTTTTAGTAATATATTCCTTCGTTATGATAAGTGACATTAGCTAAGTATGATAGTGTTATATTCATTCAAATTAGCGAGAATTACTTTGCTAATCCGAAACTTTTTGGGCGCTATTAGACTATCGCACACATCATGACACTCACTCACAGAGGTTTTTTTGTCTTCCTTTCTTTTGTAGTTTAAAAAACAAATAGAAATAGATTTCCCTTTTTCTTAATAATTGTTTCATAATTTATGGATTTTAATTTTAAATAATACATTTCATTTCAATCTCTTTCTGACTTTCATTTTAGAAACTTTTGACATCAGAAACACATTTACAGAAGCTTTTTAAAATCATTGCTAGTAGTTTGTAAATTAAATTTAATTATTAATAAATGCAACAGACCAACTGTTGATATTTTAAATTAATTTTATGAAGTGAAACTTAAAAAAAAAAAACTGTTTTAAAAATAAGTTTCTTTTCATTTTATACATTTATTTGGTTAGGTTTTACTTTTAAGCGGGGAGGGGGAATGTAATAGAGCCGCGTTTTGTTTTCCATTAGTTTTATTTGAGTGTTTTCTTGGTGTTTTTTTTTAATTTTCATGTTTTCAAAAGCAATATTAAAATATTTGCGACCAAAGAAATACCGATTTCGGTAAAACCCCAAGAATAGTCATACTGAAAATGTAACCAACATATATTACCATAATCTTGGGCACCTCGCTAGAACATTTACGAATGAGTAGCGAGTTCGATCCTCACTGGGTACCCCTACTTTCGGCCTTGTGCCACATCTAAGCTATGCCTGGAAAATCAATATCTTTCCATGGTACTGGTAAAATTGCAGGATTCGAAAAATAAAATTTAACTATCAATACCGAAATTTAGCCTTTCCGTACGACACGTTCTACAGTAAGCAATCATTTTCTCTTGTTTGTATGACTGATTGCTGAGACACTCTTTGTCTCGTTATATAGTTTGAAAAATAATTTATCTGGTACTGATAGGTACTTACAATTTCATTTCCGTTTGAACACATACACCATGGAATGTGGCAACGTTGTTTTTCAACATTTTTTTTAAAATATAGTTCTTCAGATTGGTCAAAATCTTATAGCAGTAAAATATCTTAAGTGATAGCTAGTGAATTAGTACAAATTGTACTTTAATTTGCTTATCTTATTCTTTTACATCCCTGCCTTCATTTGACATCGGTTTATTTTAATTTCGAATTTTCTCTCTTGCAAAACCACGCCCCCGCCGTTTGTGGTCAAAGGATTTGCCAATTCCAGCTGTTTTTTTTTTTGTTTGTTTTTTTTTTTGTTGTTTGTTTTTCGGCTTTATTATGAACTAGTAAGTTTTTTTTACACCTATACTTATGAAATTTTTATGTGGATGAAATTTTTGTCCTTCCATATTTACCTCCCTTTCGTAAGTAACTATGGCAATTTAGAATTAAAAAAATGTCATAGTGGCTTTATTAACTTGCTTGGGGTGAAATGATTAAGAAAGAATAAATAAAAAATACATGAATTCTCTTAGTTTTGTATTTTTTTTTTCTTATTTGTTTCTTTGTAAATATATCCTTCACAAAAGCTGTTGTTCTTGTTTATAAAATCTATCTCTGATCATTGAACTAAAATCATCATAATCTAGTTCGTGTGGAGCTAATCAATGAAGCAACAGAGATATTTTGCAGGGTTAGATAATGGCGTATTACATCAGAGTGATTTTTGCCAACACTTTACATTGATACTCATCGTTCAAGAATTGTGCTTTTATTTATTCTTTGTGAATATTTGAAATTCTGTACTTTTTCGAGCGTTTTATTTTTTTTAAAGATTCACTTATTTGCGTCTAGCAACATTGAGGGTAAGCGAAAAGTGGAAAATGACATTAAACCTGAATTCTGGGAGCAACGGGAAAATAAAAAGACCGCATACTCGCATGTAAAAACCCATTGTCACTTTAGGGAGAAAAATCATTAAGATGCCCTAATAACAAACAAATAGAATTGGTTGACTTGAAAACGAATTGAATATTAGAAATGGAATCTGATAATCTCACTTCATTCTCTAATTCATTTAAAGCTATTATTAACCAAGGTATATTTTCTGAATCCAAAATTATTGATCCAAATTATATCCCAAACGACATCAATGTGAAAAAGCAATTTTGACTATGAAATTGTTTTTTTTAAAAAAAAAAAAAAAAAAAAAAAGGAATCGTTATTGAACTATCAAAATTTTAAGAATTCTCTAATCGTAGTGACGAATTTAAATCTAAAAATTAGGCGTTTAGCAAAATAAAAAAAAAAGATTTTAAAATATCTCATCAAGGGAAATATACTTCAGTTGTTATATTAAATCAATAAATTATGTGAAAATGCTAACTATATCTACCCATCTATCCTGATTTCTTATGCGGAATGCGAGACATTTTAAACAAAAATTAAAGGCAATAAATTTGAATCGTACTATACATAAGTACACGTTTTTAGAAAATTTTTACTCGGTCTGAAAACCTCTTATTTGAAACAAAAAGATTGCAAATACTCTCAGTTAACTCAATAAATAATAAAACACAAAGTAGGAATATATTGCTGATAGCAATTGCTTACAAACAGGTATTTGCCAGCAATATTTTCTTCTTTCTTAAATAATGACAATAATATTTCATAGTTTATATATATGCCTTTACTTACGATTGCAATTCGTTCCATGACGGAGCTCGTAACATAAATTTCTCGTATATTAAATCAATTTTCCTGATTGAAATGAATGGAAATGCCATTAATCTGTTCCGGACCCCGAAAAATCACTGCAATTTCTTTTGTTACATGTTAAATGAGAAAAACGTATTTATAAATAACGAATATTGTATAAATAACGAATATTGTATAAAAACACAATAAAATAGAATGTACTGCAATAAATAGGTTTTATTAAGTATAATATGCAGCATTTATGTAAAGTCATATTAAACAGAAAAGTATGATTGATTGACAAGTTAATGTGTATTGCCGGCTATGTAGAGTTCGCACCTTTCTCCGAAAATATGTTTTGAAACGGAAGTTAGAAGCAGGCAATGGTTTAACTTCCGGTTCAGTTTTATTCTTTAATTGTCAAAAATTAAATATTCTAGTGAAATATATGAACGATAGTGAGATTTTAATATGGTACAAGTCTTCAATAATATTTAAATAGGAATGGCTGTATTTAGGGTTGTATTATACCCAATGATGCAATTTATTCCTCGTTTTCAGTTTCAGAAACATGGCCTCGTATTATAGTAAAGTTGTACTATCCAAAAATAAGATATATTAATATTTTTGCAACACTTACTGTGAATAGAAAATTTGCATGGCGCACCTGAACTTCTACGCAAATATTTTGAAGCACGTGATGTGAAAATTCCCCGCACCCAACACGCATCAAGGATTTAGAATGTGCAACTTCGACAAAGTCCGTTGAGAGAATTTTTTTTTTTACTGTAAATCATAATCTGATTAGCTTCATCAACCGAAAACAAATTCCTATGCATTTTAGGTTTCCACATTTACTGGTGGGATCTAGTGAATTGTTTTCACGTTGGAAGAAGCGTTATAAGCAAGGTGTACGTACTGCAACTTCATAGCAATTATTAGTGGAATTTTTTTTTTTTTTTGAGAAAGGGCGAAAAAACGTGAAGCTATAAATGAATATCTATGTGATATTTAGTAACTAAAATATGTACCCATCTAATTAAAAAAAAATTAATACTTTTTTCCATATTTCACTTGAATTTTATTTTCCAAGTTACGCCACTATTTTTAATCTTTTTAATGTGGTCACCCTCTCGAACTCAGACTAACATGACTCTTTACAGAGTCCTTTTCTTTGTTACAGTGTAACCCGGATATAAGAGAGTTGTCGGGACCGGAGACTAAGTCTCTTATATCCGGGTTTGGTCTATTTTATATACATTAACACAGGCTCTAATTTGGGACCAGAGAAAATCTCTTATATCCGGGTTTGGTCTATTTTATATTAACACAGGTTTGGGACCAGAGAAAATCTATATCCGGGTTTTTATATCCGGGTTTGGTATTTTATATACATTAACACAGGCTCTAATTTGGGACCAGAGAATCTCTCTATATCCGGGTTTCTCTTATATCCGGGTTTGGTCTATTTTATATACATTAACACAGGCTCTAATTTGGGACCAGAGAAAATCTCTCTTATATCCGGGTTCTTATATCCGTCTATTTTATACATTAACACAGGCTTAATTTGGGACCAGAGAAAATCTCTTATATCCGGTCTATATCCGGGTTTGGATTTTATATACATTAACACAGGCTCTAATTTGGGACCAGAAAAATCTCTTATATCCGGGTTTCTCTTATATCCGGGTTTGGTCTATTTTATATACATTAACACAGGCTCTAATTTGGGACCAGAGAAAATCTCTCTTATATCCGGGTTTCTTTATATCCGGGTTTGGTCTATTTTATATACATTAACACAGGCTCTAATTTGGGACCAGAGAAAATCTCTCTTATATCCGGGTTTCTCTTATATCCGCACTGTATATGCAAACTGCAAAGACTTTTTGGGAATATTCTTGTTTTTCACTCCTTTCTTCATTCATTACGCGTTCACTGTATTTTTCAAATTTGCTCAGTGTTTTAGGCGATATCCCCGCCCCACTTGTGAATCCATATTTTGCTAATTTCGTCACCATTTCATAATTACATCTAATAATACTTTCACTTTTATTCTTATGCCTGAGATCGTGTAAACTGATGGCAGAACAAAAAAAAAAAAAAAAAAAAAAAAAAAAAGATTGCTAAGAGTTACATCGGATAGGAATTTGTAGAACTATAATCAAAAAACGGAACATAGAAAAATCTTCAAAAATATATTTGGTTATTGACCACCTCAATTGGTCTATCCAATCGCGGAGTATTTTCGGCGAAAAATCACAAAAAATTAACAGTACATTTTCTGTAACTGAGTGTCCTATGATACCCCAAAAAATTAATGATGTAAATTCTCCGACGAATTATCTTTATAAATAATACATTACGCGCTGCAAAAAAAATGAAATTCAAGAAGCGTAAAAACAATATTTTTTAAAAAGATTTTCTAAAAACTAAACATTTCTAAATTAATTTTATTCATTTCTGAATAAGTACTGCAATTTACACTGAAATCCGGCAATTTTCTGATTTTTGGAAGAATTTCTAAATCAGTGTGATTTCCATCGCAAAGTGACGATATTTTCCCCATAGTAATTTATGGTCACCTGCTGACACAGAAAAACGATTTTTGCCAAAGTTTAGAAGTTCTAAAAATCATCAAGAAATATAATTTAACTGTAAAATAATCCTTTGGTATTTACTCTTAATAATAACAAACATTATGAAGATTAAACTGTTTTTATTAAGTTGGGGACATTTTTTTAAATTGTGTATACTCATTTTTTGGTGAATCATTGGAGGTTATATATATATATATATACATACAGAGAGGGAGAGAGAAGATATTTCTTATTTTCCTCCTAATTGAAAACGAGAATCAGTCAAAATAAAAGAAAATTGTAAAAACTAACCGTTCTTTATTCCTTCAAACGAGAGAAAATTCTTTATGGCAAACCTACCACTTTCTTTCATTTTCATTAGTGTATGCGGATATAAATGATTGTGCAGATGTTTTAATATTAAACTTTGGTTCCGTGTAAATCTTCGTTTAGTCTGTAACCTCTTCCCGCCAAATTCCATTTTACTTTCTGCCGATACGCATGCGCACACTTTTCACGCCGCTGAAAGATTTAATGCGGCGGAAAAAGCAACTCGGTTTTCATATCACACTTTCCGCTTCAAAAGCGCGCATGCTCGGAACGCCAGCTTTTCGAAAGGCAATACTCACATACAATCTACAAGTTTAGCACGGAAGGAGGGAGAAAGCTCTTATCACAATGGTGCCAGGACACGATCATACTTTATCTCCAGAGTGATGACGTTAACCGCTTGGCTGGATCGCATAACTTCAAACTTAAAATAGCAGACATCACACACACACACACTATATATATATATATATATATATATATGAAATGAGCAAACCAAATTTTCATTATATTTCAGCTACTTGAGAGGCTACTTCGTGGGATACAGTGGAAAGTAAATGCTAGTCTTTACATTTGGGCAGCACCGTGTAAAAATATATATATATATATATATATATATATATATATATATATATATATGTATGTATATATATATATATATATATATATATATAGAGAGAGAGAGAGATAGATGAACACACTACACTTGTGGTGCAACTTAATGTTTCATGGTTTCTCAGTTCGTCAGGCACATATGACGAATTAGGAAACCATGAAAGTAAGTTGAACTACAAGGTATTGTATATGTGTATCCATTAATATGTACTTTACGGCTCTATTTAATAACATTGAGCACTGTTTTCTTTGCATCATAAATTGAATTAAATAAATATTTATTTCCTTATATCTGAATGAACGTTATCTCACGCATATACAGTTGCTTATATCTCGTTATATATATATATATATATATATATATATGAAGAAATATAGTTTTAAGGCATGCAATATTTATGGGATAAAGTGCTCAATATCAGAGATAGACCGTATACAAATATAAAAGTGAACATTTATGTCAACAACTCAGAGTCGACAGGAAGCATTAAACAAACTGTTGCCTCCGAGTGTTGACTTTAATTATATATATATATATATATATATATATATATATATATATATATATATATAGCTGGTCACCCGACTATTAGGGCGTGATCAACAATCTGAACAAGGCCAGCACATTCAAACCCTCACTTACGGTGACTTGTGTTCTGTCTACCCAATTTCACTCACAACGCTTGGGTAAATCCGCCACTTTAAGACACTTTCCAATGGCACCACACGCTGGGATTGTCCCCCTCCAGACGATAGTCTCCTTCCTGACAAATCAACCGTGGCGAGATTCGAACCCGAGTCTCCTGGGTCAGAAAGCGAACGTTCTAACCACTCGGTCAAGCAAGTGTGTGTGTATTTTACCAGTTTGTGACCGGAAGAGATAATTCTAAGGAGGATATAAATCCAGGGAGAGCTCAATGTAGACTACAGAACATTATAATGATAATTAGAAGATGGAGACTAATTATCCATTTCATTTATAATTTTTTATTTATAAATTATAAACGAGATGGATAATTAAAGTCTCGATCTTCTTATCATATATTTATTTATTTATTTATTACATCTACGAAATTCAAGAAATTTTCTATCTAAAACATAAGTCTTTTTCGTTAGAAACAAAGAAAAAAAGTTCAAAACTGCTGTGTAATACCATTTTTCCTATATGACTGCGAATGCTGGACAATTTCCTCACAGATGAAGAAAAGACTTAAGAAAACATCTGGTTATCTAGAAAAATACTGAGAATATCATGCAGGGAGCAATATGGGAGTTTTAAAAAAAATGGCAAGAAAAATACTCTTTTACTTAAAATCAGGAACAAAAGGTAGAAGATTCTGAGACAAAATGAAAAAAGAGAGTTTGGAGAATTTTACACTCACATGACATATTGAAGGACAATGGAAAGCAGCGTGCAACCTTCCCAATGAGCTTGTTAAAATGATTGTCAGAACAGGGATTGATAGCTGAAACGTTAAAGCTTATTAAGAGCTACAAAGAACAGAAAGTTATTAAAAGCCATGATCATGCACATCCTGCAGAGACACGGCACATATAAAGAGATGGAGGTACAAAATTGATGTACCGGCGGCGTAAATGATCTCGCTATGGAAAGTAGAATCAGCGAACTGAATCCAAAAGCCGGCCTCCTGTGTTACATTCACTTCACATTTGTGCCCTTGGGAAAGGCATGAACTCATCTCTTCGATCGCGATCATTTGTTATCTTATATGGAAGAGTGGGCTCTATAGGTTTGCATGGCAGTCATTTTTGGCGAAGAACACTGTAATCAGAATCGCTTAAAACTGAAAGAGAAATCAATCGAACATGATTCCCAAGACGTCAGAGAAATTCGCACAGAGAATGGAAAGGAATATGGTGAAAGCCATTATCGCCTACGTCCTGAAAGAACATGGCGTTTAAAATATTTTTCAAAGGGGCGAAATTTTCCAGTTTCTTGGCTTTCTGCTGTCGACACCTGGGTGCAACTTTGACTTTACCCTCCTCACCACAATGTTTTATGCATGTTTTCATACGAATATCTTCAAGTCAAAATGGTTTTAAGGGAGTAAAATTCCACAATTACTAGAGAATGACTTATCTTAATTCTGATTAGGCAATCGAGACTCGTAAACAGTACCATTTACGGTACCTTTTTTTAACTTCTTTGTAATTAAATGGAAATTAATAGCAAAAGTTTGGAAATCCTTTTAAATAGTTTTTTAAATCAAGCAATGGCTATCATAGCAAAAACACGTTATTTATTGCATATAAATACCATAAAACTACTTCAGTAACATATACGCACACATTTATATAACTTTCTTTAGTATATATATATATATATATATATATATATATATATATATATATATGTGTGTGTGTGTGTGTGTGTGTGTGTGTGTGTGAAAAGCTACTTAAGTTATTTTGTGTACAAAACGAAAAACTTTTGGGGGAATACAAAAAAAAGTAGGTCTATGCGTCAGTTGTGAAAAAAAAAATGCAAAGACTATATAAATGGAAAATAGACAGAAAATATATACATTTTGTAAGCGACTGAGAGCTGCGATACTTCGATTACCATATTTCTCTTCTTGAAGAAAGGGCGTTTCTGTTTTCCTAAGCGAATGGCAGTCTCTCGAGACAAAGACACATACTGAAACATCATCGTCAATCAGACATGTTGATGAAGACCTCCGATTATAGCCCTAGTCTTTTGTCTCTTTCAAATGATCACAAGAGACAGATGGGTCCGTAGGAATTTTACATTAGCATACGACACTGAACTTCTCATCTAAACTCTATAATAAGACGAATACAGTCCTTCCTTCTTACTTTCTGTTCATATTTAAGATATTACATTGTAGCTGATAACATATTGGTTATTAGAAAAGAAAACAGAACCAGAAAACAAAGTTCAAATTTTTATACTCAGACTTGTAGGAAAAGAATGAATTTAATGTCTAAGAATAAGGCCCGTGTACGCATAAATTAACAGAGAGGCATAAATTAAAACACTGGGTAAGATGTAAACACAAAAAACATGGCGAAGTATTATTCATGTAACAGCTAGAACAGTATTAATAATAGGCGCATGCGTATGTGACGTCACAATGAAAATGACTGCTACTATAAAACACTGCTAAAATATAGGATTGTGTGGTGTGGTTGAGCAATTTTTTTTTTCATGTCAAAGATAAAATGTCTAAAGAAATTCCTCGTGGACCTACTGCTATGTAATTATCAAAAAGCAAGTATTGATCTAGTGTAGTAGCGGTAACTGACTTTTGAACTATTTTTAAGGCTATCAACGCTCATAAATAACAGGATACAACATGGCGTCCATTGAATCTTTGATTTCAGACAGCAAAAGCTTTGTGAATTGAACCAAGGATGCAGCGGTAGTGAATGCCGGACAATCTCCACACAAATGAAGAAGGGACTTGTGGTAACAGAAATCTAGTTCTACAAAAGAATGCCGAGAAAACCATGGGTGAAACACGTGATCTGCGGGCAAGTTTTAAACAAAATGGAAAATCTCGATTATAATTACAATGAGAGTTGAAATGTCTTGAACGCGTAATAAAGAAGGACGGCTTGGAGAGTTTGCCACTCACAGAACATACTGAAGGCTAAAGGAGCAGAGGGAAACATCGAGCAACCTATATAAAGAACGTGTGTAAATGGAGAGCACATCAGGGATGTGAGGGCTACTAGAAAATCAAACACTGCTAAGATCTACAAGAATAGAAAGTGTAATACTTGCTCGAAGTTTGCGTTCATATTATAATATTTATGAGTTGAATATCTGCAATTTGGAGCGAGTATTGAAACGTTACCGACCAGACCGATTTCCCATGAGCAATATTTTGACGATTCATCATTGAACTTCTTATTTTGCGAAGTGGGCTGTACAGAGATCTTTCCAGCGAAGTTCGTACAAGTCTAGTCTCCTGGGAGACAAAACTGGTCAATGTTCATTTTTTCACGTCTATTTTGCTATATATTTTTATCCTACAGATCGCTCTCTCTCTCTCTCTCTCTCTCTCTCTCTGAATTCTTCAATATCTAACCAGTAAAACATATCTGTATATTTCGAAATTAACTTATTTATATTGCTCACATTCCTTGCTTTCTTAAACTTTTGCCTTCCTTCTCAAGGGATTTCTCACGTTCATAATCTCGCATCCTTCCAAAGGAATTTTTCTGATGTTGTTTCTTCTGACGTCCTTCCTGTTGATATTTCAGTGATTTTTCGATCTTAAACTTAACGTCTTTTTTTTTTTTTTTGTTTAATTGAACCAAGTCTGAAACGTATAAAAACTCTAACGCTCTAAACGAAATATAAAATGATCAGACTTCCCTAAAAGACAACAACCACAAACCAAAGAAAGTAGCAACAGCTTAAATCTCGCTAAAGGATCAAAAAAAGTATTCTGATTCCCATGAAATATTTTTTTTATACAGAGAAACGAAAACTTCCGTTACGTTTAAGTAAAAAATTAAAGACATTTTTGCTGAAATAAATTTTATTGGACAGTAAAATTGTCCTTTACTTCTGCTCTACTTTTATAATAAAAATATAATTTTCTTATATTCCGTGCTAATAGGAATATATACTTGAAAAAACAAGGTAGATAAAATAAGTAAAGGTTTATTGTACAAAACCAATACAATAAGAATAAAAAGGTAACAATTATGCACAAGGTCATCGAAAGTCAATCCAGTCATGAGTGCTACTATTGGAAGGTCGGTAGTTCTCGCCTAATTCAACAGATCCCAAATAGACGGTATCTAGCAACTGCCCCACGCAGTCACATGTGGCACAAGGCCGAAATTAATGTGGCGTTCCCCAGTCCGTAGGCTCGTCCAAAAAAATTCCCGTAGACCCCGTATAAACGGGATCGGGTCGGTCTACCTCCCCGGGCGAGACTCTGCCTTCGGGCAGAGAGTTCGACAGTACATCTGGAAAATATTCAAGCTAGATTCTATAGTCCGTTGACTTACAAATACAACATGGGTCGTCATTACTACCTATAGTGTAGTCATTCATGGGAGTGACAGGTTATTCCAGTACATCAGAAAGGTACCGATACAAACCCTTTTCCTCAACAGCTATGGATTTAATAGCAAGAGAGTTTGGGCATTCTAGCCTGGTTGGCAAACAGTCTACAACAACAATAATTGAATTCGAAAGCAGTTGAGACTCTATCCTTCGGCATAGCCTCGTCCGGGCTCCTCTCTGCCCGAAGGCAAAGAGTTCGATAACAGCTGAGTAACAGATCCCAGCTAGACAATATTTACGAGCCTCCCTAGGAAATTTTGGCCCGGCCAAAAATATTCCCTTTTGAACCCGTATAAACGAGTATAAACGAGTTCAGGGTCAGTCAACCTCCACGAACGAGACTCTGCTCTTCAGAGGAGCCTCGTCCGGGTTCCTCTCTGCCCGAAGGCAGAGAGTTCGATCGTCTAGCTGGAATAGGTCGCAGCTAGTTCTCAGTAGTCGTTTGCCTTACAGATACTTATAGTTAGTGATGACCTATAGTGCAGTCACTCATGGGGGTGACAGGTTATTCCATACATCATATTTCATCCTTCTAGTAATCTTTCACTATAAAACAAATCTCTTACATGACGAACAATTGGTAATCCGAAGATGAAACGGCCATTGTTTTTTTGTACTAGTGTTGTTCACCGAATTCAAGCCACAAGAGCCACTTGAGGTCACGGTTTACTGAATCAAATGCCCGATATGAATGTACACACACACACACACATATTTGTTGTAACCTAAAAATGGTTACTGAAAGAAGACTAACCAAAATGGAGTATGGAAATGAAATGATAATCTTTCTAACATCAATAAAATACAATACTCGCCAGCGGCGTGAAGTAGATAAATCACCGCTAGTGGTGGAGTACTTAGACAGCATATTTATATTTGTTGTATAAAGTATACAATTATGGCACAAGAGTTTTATGTTAATATTTTCATAATAACAATAGACTTCTCTGTTTAAATTAATGCTTGGATAAATATAAGAAAGTTATATTCACTCTTTTAACTTTCCAAGTCTGTTCAAAATAAGTGTATTTTCGCAAAGCTTACATTTTTATCTCTTAAAAATCTATATAAATTAATATCAACTCAGCTTGGCTCAGCAGGCTGCTTGAAATTGCATGAAGAGGAGGAGCTGTACTTGATAAGGCCTGTTGATTTTAAATGTTTTCTGTTCAGAATAATTTTTGAGTTAATATTTATATTTATTATATGAAACATACAATTATGTCACAAAGCCGAAAAAGGAGGAAATAGATTGAGGCTGGTCTTCAATATCTTACACCTAGTTAATCCAATTCACGACGCATTCATTCATTACAATTCGCATATTCACCATTAAAAACTCATCCGTCACCAATCAATCCTCCATACACCCATAATGCCGCATCCTCTATGGGAGACCTACTAAACGCACCCTGTGATATAAAAATTCAATGATAATAAATATTTCATACATAAAAAAATTAATGATTGACAGTGGGAGGGGAGGTGCCTAAACAAAAACTAAATTTCAAAACAAATCAAAATAAACATAACTGATGTTAGTAGGACCCGTCCAACCTTCAAAAAAGAGAAGCCGCTGTATTCTGCCCATTGGACAAATTCAAGAGGCTCTCTCGTTTTAAGGAAGAGAAAATATATATGGACATGGGTAAATAAATAAAGCTGACCCAGTCGAGATGAAAGGGAGCCAAAAACAATCTGGGGAGGTTGGGAATTTCATCTTGGATCATAACCAAAGATGTAACCGGGAGCAGGCCAGGAACAACAATTACTCACATTAACTCGGTACAACAAGTTTGTCTAGCCTAACCAGGAGAGTTTTATGTTAATATTTTCATAATAACAAGTCTTCTCTATTTAAATTAATGCTTGGATAAATATAAGAAAGTTATATTCAGTCTTTTAACTTTAACCTTATTTTCCAGGTCTTTTCAAAATAAGTGTATTTTCGCAAAGCTTACATTTTTATCTCTAAAAATCTATATAAATTAATAATATCAACTTAGCTCGGCGGGCTGCTTGAAATTGCGCAATGAGGAGCTGCTGTACTTGATAAGGCCTGATGATTTTAAATGTTTTCTGTTCAGAATAATTTTTGAGTTAATATTTATATCTATTATATGAATCATACAATTATGGCACAAAGCCGAAAAAGGTGGAGATGGATTGAGGCTGATTGTCTTATAACTAGCTAATCCGATTCACGACGCATTCATTCATTACAGTTCGCATATTCACCATTAAAAACTCATCCGTCACCAATCAATCCTCCATACACCCATAATGCCGCATCCTCCCAGGGAGACCTACCAAACGCTCCCTGTAATATAAAAATTCAATGATAATAAATATTTCATACATAAAAATTTAATGACTGACAATGAGAATGGAGGGGATGAACCCCAAAACAAACTAAATATCAAGACAAACAAGGAACCGTCCAACCTTCAAAATAGAGAGGCCGCTGTATTCTGCCCCACGACATAATATTGAGACAGCATATTACTCCCACTTACAATAATTCCCAACGTATTAATGAAGATTGGGACATACGCATTAATGTTCATAAGTACGACACACCAGACACTATAATAGACACACACTATATATATATATATATATATATATATATATATATATAAATATAATATATAGTTTATATAGGGGCATGCTATATTTATTCGCAAACGTGCTCAGTATCAGGGACAAGTGCGTAAGTAAATATAAAATTGTACAGTGAGTTCAACACCGTGAGGCGTCAGTCTATTTCCTGCTTGAATGCAATCTTCAGAACATCATTTCGCGTTCAAACATAAAACAAAATGTTGCCTCTCAGGGATGACCTCATGGTCGAATATATATATATATATATATATATATATATATATATATATATATGGTGGACTCTTCCGTCGTATTCGATGTATGAGGGTCAAGCAGCTCAGTTCCGAGGACCCGACAGCCAGACACCAGCATATATGATTTGATTATAGTGGTGATGGCCTTGTGCAGAACCAACCTCACATTTTTAAAGCCCCAATACAGAGACCTGGTGCACTACATGCCACAAGTTCTCCAAACGACCCCCTCTCTCTCTCTCTCACACACACACACACACACACACACATATATATATATATATCTTACTTATTATAAAACGCAGATTGTGTGTGTGTGTGTCTGTAACGTTTATATATTGGATCGAATTTCCTACATTTTTTAGCCGATTTCAACAAAACTTCACAGGACTACATAAAATTACCTTGTGGTGGTTCTAACGGCGCCGGAAATGGGAAAAAAACACATTGTTTTTTTAAACAAAATCAATTTGAAAACACGATTAAGACACATCGTGAGAATGAAAGGGGACAACTCACCCACGAAAATGTAAACAAAGAGCATAGCATGATGAAAAAAAGCCGAACTTGACGAAAAAAAAATTTTATCGTCTAATGTTCATATTATTATTAAAGAGGAAAGATCAAAGTATTTTGGGGGTATTTTTTTTTACATTTTTAATCGTTCTTAGCACGTCTGAAATTTTCGTTAAAAATATTGTTTTTTTTTGGTCAAAAAAAAAAAAGGACAGATAATCAATCCTTTTTTCGATTTGATAAAATAGGAAAAAGATAATTCCACGGACTTTAGGGCCGTTTTTCAATTCCTTTGCAATTTGTTACAAGGCAGATCAATAAGGCATTGGTTCTATTTGAAATTAATTCAATATTTAAAAGAAAGTATTAAGAAATAATTTTAAAATGCCGACGTAAGAAATCTGATTGACAAAAACAATATTTCGAAGATGATAATTATTAAGGAAAGAACACAGTACTTGTAATAAATTAATAAACCCAAATAAAGTTAATATTTTTTGTATTAGAAACAACGAGTGGAAAATATATTCAAATCAGAATTCTAATTATGAATCACCACAAGCAAAATATGCAATTTTTTTTACTGTATTCAATAAGTAAAAATCATAAATTGTAAAAGATTACAGAGAAAGGCTATCTACATTTTTCAACCGATTTCAACAAAACTTCACTTTTTTTTTTGGTAGGATAGCAAGGTGAACAAGGCGGGAAAAGTTGTTTTTTTTTTTTTTCAAAACAAGTGTAATTTTTTTATTAAATAGAAAAACAAGTAGATTATCTCGTGGTATGAGATCAGGGAAAATGTTCCGCGCCAAAATAGGATAGCAAGGTGAACAAGGCGGGAAAAGTTTTTTTTTTTTTTTAAGTTCTGGAAAAAGGAACTTATTAACACGAGGTGTAGATGTACACAGATAAAAAAGTACTTACTGTGGATTTGGGTATTGTAAGTGTGTGTAGTGTTTTGTGTTGTTTTTTTGTTTTTTTATACCCTTTTTTGTTCAGGTTCACGGTAGTGAAAGTTCAGTCATCTCAGATTTTGGGATCAGACATTGAATTTGCTGCTAAAAATTATTTGCGACGAGCCAAAAGGGATGAAGAATTATTTGTTGTCAGTAAGATATCCCTGTCTGTATTTAAGCTTGACTGACGAGGGATAAATGAGTCAACTTCATGGATCGAAATTTTTAGCCCGACTGAACTCAAACGATTAGTTTGTCCGTGACGTCAGAGAAAAACGCGGGAAAAACGGTAATTTAAATTTGTTAGATTGGTGATATCAACAGGAGCTGATAAAACTACAATAACTTACTTATTTAAAACTAAAGAAAAGGTTTACTACTATATTTAGCTTAACCAGAAAGGAAGGGGTGTAATCAGTGGACGCGCGTGCACACACGCACAAGTGTGGAAGGAAGGGAGGAAAACTTGCGCGCGCGTAAAACGTAGATGGAATTACTGTATTATTTCCATAACTCATAACAATTGTAAACAATGTTTTTGTTTGAATTTGGGTTTGGCCAATTCGTAAAACAAAAAAAAAAAACTAATTAGGACATGCGTGTCCGTCAACCTTAAACAATAATCTTTGTCAATTTTATTTTTCAGTCTTTATCATCGTCCATACTTGATCTATCTCTTACTGTTGCATCCCCGGGCAACGCCAGGCTCTACTGCTAGTATATATATATAGTAGCGGTTCGGTCTCTACAATTATAGGTCTATGTGCGCAACATCACACACAGTTATTAAGTAAATATTTATCAGAATTCTTAAATAAAAACTTTCTTTATATAAAATAACCATCTTTCCGTGTCATTAATATTCGCTAATAAATGAATTGTATTGACAAGTAAGGCGATAATATTAAAAAAATAAATATTTACTGTGTAAAATAAATACATTTACGTCATTAGGCTATGGATATATTGATGCGATTTTTTAATAGTGACCTTTAAAACTTACCATTTTTGAAACCTACGAAAATTAGACTAGTTTTAAATTCTCTCCTGAATTTAAAAGAAATTTGTTCATTCTATTTTGTTTTGAGTTCTCTTTCCAAGGTCGATTGCAAATGAAGCTAGAGAAGACGGGGCAAATGCCACTGAATGTTAGCTGGAAATTCCCCACCTCCTATTCATTAAATATTCATTAACAACAGATCAATGAATCAAATAAAATAAAAAACGGGATGAACAGAAAAATGTTCTTTTTAGTTGTGGTGAGGTAGGATGACACCTATTTTAAAGTAACTTGTTATTTGCATTCTTTTCATGATTAAGCCTTAAAATCCGTCGCCAAAGACGTAAAAAAGGAATCGAATTGATACTGACCATCTGTCATTTTAAATATCAACCCCTTAAATTAAGCAAGATTTTTTTTTTAAGTTTGATTACTTAGACCGAAATAGGACCTGTTGATATTTACTGAGTATTGGCGAGTACAAGTGAGAATTACGGCAAAGAGAACAAAAAAACAGCGCTGTGTCAATATTTTAAGCAGGTATATGGCAGTTTAAAATGTCCACACTGGGGAAGATGTAACTTTAAGGGAAGTAGTTCAGACGATGAATCATGAAAATGCCATGGGTAGGACATTTGGGTAATAGGGAAGTTTTAAGGAGAAATATCAACAACAAAGAAGGTTGATGCTTGCAATCAGAAAGAAAGAGCTGAGATTTCTGGCCCACATAATGAGAAAAGAATGCTTGAAGAATTTTGTAGGATGTGATTCATGCCAGGAAGTACTAGCTGTCTGAATCGAAATTAATGTCCGTCAGAAATCAGGCACTAATATCTCATATGGAATAAAGTGTCGATGCCGAAACTTGGGTTTGAACACGGATCGCCAGAGAGCATGCACAATCGACCTCATCTTGAAATAATTAGATCACGTAATAGGTAAAGGAAATAATGCTTTTAATTTAATTGCAAAATTAAATTCGGGGTTTTTAGCTTCTATTTTTGAAACATGGTTGGAACTGTGTAGCGAAAAAAAACATATTTTAAATCAATTCATTTATAATAATAATGCTCTGTAAATTTACATTGAGCACTATTTTGTAAAAATAAAAATATCTATAAGAACACCGGATTTTATATCTTACTGTTCTTTCTTTTTATATATATATATATATATATATATATATATATAAAACCGTCCTGGGTATAACGATAAACTATATCTGCTTCCTGGTTATGACAATAAACTACGTCTAACATCAAACCCTCTGGTCAGGAGGTTTTGAAGAGCGTGGAGCTACCTCTTAATTACTGGTGTTCCCAGGTCCAACCTGACCCGGGGTGGTAGCAACTGTTAGGGTCCAAGCTATGGGCAAATAGTTAACCCCAAACTGAGGCCAAATAACTATGGCAATGTAAAAATATATCTTAATACCAGCAATAATTTTTTTTGTAAAAAATTAACCGCACTGAATTTTTGAAGGAAAAATATTGCCAGCAATACATTTTTGAAAAAACAAAATATTACCATCAATATATTTTTGTAGGAAAAAAATATTAACAGCAATACATTTTTGAAGGAAAAAATATAGGCAATAAAAATAATGTCGGCATTAAATAACCCATTGAGGTTGATATGTCGTAAAAGATATGAAACCAATTCTATAAAACATCTTATCACCTTTAAAAGCATTAAACTCCAGTAATTTATTGGACTACCAGTTTTGTTCGTCGTTAAAGATATTTGTTATTATAATAATAGAGAGACTATATTTTATAATGCGTCTTATCTACCGATAAAATCTAATATTGATACAAAACGTCTCCTTGCGAAGTTTTGACTTCTTTGCATAGGAGAAAATTACTGTCGTCTGCAAGTGAATTGTAGATCATAGTCTACATTACTAGAAATTAATCTCTGAGCTATCACTATATCTAATATTTCTTTTAAATTCTGCTTGATCTACAGTCGACACTTGAAATAGTGTAAATTTTTCGTTGTCTCTGTCTGCAATTTTTTCTCATAAAAGTACAAAGATTCGTAACTTACACGAGAGAGTGTTGTTTTGACATTTGTGCCAACGACCAATATGGCCGACTTTTAAGACGCAGACTGTCGGCATTTTGACATCTTGAAATACCCGAAGCGTAATTCTGAGCCGGCCATATTGACGAAGACGAAAGTATTGTATTCGAGAAATGCTCTCTGGCGAGCATTGCATTCTTTCACTGTAACAATTGGAACAGCTGTCTCCAATTGATCAAAATGTCAATATTACTTTCCAACCATCACATCTCATTCATTTTGTCTACCTCAGTGTGTGTGTGTGTGTGTGTGTGTGTGTGTGTGTGTGTACGCTCGTTTATTTCCTTTTCAGAGTCTCCATAAACGAGGATTTTTAAATGAGACTAGAATTGGCCGGACGACGAGCTATCTCGCCACCGAGCCGTAAATGTTGAGAGAGGAAGAAATGCCTACAATTGGTTGGCTACGATTCGCCAATTTCGTAATCTATCATGACCTAGGGAATAAAGTGCAGAATCCACTCACAAAATCAGTGAGAGAAAGAGAGAGAGATGTTGAAGAAAGATGCTATTTCAGCAGTCAATCTCAAGAACAATAGCCGATCACCAAGTCCCACTTGGAAAAGGTGTGTCAGCACGTTACCGCTAACCAGACAGAGTGAGGCATGTGTTTGGAATGATATAAAGAATTGAAAATGTGCTTTTTTCTTACGTTTATTTTTTTTTTCATTGGCCTATTTCGTTGTATTGCGAAACAAACAACTGTTTTTATGCGAAGACGAAAAGGAGGAGAAGTGAGGTCTTCATTTTTTATATTCGAGCAGCCAAAAATTCCATCTGACTTTAGTTTGTTCAATGGCGGGTAAAAATCGCTGAGCATGAACTGATAGAATTAGGTATTTTGATTTGATATGCATGTTGCGTCATTGGCGATAGCTAAAAGAAAAATGAGAAACAGTATTTCTATTTGTTGGCTACGATTGTCTTAAAATAATTTATATTGCATTTTAGTGGCGGTAAGTAGATTAAATTTTAGAAGAACAATTATACTCAATACCACCACAAAAATTATTTTCTAAAACTCCATTCTTCACAAATATGTCTACGTGTTTCATTTGTGGCATCACAAGACGTAAGACATCGGAATATAAAATAAAAGACAACGATTTTGTGAGGTAAAAATATCACTGATGAAAGAATCCATTTTGAATGATATCCAATAAAATTTTGAATAAGAAAATAGTGTTTCGATTTTTATTTATTTTCAATTTATTTTAAATAGTTGTTGTTTATTGACTGAATTTAAGCATTTCATGTTAAATTCGGATACCTTTCCTTTTTCGGCATTAAAATAACATCTGAATAAAATACATAAAACTATTTGTGGTGTCTTTCGCAAGCGTTTGTAGTTACGACATGTTATGACTTGCCATTGCTTCAGATAATTAATGGGTCATTTCGATAAAAGCTGTTCGGGTTGAGTGAAGAGAGAAAAATACAACCACCACCACCACCACAGCTGCCGAAGATAATCATCCCGACATTGTGATTAAAGACCACAAAAACAGAAGGTACTTTCTTATTGACATGGCAGATTGTAATGTATCTTTAAAGATCTTCAAAAATAACTATCAAAATACAAGGATCTTGAAATGGATATCTCAAAAATGTGGCACAATTAAGACCTCTATAATTCGATTTGCATTTGGAACCCTCGGATTTTTATCTATGTCAAAATGTATGCGATCTTAGGGGGTTTTGTTTTTCTTTGGATGTGGGGCGGTTAAATGATCGTTGGGAAATGTAATGAGGTCATTTCTGATCTCAGGTCTCCGGTTAAGACTCGGAAGGAAATGTGTGTGTGTGTGTGTGTGTGTGTGTGTGTGTGTATAATAATAATAATAATAATAATAATGAAAAAAGAGAAAAAAAAAGGAAGTTATATTTGTATTTTGTTTTTATTCACCATTTCTTCTCAAATTTGAATCATTCAATTGAAAGAAAAAAAATCATTATTCCCTCTTGTTTACCTATCGGACGTTACAGACACAAGATGTGGCTCAAATCCATTAAATTAGCAACTAGCTATGGAGTGAAATTGCTACCTCCTCGATTGCAGCTCTCTCAGAAATTTAAATTTTTTGCAAGGAGACTCAATAAGGCTGAACTCCTTGTAATTATTTACAAATTTGAGTTCGTCATGATACGAGGATTGAAATATCGAAATATATCTGTTATTAAAACTATAGATCCCCTCGTGGAATATAGGACCAAAGTTTTATTGCTCAAAGTGTTGCTGTTGCATTTTTCGTTGCAAATAGTTTTTTACGGGTTGGAGTTGCTGGACCTAAGCCCAATCAATCTTGGTGGTGGGGTGAAGTGTATTTTCTATTTCCAATGATACTTGTACGAAAACAAACCCAAGGGATTTGATAACCCTTTACGCTACGAGCATACTGTTCACCATAATCTATGAATATAGAATACAGCGCAGTACGTAATCTGTTCAATGAAACAACGTTAAAGATTAACACTCACGAACAAAGGTTGGCAGTGAGTATTCGGGAAAAAGACATGGCCGCCTTTATACACATCGCATTAAATATTTTGAGCCTTCTGATTGGTTAACCCTTCTATTGGTGAACTACAAAATGAGCTCATTTTGGCTGGCTCACTAGTACGCCCAAGTACTATCGCGGATTAGTGGAGGGGCCCGCGAAGGATTCCCTACGAGATACGCTCGGCTGGTCGGAGGAGGAGTATCGCTCCTACTGGTCTTGGGCACCAGCGGCGGATTACCTCAGTAACCCTGAGTTTTCGCTTACCTGGCGATTGGCTCGAAATCGGCTGCCTCTCAACGACAAGGTTTTCATATGGGGTTTGGCGGATTTGCCAGACTGTGAACAGTGTGGCCTTGGCTTAGAAGAAACGGCTTCGCACGCCTTCTACCATTGCCCCCGGGTCCGCCCCTTATGGGACTATGTCGGCGAGCTGACGGCTCGTCTCACTCCCGAACAACTTGTGTCCATTGATCGCGCATACGCGTGTGACAATGTGTCGCCCCCGTATTCCGGGGTGAAACGGATGGTGTTTCTGACGATGCTGGCCACGGCTCGAATGGTGATTTGGACGACGCGAAAGGAGGAAGTCTTGCGGGGCAACCGTCTTTCTCATCAGCATCTAATCCAATTCTTTGAGCATCAGCTCAAGATGAAGATTAGATCGGATAGAAAACGATTGCATTCGACAGTCTTTAGCTTGGTTCGTGTGAACGGGGCTAGCCTTGATTTTCTTTTCTAGGACAACCTATTGCACATCGGGGTGGCTTCCTGTGGAACCCTCTCCTTGGTTAGGTTAGACAAGCTTCAGTGTACCTAGTTAATGTGGGTAAGTGTTGTTCCTGGCCTGTATCCCGGCCGCCTCTTTGGTTATGATCCAAGTCGAGATTCCCAACCTCCCCAGTTTGTTTTGGCCCCTTTTTCATCTCGACTGGGTCAGCTTTATTCTTTCCCATTCCCGCATAATATTTTATCCGTTTCCCACTCCCTTAGCGATAGCGCCTCTTGATTTTGTCCCCTGGGCAGAATACAGCGGCCTCTCTATTTTGAGGGTTGGACGGGTCCTACTAACATCAATTATGTTTAGTTTGTGTTAATTTTTAGTTTCTTATTGGGTTCATCTCCCCTCCCTATCATTGTATTCATCCATAGAATTTTAAATTACATATATATCATCATTATATTTTTATGGTGTGGGGCGCTTTTGGTAGGTTCCCCTTGAGAGGATGTGGTATTATGGTGGTTGGAGGATTGATTGGTGATGGACGAGTTCTTGTGGTGAATGGGTAAATTGTAAGGTATGAATGGGTCGTGAATCTGATTAGCGAGGTATAGGATAGTTAGTTTGGACCAGCCTCTACCCCTCCCCTTTTCGGCCTTGTGCCACAATTGTAACTTCCTACAAATAAATCTTCTAGTAGGCCAAAGTACCCCAAAACTCCAACACATACCTCAAATGTTTCATTTAGATTTGTAATAACTCATTCTAAAATCAGGTTCTAATCAGTAATCACAAGGATCGAATTCACTGTTCAAAGAAATGGTTTACAATTCACCATTAACTCACAGAAATGAACAACTATTATCAGTTAAACGCTTCTTTCTGCCAAAGTAAACAACTTAGGCGAGATCCAGGAAAGAATTATTGGAACACGAACAAAGTTTTATCAAATAATTCACGTGTGAGAAATCGGTTTGTTTGAATAACACGCTGGAGAAGAAAAGATAGCTTTCAAAGGCAGGATATTTGACTGATGACTTTGGTACAGGACTACATCTATCTTTGTGTTGTAAATGCGACTCACCAAACAAACAATGAGGTATAGGACGTTCTTCTGTACGATGGATTTTTACAAGACCTATTACTTTTAGACTATTACATGTTTCACTATATCTGCCACTCTTGAAACGTTGAAGATATCAAATAATTCCTCGAAGATCTCATGTATGTCAAGTAGGAATCGTTCTTTTATCGTGGAACAAACTAATTTCTTCAAGGTCCAAGAAAACCACTTAAAATACTTTGAAGCGTAAACAGAGACCTAATGAATTTACACAGGTTAACAATTTTGTTAAAGAGATTCCAGAAACTTTTATTAACTTAATAAAATATCGATAACTTTGTATTCGTAGCTGAGATCACTGCTTTTGACATTGGTGCCAGAATTCGTCGATCTCGCGAGAATAAAGGCTTTGTCGAGCTGAAACAACACAAACTTTCTGGTTTATCAGTTTTGATCCTATTAAAGTCATCTAAGTAAATATAAAAGATCAAATAGTTTGATGCTAAATTTCGAAGAAGGAAAAGATTCTTCACGCCGAAGTTTGGCACAGCACAATCTTCTGCCATTCTGTTTGGCCTTATGCCTTACAAAGTAATGTATATGACAATATAGAAATATCTATGAATGTAGTTACCAGCATTTTCCGAATTAAAAAAAAAATGTCTCTCTCAAGATCCAACTGCTAGAAAATTTAGGCAAACTTTTTTCTAAAAATTGATTCATTCGTGAAATTATAGGGCCACAACAGAAAAAAAACTTCCCATAGAAATTAGAATAATTAGACTGTATTTAATTGTGCGCGCTTCGTTCTGGTACAAGCATTTTTTATTTTTTCGCCCAAGCGGGCTTATTCGAAGATGCTTATCTACTTCGTTTCGCTTCATTGGGAGTGAGTGCAATCATGTGTTAAATATGCGAACGCACATTCACAAATAATCGACAAACCACGAAAAGAAAAAAAAATGAAGTGAACGCTAAAGAAAATAAAATGAATAAACTTGAAATAAAAAACTGATTTTACAACGAGGAAAAGGAGACATTAAATGAAAACCAATCAGGCACAAGTGATTTATCTTGTAACAGGGGGAAAATCGTCCTTGTTGGAATATGCGTAGGACTTCTTCATTTTTTTTTTTTTAAATTATTTCATAAGATGATATCTTTAAAAATTGCTGATATCCTATCAAAGAGATCTATCTCTGTGTAATGCTTATCGTCCGGTTTTCACTTATTTAATCCAAAATTATTCATGTTTTTATTAAGAAAAACTATTTATGTTTATGCTTATATATTTCGTTTTCTTTGCTTTAATCCAAGAATATTCTTACCGCCATCGAACTAAAAAAGAAAAACTAAAAAGGTAAGGAGTGATCGCATTACTCCTCGAAAATAAAAGTCATGCCTACTTTACTTTTGTCTTAAACATCGGTGAATCATCAGATTTTTGTTGTTAAACGATATGCAATAGATGACGTCATCGTTATTTTCATTTTAATCTCTTTTCTCTGTTTTTTATTATATCTGCTGGTTTTCAGTTTTCATTTGGTTTTCTTCCTTGATCTTCTTCTTCGCCTACACTTTCTGCTTTTTCACTTTTCTTTGCGTTTTACTTTCCAGTCAATTCATCCTTTTCTACTTTTTTGTTTTTTTCAATTCTGTCGCTCCTTGATTTTGTCCTTTCTTTTTTTGATTTTTTTATCTGCTTATTAGTTTCTTCCAATTTTTCATTTCCTTCTCTTTTCCGGCTTTTTCTTTAGTCTCTCATCTTTCTTTTTCTTTTTTATCATTCCGTTTTTCTTTTTCTTTACTATCATTCCGTTTTTCTTTTTCTTTACTATCATTCCATTATTCTTTTTTCTTCTTCTCTATCATTCCATTATTCTTTTTTCTTCTTCTCTATCATTCCATTTTTCTTTTCTTTTTTCTTCTCTATCATTCCATTTTTCTTTTTTCTTCTCTATCATTCCATTATTCTTTTCTTTTTTCTTCTCTATCATTCCATTTTTCTTTTCTTTTTTCTTCTCTATCATTCCATTATTCTTTTCTTTTTTCTTCTTCTCTATCATTCCATTTTTCTTTTTTCTTCTCTATCATTCCATTTTTCTTTTTTCTTCTTCTCTATCATTCCATTTTTCTTTTTTCTTCTCTATCATTCCATTTTTCTTTTTTCTTCTTCTCTATCATTCCATTTTTCTTTTTTCTTCTTTTCTTCTCTATCATTCCATTTTCTTTTTCTTTTCTTCTATCATTCCATTTTTATTTTTATTTTTTTCTATCACTCCATTTTTTTCTTTCTCTAGCAATTCATACTTTCTATTCCTTCTTTTATTTCACCTTCTTTGAAACCTCATAATTTTCTTCCGATCATTCCCTCATTTTTCCATCAATTCATTCTATTCTTCTTGATTTTACTTTCCTCTCACATCATTCATTTCCCTTTCATTTTCTGCGTCTTTCTTTTTAAATATTTTCCTCTCGTTTCTTGGTTTCCCCTTTCTTTTTTGTTTCTCCCTGTATTTTATTTTATTTCTATCGCTTTCTTCTTCTCTCTTTGTCTTTTTACAGTTTTTATTTATTAATAATTCTTTTTTCCTTCTCCTTTTTTTTCCATCTCATCTCCTTTTCTATCTCTCTCTCTCACGTCTCTTCTTCATCATTTTAACTCTCTACATTTCTTTGATTCCCATCTAGTAATATTTCTTTTCTTTTTTTTTCGGGTTTACCACTTTCTTGCTTCTCTTTCCTTTTCTACTTACCATCGATTATCCCATTGCTGTATTTACGTAGCTCTCTGTTATCTCTCCTTATTTATTTTATGTAACTTCTTACTCATCGCTTCCCTTATTATCGCAATTTTTCTTCTTTTTTTTTCCCCCCTTTCCGTCTTCTTATTTTCCTTCCAATTCTTTCATCTCCACCTTTTCTTTTTAGTCATTCTTCGTCCTCGTTTTTCTTTCCTCCTTTTTCTGTTTCTTATTTCTTCGTCTTCCACATCCTCTTTTTACGATCTTCCTTTTGTTTCGTCATTGTTTTCTTTGCTCCTATTTTTGTCTCTTTCCATCTTCCTTTTTTCTTGTTTCAAGTTGACTTCTTAGTCTTTACCCCTTCTTCCCACTTAATCATTATCTTCTTATAGTTTACACATTTTTTCAGTATCTTGGCTTCTTCCTCACGTTTTATATGGAAACTTTCGCGTTTTATTTTTTTTCTCTCTTCGACTCTTTTTTTCCTTCTCTCGTTTCTTATAGATTGTTCTTTTTATTATACATAATAGTTTTCTTTTACCAAATTTCCCATGTGTTTGGATTTACACGTTACGTCCATATTTTCATTAATTGTCCTTTTTCTCTTCAATCTTCTTACACTCTACCTTTCAATTTTCTGTTTCTTCTTCTCCCTTTAGTTCCTTTACTTTTCGATTGTGGAATATAGAGTCACGTTCTCACCACGCTTAGATATTGCTGCATTATTTTCCGTAATAAATAGATTTTACTGGGTGGACTTGCCAGTCCTACCAGTTTTCAATTCAGAGTTACCTTGCTCCTAGGCTAGTTGAATCCTAAAGCTAAAGATATCTGTTTGTCCTGCTAGCTGATGGGGGAAAAGAGATGGATTCATCCCTTTCCCAAGACATTAGTGTGAAAGTGAAAACAACGAACACGGTTAGAATTTGAAGTCGGCAAGCCGATTTTTCTTCTCAGCCAATAACCTTTCCACTTCAGCTTTTCCTCCATATTGTTTTTCTTTTCGCGGTCTCTCGTGTTCGTTTGGATCAATTTTAAATCCTATATTTTATTTTATTTTTTTCTAGAGTTTCGCCTTTCTCTTTTCCCACAACTTTCTAACACTCTACTTTTTTTTTCTTTTTTTCCATCTCATCTTCTTTTCTGTATCTGTCTATATTTCTGAGATGAGTTATTACGTACACTATTTACATTATTCGGACTATCGTCCACGTCGTTGTTGCCATATTCATCACGACGTTTTGGCCGTTGTACGCTCGGGCCTTCTCCGGGTGATTGGAATGTCGAACTGAACCCTTTATTTCACTCGTTGGAATAGACTGTTCTAGTTTCACGTGCCATGTCTAATGGATGTCAGTTATTAGTTATCTCCTATTAATTCATCTCTCCAAGTTCTCCACTGCCTTAACCAGGTATTGAACTCACAACTCTTTGGGTCCTGTCACTGGATCTAACCAACGCCTTTATCCACTGTGCCGTGTGTCCTTAAGGAAAGAGTTGTGAGTTCAATACCTGTACTTCTTTTCTATCATTTTTCTTCATTTTAACTCTCTACTATTCTTTCTTTTCCACCTTTTATTATTTCTTTAGGCACGGTGGATAGCTGCTCGGATTGAGGAACCAGAGAACCGAGTTCGAATTCCAGTCGAATCCATTACATTCACTTACGTGCTAATATCCTTGGGAAAGGTATAAATCCTCTTCTTCTGGGTAAATAGCAGAACAGAACGGGTTCTATAGCCTTGGATGGCAACTGGTCTACCGCAGAAAGAAATTGCAACCTTCTGCGGGAAATAAATCTGCCTCGTCAGTCATGTATCGAAAGATACATGATCGCTTAAAGTGTGTATCACGCATGGGACATAATTGACTGATTATTTCTTTACGTTCTCTTATCGAGTTTACCACATATTTTTTCTTCTTTTCCCGTTTCTAGTTGCCTCTGATTATCCCACTTCTTTATTGCTCTCTTTTTTCATATTTTATATCTTCTTTCTTTTCTTCAGTCTTGTCTCCTACTCTACTCTCTTTCCTATCTTATTATTCACTTAGTTTATTTTTCAGCGCGCCTACTTCGCTACTGAATGTGACACAAGGTCAAGGTTTAAAGTGGGTTTAACGGCAATACCGCGGAAAAATTGCCCATACCCACCTGGGCGCATCCCCTTTTAGCGACGAACCGGGCGCTGGACAATAAACCCTTCCCGAAGGAGAGGTACTGCCTGGGGTAAGCCCTCTCCCAGAGCCAAAATGACGAGAAGACGATCTTCCTACTTCTCCGAGAAGCGATACACTATTTTCTCACTCTTAATTTCTACATTTACCCTTCCTCACACATTGTTTTCCTCCCCGCTCCCTCTCTCGTCCGCTCCTTCAAGCTAACGAATATGAATTACGTAAATCAAGTTTAACAAAAAAAAAAAAAAAAAATTAAAATAAAAACAAATTTCATTTTCTTTCTGCTTTACTCTATAGAATGCAAGTAGATATATAAGGCTGTATTTATAAGAATCCTATAAAAGAAATAGACAAAGATGCATCAATCTTCTTCTTCTTCTTCTATGTCGGAGTATGCTGTTCATAATGTGAAACGAGCACTCAAGAATTTATGAGAAAGAATCAAAGGTAGAATCATCGAAGAAGCATACGCAGGAAAAGAGAATTACTTCCTAGCAAAAAAAAAAAAAAAATGATCCAATTCAAATAATGTCGTTCATAATAATATACGCATCTTCTGCATTTTCTGGCACAGACATCTCGGAGAGAAATCATAGAAAAAGTGATTTTATTCTATTCTGCTTTTAGAGAATGTAGTAAAGAATAGAAATCTCTCTCGTTTTTTTTTTTTTTGTTGTGTTTTTTTTTTGTTTTTTTTTCACGCTGAAGTCATTTCAAGAGTTTACTTTCCGTTTCCCTTCGCAATGATAAATAAAATTGAAGATAAATATCATATTGCAAGGACTTAAATGTAAATTGCCAAAAAAAAAAAGAAAGAAAGAAAGAAAGAAAGAAAGAAAAGGAGCTCTTGCAGCCATGTGCTAAGCTAAATTTAAGGAATAGATCGATTTTCTTGATTAACAAATTCAATGCGGCGTTCTATAACATTGTTGCCTAGCTGTGCAGGCCCCTTTACAGAAAAGTAATTTGGAGATACCAAAATCAAAGAAGTTCAATAATTTAAATATCTGAAAAGTTTTCTAACAGAAGATGCAAAGTCCGATACTGAAACCTGCATTAAGATAACGAAAGTTGCCTTCCAAAATCTAAGCAAAGTATTAAGAAACAGAAAAAGAGTAGTGCACTTATATGTAATATCTGCCCTGCTATATGTTTGTTCATGTTGGACAATCTCGTCATAGATAAAGACAAAGCTCGAAGCAACAGAAGTGTGGTTCTACAGAGAGATGCTGAGGATACCATGGATCAAATATGTGAGCAACGACGAAGTTTTAGTGAAAATGGATACAAAAAAGGACACTTATACTTAACACCGTGGACTAAATAAATGGTTCGGTTCGAAATTCCAACAAATATCAACTGAAGAAGGCCGGAGCGTACAACGGCCGAAACGTCGAGAATGTGACAGCAAATATGCGAACAACAGCCCGAACAATAGAAATACATCTGAGAAATTATTTGAAAAAAATATTTGGTGTGTCTATGGAAATGTGGATCTACAAGAAATTCTCACTTTTTCGTTTTTTTAATATTAGCATCGATTAAACTCTCTTGATCACGAATATAAAAATAGGCTTTAATTTTCTTAATTTTACGATGAGGCTTCAGTTTTAAATCCATTGTAAACTGGTGCCTCGACGCAAAACAAAAGAAAAGAAATTAAAATAAAATAATGGAAATAATAATAGTTATTATTATTATTATTATTATTATGAAGGGGAAACATAAAAATATGCTTTCAATTCATATTACACGAGTGTTTTGAAATTAGTTGAAATTTTGTATGTAAGCATTTTCCTAACAGAACACAGGAAAAAGGTGAGTAAGAATATGCTTTAAATAATACAGGGTGAGGCAGAAATACCTCCCTTGTAACGGTAAGTCATTAGTGGCGGCAATGGTATCTTCGTCTTGTTAATGTCTTACCACTATTTGGGAGACTTTTTCTGTCAAACCCTGTATAAATCCAAAATTTTATATTCCAAAGGTTATTGCTGTTTTACAAAAGCTGTTTTGAATTATTTTTATTCCAGTTTTATATATATATATATATATATATATATATATATATATCCGATACGATGAGATCGAAAGTAATATGTAATTTCCAATGTTCACAGCATTAATCCAAAAGAGGGCTCGGTACCTATAGTAGAGCGATAATTATTTATTTATTATAATTTTAGGAAGTGACGTTTCACATACGGCTTGCCTGCAAGCAGCATTTTTCATAAACATTTTCGATTCTCACTCATCGAAGTGCAGTTGAAATGCACTGAAACCAAGTTGCATCTTTGTAGTGAGTAAAATAGTTTTGTCTATATGATAAAATTAAATATATATATATATATATATATATATATATATATATATATATATATATATATATATATGAAGAAAGTTTTATGTGCTGTATCTCTTCAGAACGTAGGCAATCATGTCTCTCCACAATTTCCTATCCCTCATGGCCCCAACACCATTTCCCCCTTTGCTAAGCCTCCCACTCCTTATTCCTCTATTCCGTTACCCACAATATGCCCCGTGAGAGTTAAGTTTTTCAATATGACCCGTGAGTTAAGTTTTCTCAGCCCCAATTCCTCGTTGTGTCCAAGAAATTTCAGTTGTCTCTTTTCTGATTCTAAATGTTCTTTTTGTTACCATTTTCTTTAATTGTTTTTTGATGTAGTTGAATAAAATATTGTGATCAACTGACATGTATTATCTCTACAGTATGAACCATACTAACACAAGTCTCCTTGCTTCAAACCTTCATTTAAATTTGGCCCTGTAAAAATAATAAACTTATCCCCAATGAAAAGAAAGCAAAATTTAAAATACAGAGTGTAATAGAAATACCTTCCACATAATGTTAAGACATTAGTGGCGACAATGGCGTCTTCATCTAGTTAATGTCTTACCGCTATTTGGAAGGCATTTCTGTTACACCTTGTATAAATCCAAAATTTCCTATTCCAAAAACTGTTACTAAATACTTAATGTTTTAATTTTAAAATTATTTGAAATTGTGTGAGACACTTAGGAATATATTTTATCACGTGATATGAGCATATATTTTGTCATGCGTAGTGGGTATCAGTTTACCATAAATTTTCATAGAAAATTGAATCCATTTTTTTTTTTTTTCAATCTACAGGGTGGTCTGAAAGTCTTGTCACCCACTGATAATTTTATTTTATTTTTTCATATGGCTGACACGAGTTCCTACAGTTTGAAAGAGTGGGTTGGGGTAACAAGACTTTCGGACCTCGCTGTATATTCACAGTCTTGTAGTGCTTATTCTGAGATAAAGGTGATTTTCTTGCAGGGATCCGTTACTGTAAACAGGAAATATTTCGTCGTGTTTATAAAATACTTCGTGTATGTATTAGAAATTATACATTTTATACATTCTATTTCTGTCAATAATTTTTTTAATTTTCTCTTATTTTTTTTTTTTTTTTCAAAAATTGATTTCATTTCCTATTTTCCTTTTCCTGCTGTCCTCATGATTTCTTCCTGACCTATTTCATCTGCGTCGCTGCACAATGGAGATGCTCATTAAAATAATACAAAGTAAGCAACGCTGAATCATAGAACTAATAAAAACGTAACTTCTTATTAGTTTCAGAATAAAATGAAAATGAGTTCATAATAATAAATGCTCTGATTCTATTGATACATGGCCTTCATTTTTTTTCTTGATCTCACTTGTAAGGTTACGCGCGGCTTTTAAAAATTACTGTCGTGATATCGCGCACATTGTCATGCAGATGTCTGGCATACACTTATCAGACGGGGAGTTTTTATGAATATATTTTTCTTCCTGTATTTGTACCCTATTGACACTGTGTTTCAGCTTTCCCAAATCATAATAACAATAATATTTGGAAAAGCTGTTAACAAACACAGGCATGGACATCACCCAGCCTCGGTTGCAGAAACAGAAAACATCACAATTTTATGGGATTACACAAACAGAAAAATTGAAGCCGAAAATAATTGTCAAAAACTGGAAAAAAAAAACTTGCCTACTAATTGATATGGCTTATCCAGTGGGCTGTAAGATAGCAAACAAGGAATTTGAAAAGTTTTCGAAGTATAAAGACCTGGAAATCGAAATACAAAAAGAATGTGGAAATTGGAAGCAATAATAGTACCAGTCATTGTAGGTGCGCTTGGAATGTTAAAAAAAGAAACACAACACAATTTTGAAATCCCTGGAAATCCCAGCTTAAGAGAAATACATAAAATTGTTTTGATAAGCACAGCCCACAAACTAAGAAGAACTTTGTCCTTGTAACGCTGGAGATGTTATAGGAGTTAGAAAAACAAATCATGAAAAGTAGCCTTTAACAACACACTACTACCGGCCTTAGGTCGTCCCACAGACTTGGCAAGTAGTGTAACCATATTGGGAATTTAAATATAATAATAATAATGATAATAATCGTTTTTCAAACTATATTGATGTGTTCGAATTAATGATATTCACTTGAATATTTCTATGTCAGGGGACTTCATGTTGGTATATATAACCATATTTACTCCCTTATTCACGATTGCATATGTATTCATTTTTATCAATTCACCCCAAGCAAGGTAATAATGCCACTAAGATGTAAGAGACTACTGGGAATCAAGAGAATAAAAAAAAACTTGTGAAGGAACCGGAATCCTACTCCTAAATAGGAGTCAAAGGATAAACTTCTACAAATATTCAAAAGATCGGGGACAAGTATATTCATCAAAGTTACAATAAATCTAATCATATAATCAATACCATCGTCATTAGATGTAACTTTTTCAGATAGAATCTCCCAAGTATTCTATTTCTCACAGGATTATCTCCCTGCAAAGTTTAAATACATCTGCGGAGGAGATGGATCCTTATCTTATGCATGCTTCCATTTTTGTGTACTTGCCCATGTCGAGAGATATATTAGGTTGGTGCAAAATTAATGACGTAAGAATGTCGTTTTTTTGACGTTAAAAAAATACGTCAAAAAACAACATTATTACGTCATTATTTTTGCACCAACCTAATATAATGACTTATGGCCACATCACGTTGAAACACCGGTTTCCGTGCGATCACCCAAGTTAAGCAACGTCGAGTCTAGCCAGCATCTACATAGGTATCCGTTTGTGAATATCAGGTGGTGTAAAATTGGATGTGCGATTGAGGTAATGGATATTGGCTCTGAATTCTTCATCGCAGAGCCGAGTTCGAACTTCAGTTGTGCCATTATATTCACTTACGCACAAATATCCTTTGGTAAGGTATGAATCCGCCTCATCTCCACCCAGCTATGGGTTAATAACGAAGTCTTTTATCACTAACCCATTATTATCTCCCCACAAAATTCTTACAATCTATAAATTTTGGCGGCTTTAAAAAAACCTGCAAAGGGTTGGTAAGCCGTATAAAACGAATGTAGCCTCTTCATTTCCAGTATAAGTTATTGATTATTATAATATCTTTATCGAACTAAGTTTTCTGAGCAGTTCAAACAGATACGCGTCGTGGCTCAAAACTCAATACTAAAGCAATGATAGTCGAAACTATCTTAAACACTACTTCCCAAAATATTTACTAAATTTACTTTTCCTCTGATACACGGTCAAAAAATAATATCTCTTGTTGTTCGTCATCCTGTTTTAGGGATTTTTTTTATACTCATATTTATAATAAAGCGAGTGGGTTTCCCAATTGACTAAGAAAGGAAATTCCGTTTACCTCCGAGTAACACCATTTAAAGAATTTGAAAAGATCTCACTCAAGTTTCGGAAAATATTCCGAACGCAATAAACGCTGAAAGTATAAGGACGTTTCTAATGCTAACATTCTTAATGTGTGTTTTTGAGAACTAACTTCGTCATCAGACAAAATGCGAGTCAGGTGATCTCCTGGCGAATCTCCATTTTCAAAAAAGAAAAAAAAAATCACTGCTAATATCCACTTTGCTCTTGGGAAAATCTAACACGGAACAACTAGAGTTGACTGTCGTGGAAAATTGACAGCTAGTGGCTACAGGAGAGAAAACAGAGCGAAATTGAATGTCAGAAGAACGTTATAAAAAAAAAGAAAGAAGAAATGAAATCCGGACGGAATTTGGCCGTCAGTCTCAAGAATGATGAAGGCAGAAAGAAACAAACTGGAAGAAACATGTTTTTGCAGACTTCGCGCTGCCACTTCTGGAAAGCAAATGAGAAACGCTGATTTGACAGGCTCTCATCAAATTATGATTGTCAGTTCTGAAACAAAGCTGGAAAGTAGCCAGTCTGTACAAAGGGCCACGGCGTGGAAACATTGCGTGGCAACTGTTTTTATCTTTTCTTTTCCTACTTCATTGATCAGTATGTCACGTATTCGGTTTCCGAGTACAAATAAAAAAAAAAACCAAAAGACCAACACGGTTTCATTGGCGAAAAGGTACTCTCGAGAAAGGGAAATATTTAAACTGCGTCACGTATCTTCATCTATATGCAGTATGTGATTCACACCAGGCAATACCAGATTTCTGAACGGAATTTAATTTCAATAAGAAATATTTGTTCTAAGAAGAATTGATCTGTTGTCACCCCCAATATATAATGTGTCCACCCTAAGAGGCACAAATTAAGCTTTGCACTCGGTGTAACACCAGATTATAAGAAGAGCCAGATGCATAAGATGGCTGATTTGAACGGTTGCCTCATAGACAACTGGTGCAGAATGGCGCCTTAAATAATGTCAGCGATTGCACCAACATGTAAACAGTAGATCGAGCTTAGGATGTGCACAGGCGGGGCAACAGTATGGCAGTAAGTCATATAAGCGCTTCACTCGATAAATAAAAGCCATGGTTTCCCAGATCTTCAAAAGTATACACACATTCGAAGAAAATCCCCCAAACCACACACACTAGTACCAACGTTAAATGACCATTCCAGAAATGAATAAACTATAACTTTATGTATAACAGCTTTAGTCTCGTATTCTTAGTAATGGTTACAACACATACACAGATATATATATATATATATATATATATATATATATATATATATATGTATGTGTGTGTGTGTGTGTGTGTATATATATATATATATTACTTACAACTATCCGTGTTCCTTAGATGATATTTTCATTATTACTTTTTTTATATATGCGCGTGTATCGCGATATGTGTGTATATATATATATATATATATATATATATATATATATATATATACCACATAACACCCTTGAGCGCTTAGCCTTGGAGCGGGTAGAATGAAGATCTACGTGTTTTAGCGGACTCAACAATTTTAAATCTGCTTGTCTGAATCATCTTCAAGAAGCGAGAGCAAGATCTAAAAGGTCAGCCAATCTAACAGTGATCTCATCTCACAATCCTCACACTTGCTCCATATGTGGCCTCCTTTGTAAATCACTAGCGGGTCTTAAATGCCACTTAAGATTATCGCACAAAATTTCATAACTGAATCAAGTAAGCTGTCAGATCCTCATACGTCGAAACTGACGGCAGATTCCATTATATATATATATATATATATATATATATATATATATATATATATACAACTATCCGAATTCCTTAGATGATATTGTCATTATTACTTCTTTTTTTTTATTGTCACCTTACTTTTTGTTTGTATAGATATATTTTTAATGAATCATAATAATGGCTGGTCGTTCTTATCTGGGCATGCTTGTCGAGTAAGGCGTACAGCCAATCCCTGTTGCAAACGCCTTCTTAGGCACATTTGAGTTTGTTCAACATCTACAGAACCTACCTATGATTTTATAGTGTAACTGTACTGATGGATTACAGTTTCTAGGGAGACAGCGCATTATCTGGCGTGAACACGAGTCTCAGTAAGGCCAGCACTCTCTAACCCTCGTTGACGATGACTCGTGCTACAGTTTTCAATCACACGCTGTCATTTGCCTCATCTTGCCAATAACATCAAGAAGTCGCCTCTCCTATTAACAAAACGCTAGTAGAAGTTATAATACAGCTTCCCGTCTGCTGAAATGCTACTGCTAAAAAATTAGGTAAAACTACTTATGTGAGAGCTGTCGATGGTTTTGCTTTCACGAAGTCACAAGTCATCGTAACACCGGACGTGAATAGAAATCGAATTCAACAAGTAGTACAGGCAGGAAATTGAGAGGGTCAAGGTGCTTCAAATACAGAAACTACTGCGGCTTACAGTTTCCGCCATCAACCTGTCAAATAGTCAACATCAGCAAACACCAGTTTAGTACCACTGAGAAAGCAATACTGAACAAAGGTCTCAATTAAGCAAAGCCTATAATTAAACGCCATAGCTCTAAATGAGGTAGCATATTTGAGGATCCAGAAAGTTTAGACTGAAGAATGAAGACAAAAAATTAGTTAGAAACTGATAAAGATCAAACCTCCCACATCCGAAATGATAGAAGAGGAATTTTCCCCGTGATTTAGTCCAACGAACACTTAAAAAAGAATGGAGAGTAAAAAAGCTTTCTGACTATAAAAACGAAGATATGAACTTTGATCCGAATAGAAAGGCATGCGGGATTATAATGTTCTTAAACTTAATCTCCCACAAATAACCAATAATTAAGTTCGATTTTTAATCAAGGCAAGGAGAAATCGATTTTCCATTTAGATAAGCCTATTTAACTGTGGATAACTTATTCGAATTAAAATATTTTTTAAATGAATGTTTGCTCAGAATATTGGTTATAAGCGCAGAAGGTGGAATGCTTATTTTTAACATTTTACAAAGTTAATGTGACACAAAGCCCAAGGGGAAGTGGGGTAAGACTGGTCAACACTGCCTATCCTATACCGAGCTAATCAGATTCGCGACTCATTAACTCTAACAATTTCTACAATTACCACCATCCATCTCCATTCACTCCAACATATACTACAATATCATATATTCACCCGGGTCCTTCTAAAACACCAATGTAGCAGACATTTCTAAATATGTACAAATATATTTTTTATTTTACAATTTTCTTTTAAAAACGTATCAAATTTTTTAAATGAAATTAAGTGGGAGAGAATGAAACAAACAATAAATCAAAAGAAAAAAAAAAACGTTCAGACTGAAATAAAACCCGTCCAACCCACAAAAACAGTAGCTTTATTGCGCGGAAGGTAGAATCGACGCGTCGTGTTGAAATTCTGACCGTATTCGTTGCGTTCATTTTCGCACAAATACCTTTAGGAAAGGGTACTGATGCAAACCCTTTTCCTCAACAGCTATGGATTTAATAGCAAGAGAGTTTGGGAATTCTAGCCTGGTTGGAAAACATTCTAAGACAAGGATAATTAAATTGGAAAGCAGTTGAACGTGGGGTAAGAAACTCCACGCCATAGAGAACTACTTCCTACAAAAACCGCAAATGCAGCACCTAATATGGTTAGGCTGCGACCCTATACACCGCAGAGAATTTTATGGAAGTCAAAGAGACATATAAATACGAGGATAAGTCAAAAGATTATCTGCACTTTCGCGATAACATAAGGTTTATCACACTGACTTTTGCTCACGCGAGTTTATAGTTGGAAGTATTCTGGTCACGTGATCGATGTTTGGGCTTGATCGCACTAGTTTTCTTGCTGTTGTTACAGTGTAAACATAGCCGCTCTACTAGTAGTGTGCAACAAGGTGGAACAAAGAACAGTGATCCGAATCCGCGCAGAACCTGCTACGTCGTGGATGATAGCTCGCATATTCGCTATTACCATTTCTCGATTTTGCTGAATCTTCTCTTCAGTGGTGGAGGTTGACGGGTGTCATGCTTCTCCAGCCACGTTCAAACTTCTCGATCCACTCATAGACACTTCTATGCGGTTGTGCACTGTCGCCGTATTGTGTTAAAAGCCTCCGATGAATTTCAGCCCATGACGCATCTTCCGACTAGAGAAATCGGATTACTACTCATTGCTCTTCCTCGACGCACACTGCTAGCGGAGCGGCCATGTATACACTGTAACAGCAGCAAGAAAACTGGTGCGATCAAACTCGAACTTCAATCAGGTGATCACTGTAGTACCAACTATGAGCACGCATGGCCAGAAAAGCCAGTGTGGCAAACCTAATGACATATTATGGCGAAAGTGCGGATACTTTTTGACTTGGCCTCATATATTAAAAATGAAAAATATGTCATTATTAGTGGACTTTGTTTATAAGTGAAGAAGTAGGCCTAATTTTTATGCTTATGGTGGGAATTTCCTGTCAATGGTTAAAAACTATCAAGACAGAAGATTTTAGTGGCGTTAAACATAATTCTATTCCAATGAAAAATCCATACATTTTAAATAAAATGATAATAAAATAAAAATCTATCATGAAATCTCAAAAAATATTCGTCTGCTAGCGCGGAAACAGGATAACAATAAACTCTTCATTCAATAAAACTTGAATTTAAAATAAAGTAACACAATTTGATTGTAATAAACTCAAAGCATAACATGAATGAGTCTCCCCTAAGGAGATAAAAGACTTTTTGTGGTGATGTTTACGAATTAGAGTAGCGGTACTTGTAAAATAAAAAAAAAAGGTTCTTTCTAAATGCAACGCCACCTTAAATTATAAGTGATGGTCGATACACTGGTAGTTAATTTGCTGTCTTTTAGTTTCCTTCTTTCAAGTCATCTTTCTGAAAAGTCAATCAGTATAAAAACTAATTAGATTGTTAACCCTTCGATCCCTGCGTTCCTGAACAATTTTACCCCCTTTTGCTTGAGGACTTGAGTCAAAAATCGCAAATAATTGGTAATTTAATGTTTCGCAGTAGATATTAACATAGTTACAAGTGTTTACCTACCGTTCAACCGGTGGCTGGACATTAAGTCATTATTTTCTACCACTGTTCAACCGGTGGCACGGCATTACGTTATTTTTTCTACCACCGGTAAAACGGTGGTCAGGACTCAAATAGCTAAGGGGCTTGATATACAGTGAGTTTCGTTTGAAAAAATGAAAACCATAGTGAACAGAAACTGTCAGTGATTTAGTAAAGTCGGAATGAAATTCAAAACTGAAGATATATATAAAGCGTCACTGTGTGAGAGAAAATGAAAGTGGAATATATATATATATATATATATATATATATATATATATATATAGCTAATATTAGCGGTAAATATACACATACATATGCGAAATATATAAATATATATACATAGGTGCATACACATACATGTATATTTTTTAGAATAAAAAATTCCAAGAGGATAGAATCCAGGTAGAACTCAATGTCCAGGACAGAGTAAGGATATAATAAAAAGGCTTAAACACTAATATTCCATGGTCATAATTTATTCCATTTGTAGGTGTGATAAATTGGTTCGTATTTACGATTCCAATGGAATAAATTATGACCATGGAATATTAGTGTTTAAGCCTTTTATTATTATTATTATTATTATATATATATATATATATATATATATATTCAATGTGAGAGAAACTGAAAATGAAATACATGAAGAGAAAGACTGAGAAATTCGTCACTATTAGTTTGCTAACTTCTCTTTTTATCACCACTTTCTTTTTATGAAACCAAAATAGTGGCTTTATATGCTGACATAGGAGAAAAAGTATATGAAGAAAAAAGATGGCGTTCGAATTCGAAATAATGTGAGAATGAGAAAGATTTGTCGCTAGAAAGATAAAGGAGAATGGTGCTTGAAAAAAAACTGAAAAACAGAAAAAAGTTGATGCATAATAGAAAGGAAATGAATGAATGAAAGAAAGAAAATATAGGCTATAGAAAAATAAGGCAGACAAAAGAAAAAGAAAACAATACAAGAAAGAGAAAAAAATAACCTCGGAAATATTGGATGAAAACATTGTAAAGAAAAGTGAAGTCATAGAGAGAGAGAGAAAAAATAAAACTAGAAATAAAAATATGGTGTTTGAAAGATGGTGCACAAATTAAAGAGAAAAGATCAACCAAAACAAAAGAAGAAAAATCCTATGTGAAAACGTCAATTACAACGGAAGACATTAAAAAAGAATACAAGATGATTAATAGATAAATAAATAACAACGGGAGAGAAGGAAAAAGAATGTCAACAAAATCTGAAGCTTGAGTAAGTAATCAAATATGTATAAGAAGAAAAGAAATGTAGAATAATGAATTGAAGCCTGACAGATTGTACTGTTTTTTTCGTCTTTTTTTCTAAAGCTGTGGAAATTAATCCGTAGCAAATAGATTCATTTGCCGCATATCATAATCTCACATGACGATAAAGTTCTCAAGGCAGGCACTCATCCCTAGAGAGAGAAGTCGGTAAGTCTTCCAGGATAGAAAGCGATAACAGAGGTATCTGTTTAATTCTAAGAATGAAACCGAAACGAATGAAGACTAGTTTGTAAGTAGATTTATTCTGGAAAAAATAATCTAATGTGACTAAAGAAATCCATAGAACGTATGATGTATGTCAGACTTAAATAAAGATCACAGAATAACAAAACTTTTATCTGTACGATAAAAATAAAACTTTAACAACAAATTGCAGCAAGCGTTCTTTCGTAGTTACTCCAATACGTATTTTTGCTATGTGACATCTTTAATTTCCTACTAAAATTTAAGCACAACTGACTTTGTGAATAAAAAGCATAGGTTAAGTGAATTGAGTTAATTTTTCGTAGTGTGTTCAATTGGTGAGCCATATACCCTGGTTAATTAAGAAATACAGACGTCACTAGGCAGAAATAAGACACAGTTTATAACGGAAACAGTCCCGACAGAGTGTAAAACGGAAACAGTCGCGACAGAGTGTAAAACGGAAACAGTCGCGACAGAGTGTAAAACGGAAACAGTCCCGACAGAGAGTAAAACGGAAACAGTCCCGACAGAGCGTAAAACGGAAACAGTCCCGACAGAGTATAAAAATGAAGCATTTCCGATATAGTGCAAAAAGGAAAGAAATAGTTCTGACAGAACAAAAGAATTCCAATTAGTGTAGAGACCTATGACCGTAGGTTTGCGATAAACTCAGGTATTAAAGAAACTAACTCTACGTTCAACAAGAATCATTCTCCACTTCCATGGCAAATTGCAAGGATCAAGGGAATTGAGTTGAGTATGAAAGGCCGTAGCATCGCTGATGAAATCAAAGATGGAAAACGTGCCATCAACAAAGCGTAAATACACATATACGGCACTTTTCAAACAAAAGTTGCTCGTAAAAACCAAGAAAAATGTTGGCTAATACTAGAACCAAATGACTACCCATCAAAACCCCACCGATTTTAGCGGACATAGTATTGTCAAAATTAAACGCAACTCCTTCAGCTGCTAAATGCATAAACTCTAAAGAAAGAGCATCCAGGATAAAGGCAGGAACCAAACGACCCCTTTAGACAAAGTCGGAACATATAATGATATTCCAAGCGGAGCTTAGATGTGGCACAAGGCCGAAAGAAGGTAGGAACCCAGTGAGGATCGAAATCACTACTCAGTCGTAATTGTTCTAGAGAGGCAAGCTTGCTAAGCATTACACCACCTCGAGATGCCCAACTCGGAATATATATATATATATATATATATATATATATATATAAGTCTGTAGAGTTGCAAATGTTATTACATATTTAAAACAGACATTTTATAAGTGTTTATAAATATATTATAAAGGTATATAAAAAAAACAAAAGAGGGGAACAGAAAGAATAAACAAGTTACTCTCCCAAAAACGGCGCATCAAAAATGAATAACAAAAAAAAGGCGAAGCTGACATCGATACTCATTCTTCAGAGATAACTGAAGCCAAAATAGGTCTGATTGCCTCATATATGTCCAAAGGAAGGACCTTGTCTTTTACCAGTATGAGTAAATGGTTTTGGAATTTTAGCTCAACGACTTTAATTTTGTCGTGTATGGCACCTAGTGCGTTTCCCAAAATTGTTATTTTGTTCACGTAATCTTTTTGGTCTAAATAGCACAATGCTCACAACCTTGTCGGATTTGATAATGGCGATAGATTTGTCGTGACGTAAAGATGTAAGAACTCAAAATTGTTCACCTCACCAACTGAATTCAACACTGTCAACAGGTGTCCAGGGATAAGAATGAGCAATAGCATTAAGTCCTGCCTTAAGCACTCTTAGCTTACTTTCAGATTAGAATGAAAGCCTAGACAATTGTATAAATAGCACCTCAAATTCATTAAAAAAAACTAGTCTAATAAGACAACACATTCAATTAAATAATCATAGAATAACATCTATATATTCAGAACCCTTTTTGTAGCTAATTTTTAAAAAATCTGCCAGGTCATTTCCAGACTAAGAATCGACATATGTTTTAGTCATTACTATGTATAAGATCGTAGAGATGTTCGTCAATAATTGCGAAGTCCCTAGAACAACGATTAATATCGAAGTACGAACGAAGATTTTGACAAAATCTACAGAGCTAGAATCCCTCTTTAGTTTGTCAATGCTAACTACTAATTTTTTTTTTTGAATGTTGACACTGATAAACGCAAATAAAATTGTCAGATTGATTCAGGCTTGATTTAGATAAGCGATGAACAATATCCGTGAAGAAAATCAGATTTTCGAAACCAAAACTCAAAAAGAAGTTATTGGAGGGAGCAGTCTGAATGATTGTCTAATTAATTCTACAACGTACCTGGTTCGTAAATGCTTAGTAGGTAGGGAGGACAACATTTTATGAAAGATTTATAAATGGATATTGGAAATATATATATATATATATATATATATATATATATATATATATATGAAAAAAATAGGACGAGGAATATTAGGAAAAGAATTACTGTACTGAAAGTAGTGGATCGAAGAAAAAAAAACTAACAAAAAAAAAAGTAACAAAATAGGGGCTTACCGGTTATCTATCCTCTCTCTCTCTCTCTCTCTCTATATATATATATATATATATATATATATATATATAACAGTGAACATTGACGTCAACACTCAGAGGCGACAGGCTGTTTCATGCTGGATGCAATCGTTTCATGGTGGACGATTGCGTCCAGCATGAAACAGCTTGTCGCCTCTGAGTGTTGACTTCTATGCTCACTTTTATATTTACATACGATCTATCTCTGATATTGAGCATGTGATATTACATCTCCCAAGAATAGGGAAATGTTGTAAAAGCCAGTGCACAAATTTACTGAAGATTACCATGAGATTTTTATGTGTATATATATATATATATATATATATATATATATATATGCACGGAGAGTCTGCCAAAAATATATACACTCTTCAGTAAACGTAAACCTTTTATAGATATTGTAATACTAAATTTATTCAGACATCACGAGATTGATAAATGTTATCTTTGAGCTCTACAATCGCAAGAAATGCTCAAAATGGTGGCTTCCAAAAATTTCTTAGAACGGCGAACTGCAGGGTGGTTCGAGAGTCTTGTCATCCTTATATAATATAATTTCCTATTTCAGATGGATGACACGAAAATGATGGTGTTCATACAAACCTTCTCGATGTGTGACAGCATCACTGAAAGTGAATAAACTGAATTCAGTATATGTGCTTTGTTTGCCTGTAATACTTGTTTTATTGTTCTCATTGCTTTTTGGTAGAAGGTAACAAGACTTTCGGACCACCCAGTACTGCTTGGGTAAAGTTAGTCAAATACCCTACGAGATTACTGCACATGCATTCTCTATTTCTCGTCTATATGCCGCCAACATAAACACATCGGTCAAGAAAATACCCTCCTACAGTAAACAGCGTTATCGGATTTTGATAAAACTACAAAAGACAAGTTTTTCCTTTCCTGAAGTTTGTATACATTTTTGCGGAATCATATACATACACAAGCATATATATATATATATATATATATATATATATATATTATATGTTAACTGATTTAAAATATGGTTTCTCCGCCACACAAGAATTACCATGATTCAAAAACCGAAGCTAAAAACATGAGAAACTATATATTACTAAGTTTATAAAAAATGAAAATTTACTGAATCAAATAAATGAAATAGCTACTCTTTGCCGACATTGTCAAAAATTTTCCTTAAATAATATTTAATAAAAAAATGGGAGCTGGTAATATACATACTTATATTTGATGTGTAATAATATTTTTAAATAATTAAATAATCCTATTACATTTTTTTTTTGTTTTAAAAGAAATATTAGTAATTATGAGTAAAAATAATATAGTAAAATTGTAGTTGAGTAGTTAACGTATTCTACCCCAAACACCCCTTTTAGAAAAAATCTTCATATATACAAGCACGAATTTAACGGGAAAAAATGCCGAAAACCTTTTACTCGTTGATAAAGGAAACCAGACGACATGCGTTGAATGGATGTCAAAATTCGTTGAAAAATTCACCCCTACCATATCTAGACTTAACCTCTTTCTCGAACGTAACTCATAATTGATACAGTAATAGTTAATGAAAATGAACACGCTACCGCCCCTGTCTAAATGATTGGATTTCCATGTATCCATGAATTTTATTCGCTTGAACATAAAACAGAACTAATGTTTTTAATTTAATTATATAATTAAATTTGAACTTTTTAGCTTTGATTTTTGAAACATGGTAATTCCTGTGTAGCAAAGAAACCATATTTTAAATCAGTTAATTTATAACATCTATGCTCTGTAAATTTACATTGACCACCGTTTTGTAAAAATAAAAATATCGATAAGAACACAGGATTATATATTTTAATGTTCTTTCTTTTTATTATATATATATATATATATATATATATATATATATATATATATATATATATATATATATGTGTGTGTTGGCGTTTTCTTTTTTATTATTAATAATAAAAACGAAAAAAACAACACTCAATAATATCATCCCTGAACACGACTACAACGTGTTGACGATGATTGAAAAATAGCAGCAAACATTCCCATCACTATAATATGCACATACAAAAATATCTACATATTCAATTAAAAATGTAAAAAAAATTCTTGACCATGTTTAACAAAAAAGAATTACATAAACCCAAGAATAATTGAATAAAATGCTGAATCGCAGTACCTTGTCAGTTGTGTTTAATGATAAAAAATTAAATATATAATTCAAGAAAATGGCGTTTGTCGGCCGCATGCGATAAATAGTTTCATGCATGTAAAAACGTGTGATGATCTCGCAAGAGAAAATGGCGTCTTGTGTCAAATGTAGTTATTCCACCTCAGCTGACCCAAAATGCTTATCATATGGAGACCAGTATATACTCATGGAGTGTCCATAGCGACCAAACCACCGAGGAGGAAAAGCAAATGCATGGTACCACATGATGCAGCCAAGCGTAAGCGGCTGCTAACTTTGGTAATAGTCTACTTTCAGCGGGAAAAATGTGTCAACCTATCAATCCTAAGTGAGAGAATTTAACTATATATATATATTATATATATATTATATATTGTTGTGTATGATACACCTAATTTACATAAGCGGACTACCGACCATATAAATATGGGTTGGTACCGGAAGACGGGGAAGATAGTAGAGATTAAGAAATTGAATCCAGAGACTCTGCCCGACTGCGATTTAGTCAACCCATTATGCAGGAACAGTCTTCCCAAGAATATACCAAACTAACTGTAAATATTGTGTACCTATTCTTTGTTTCAATACATTTTGTTAACGTACATTTTGTGTTGTATTATTCCATGCTTATTTAAGCTTCAACATATATATATATGAAACATCCTGGCACTTAACGATCCGAAAATTCACGAAAGTGTGTTAAGTAAGCTGGTGAGTTGCCACACTCTTTATATATTTAACAGGGTCTCTGAACAATCAGATATGGTAACACATACATACATCGCACGCACCCACATTATTCATTTACTTATTTTTTATTATATATGTATATAGCGTGTAACCCATGGTCACAATCTCACACCAATCTAACTATATATATATATATATATATATATATATATATATATAAGTGCGCAGGTATGCAGAAAATAGAAAAGAACATGTTGGGTGCATAATCCGGAGTTCCTTAGTATTTTTGTTTTTATTTTTAAGAAGACAGTGCTCTATACAGAAGTAGAGTTTATTATAATAATATTTTTTTTTTAAAATATGATTCCTTCGCTACATAAAAGTTCTCATGTTTCAAAACGAGAGCCGAAACCATCCAAATAATTATTAAAATTAAGTTGAATTGAGGTCCCCGTTTCATCTTCAAGCGAAATTTTAGGAATTAAACCAAGAGATAGCTTATTCCTGAAATTTCGCTTTTAGATGAAACGGGACTAAACACCTCAATTCAACTTAATTTTAATAATTATTTGTTTCGGCTCGTTTTTGAAACTTGTGAACTCTTATGTAGCGAAGTAATCATATTTTTAAACATAAAAATATTATATATATATATATATATATAGGTATAGGTATTTTTACGCATCAAGAATTCATTGAAACAGATTTTGTTAAATCCAGAAAACAGTATCTACCACACAGCCGACATCATTTTTTTTATAATGACAGTCGAAATTTTTATTTATGTGTTTCTTCAAAACGTGGATTGTCAGGCCTCTCCACATCTTCCTCTAATGTGTAGCTCTTAATAATTTTGGTGATTTTTCTAGCCGTTCCAATCCTCCCTTACCATCAATGTGCCGTGTCAAATCCCCTAAGCTATCTTTCTTCATTATATGTCCCAGATATTTTGACTCCCTCTTTTCGACTGTTTGTATAAATAACCATTTCCACTTTCTGTAAAACTTCCTCTGTAAATAAATATTCTCAGAATTACATTCAAGGCTCCTCTTAATCTGTGAAGAAATTGTACAGCATTCCCTCATCTGGCATCTCGTCTACAGTCACTCTCTCACAGACGCGCCGTCGCCGCTCTCTGTCTTTTTTACAAATACTTTCATGGTAATTGCTCCAATGGGCTGCTTTCACTGGTTCCCAGACTCCATGAATTCAAGCGCCCTACGAGACTGGCATCCCGCTCCCACCCTTACACTGTAGAAACTTTTAAATGTAGCCGTCTATTCTACTCCAATAGCTTCATACCTCGCACCTTTCACCTGTGGAACACTCTTCCCAATTACTGTTTCCCTGAGAGCTATAATCTCCAACTATTCAAATGTAATGTCAATCGACATCTCCAGTTACCTTGATCTACCCACTATCCCTCTCCTCATCCTTTCTTCTATCACTCCTATCTGCTCTTGCTCCAAATCTTCTGCAACCCCCTGCATCCTAGTGGCTTCACGCCTTGCTCGGGGCGTAATGCTCAAAAAAAAAAAAAAAATTCCTTTATATATTGAAAGATTGATATCAGACAGCATTTCAGTTCTCTTTTCTTTGTTTCTTACGAAATTTTGTTTTTCCGTTTTTTAATAATTTTGTTTAATTTATATAGTTTCGCACTTTCGAATTTCTGTCATATTTTAGTTAAATCCGGCACGGTCTATCGTGGAAAAGAAGTTATATTATTGAAAATAAATCTTGCATCGAGCCCGGTCAGTACCTAGATGATTGACAGATTTGGAATACCAGGTTCTCTAAGTTTGGATGTGTGGGTGGTGTAATGACACGCAATTTGAATCCTGAGAGCTGAGTTCCAATTCCAGTTGAGTTCTTTGTATTCATTTACACGCAGACACGCTTGAGAAAAGTATTACCAGTTCTTCTTCCCAGATATGAGTTAATTCGCATCAGTAAATAATTATTATCTCAAAGAAAAAAATTACAATCTAAAAATATTTTCTGGCTATCTGCAAAAGATTGATAAGCCCTAAAACACACACACACACATATATATGTATGTGTGTGTGTGTGTGTAAATTATTTTCAGATGGAGAACCTTTAAAGGAACATATGAATGAAAATACAAGTTGAAAAACTCTTCTTAGCCGAAGCGTTTCGTCCTTTGAGGGACTTTATAAATGTAATGTTGGATTTATTTTGTTACACTTCTTTTGTATACAAGAGCAAGGATGTTATTGGTTTATCAAACCTTTAAAATTTGAGAACGTTCATGATCGTCATCAGGTGATTGAAAGGACCGATTATATATATATATATATATATATATATATATATGATAAAAAAAACTTTTGTGTATATTTATGGATAAAATATCAGGGATAGAGCGTATGTAGATATGAAAGTGAACACTGAGGAAAACAACGAGCGACTATATATATATATATATATATATATATATATATGTGTGTGTGTGTGTGTGTGTGTGTGTGTGTGTGTTCTGATGTTGACCAATATGTATAAATATCGCGCCAAAACACAATACCCATGCCCTGAAAATTGCGTTCAAGTATGAAAGAGACAGTAGCTGCTCGGTATTGATCACAGTGTCCACGTGTGTGTGTGTGTGTGTGTGTGTGTGTGTGTGTATAGAAGGACAGAGACAAAAAGACAGAGGAGACCAGCTGCAGGTTCAATTCAAAATTTGTCCTCCATATTTAATTTTCCGTGACGGCCAGCGTTACGCATCCATGACTTTCCAATGAAAGACTGAACATAATTTTCCCTTATAAATCTTCGCAGGAAAAATGTACGGATTTCTTTAGGGAAAAGCGAATTACATATTATTTTCTAGGAAACTGGATCTTTCTTGAAAACGCGAAGAGAAATGATAATGCAAAAAGATTCAAATTACATTTTTACGACTCAAGGCGGGAAAAACGAAGGCGTCATATTCTATAAGAAAGTTTTTCCATTATCTAGCCGACGAGAACTAGTTTCCATGGCTAGATGAAATGCTTTTCCGGTAAAAATGATTTAATCAATTAGGACCGCTTTAATGCATTAAACATAGCTTTTATGGGAGGCTGATGCCGAGTAGACGCTTCGCTATTGGAAGAAGAAGGTGTAAATTGATACAACTGGACTCATTTATGCCTTTATAAGAATTTTCTGTTTTAGTGTTATTAGTTCGAGGTTTTTATGGCATAAGCTGGGAAATCTTTGTAAATCGGGAGGGGCCCAGACATTTTGAGTATTGCTGCTGATTGATTTGATGTACATTATTCTTGTACTTTCTTTATTTTATAGGTGTTTGTTTCCGTCCTAGCGCTGGAATATTTCTCTTTCGTTGGAATCTTTCTCTTTTATTTTATTTTATTTTTTGCCAATGGTTCTTGATATCTGAATTATAAAATGCAACAACTCAAAAGGAAATTCAAGGAAAATAACTGTATTTAATTATTAATGTTATTTCATTCAAAGCACGATCTCATTTTTCGGTTTTGTTTATTGCTGTATTTGCTTTCTAATAATGAGAATATTTTATTTGTTTCCACTACCAGGGTTTGCGCACTTTTCACTTTTTTTCGTCCATCCCGAGAGGTGATACTTATGATAAATTCGACTCATTTACATTTTAACCCCACATATTTTAGCAGACGGACAAACAAACAAATACCGATACACACACACGCACACACTTATATGAGATAACGATATATTTTTTTATATATCAGGAACAATGTTGGGGAAAAATGTATAACAAAATCAAAAAGGTTTTCTTGTGACGCGTTTCATCCATTAGGACTTCAATCGGACTAAATTAAGTATGTTGATGCGACTACACATGCGCACGAAAGAGGAATGCTGGGAATTTTTTTTAAATTTTAACTAACCATTTTCATTTCGATTCTTTTTTTTTCCGTCGCTTTTGTTAGTGTATATCCCACTCTGAGATAACAGACGTACTTTCAACGTTTCACCATTCCTAGCAGAACCTATATTATCAAAGTTTAGGATATCTACTCACAAAAGTGATGGAGAGAAAAAGAATCGAAATATAACCAGCTAGATAAGAAAAATAAAATTTAAAATTCCCAGCATCCCTCGTTGTTGCGCATGTGCAGTCATACCAACAGAACATATTTAGTCGAATAAAGTCCTAAAGGACGAAACACGACACAAAACTTTTACCATTTTTTCGTACCTTTTTCCGCACTCACAAACACAAATGTTCTCAAATTGACTAAAAAGACCTTTACCATAAAAATCTCTTATTTGGTAATTTGTCAAATTTTCGATAGTTAATTTCGCTTGACACGTAGCTTGCCGAGAAAGAGTGTACATGTCATGTAGCTTGCCGAGAAAGAGTGTACATGTCATGTAGCTTGCCGAGAAAGAGTGTACATGTCATGTAGCTTGCCGAGAAAGAGTGTACATGTCACGTAGCTTGCCGAGAAAGAGTGTACATGTCACGTAGCTTGCCGAGAAAGAGTGTACATGTCACGTAGCTTGCCGAGAAAGAGGTACATGTCACGTAGCTTGCCAAGAAAGAGTGTACATGTCACGTAGCTTGCCGAGAAAGAGTGTACATGTCACGTAGCTTGCCGAGAAAGAGTGTAAGTGTCAAGCAGCTTCGTGAAGAAGAGTGTAAGTATTACGTAGCTTGGTGAGCAAAAACGGGTGAATGTATCCGTTTCTACCTACGTACTTTGTTCGTCTAGAGACATTAAATATTTTTCAAACATACCACGAAACATGTTTTTTTATTGTCTGCGAGAACGCGACTTGTTGGTTGGAAAATCTAAAATATTTATTTTCAAATGACTAATAAACGGAAAGATGAGCGGATACTCTTACTCAGAAAACATTTGTCATTTGATGATTGACTGTCTTGGTGCTGATTTCTGTCTTCGCTCCATAAAGTAAACGGCTTTCTTGAAACGACGGACTATATAATAAAGAGCGGAGTAAAATATTTTTTTTAGATTCTGTACAAAGCATGATACTTGTGTGTGTGTGTGTATATATATATATATTATACGCCCGTGTACATAAATTACTTACCTCTCCATATCCTTGAATATTTTAAATCTTATGAATGTGCGTTTACGCATATCGCGTTAATAGTAACCTAATTCTACATATCGATTTATATCTCGCTAAATGCGTTTTAAATTATATACTTATGTATTAAAATTTAAATGTAAAGTATTAGGTCTAAATACAGGCTAATGCATGTAGAATTCTGTGTATATATTAAATGACTACTCTCACACACATACACAGGTACGCACCTCCCCATATATTCTAATGAGATATAGAAAAATAAATTGAGAGAAGCCGAGGTTAAAGAAAAAGTAAAACAAAGAAATAAACATAGAACACGCGAAAAAAAAAAAAACCTTATTAATCGTTTATAGGAAAAGGCTGAATTGAGAGTTGAGGATATCGCCTGAAAATGTGGCAGTGTATTATTATATAAACGAGAGAAATATTAAAATAAAAAATGGCAGACATCGACCAACAAATAATGATACAATCTGTGGTGAATCTGCGCATGCGTGTAAGCTGATTTTTATGAGGAAATAACGATGTTACATTATACGTTTAAGTGGCTCCGGTTGAATTTTTTTTTTTTCTTCTTTTTTTTTCTGTCTTTCTTCGATCATTTTCTTCTTCATTTTTCGACTTCTTCGTCAGTTTTTTTTTTTTTTTTTTACAATTATTCCCACTTCTTTTTTCTTCTCATTTCGTAATCTTTTTTCATTCTCTTTTCCTTTCGTTATTTTTGTTTTCTCTATTTCCTTTCAATCAATTTTTATTCTTCTTCCGTTATTTTCCCTCTTCTTTCATTATTCATTTGTTTCTCGTTTTGTCTTTTCCGTTTCCTCCTTTTATTTTTCTTGTTCTCTTTTCATTTGCTTCATCCGAATTATTATTCATCGTTCTTCCTTTTATTCTCCCCTGTTACTTTTTCTTGGTTGTTCTTCTTTTTCTTCTGTAGTAGTAGTAGTATTAACAATAATAATTCCAGTTGCCAAAATGCATGCACTCATCAAAATCTTAAGCGCATAGCAATGTATGCGATTAGGTTTTTTTTTTCTTAAAAATATCGACATTGCAACGATTTTAGTTAGCTAGACTTCAGTGTGTATGATTTCAAAAATTCAATCTTTTGTGCAATCCCCAAGAACTACATTTACTCTTTCAGTTCCTCTGTCATACTTATTGGGATTATTTAACGCTCCAGCATTTAATCATGTGGACAAAAAAAACTCGGGCCAAAAATAATGACTTTAAATTCGTCCCACGTCCTGAAGATATATTGTCATCGTTCAATAATCTGAAACATCCACAATCTATATCCCATGAAAAGTCTTAGTTCCATGCATTCGTCTTTATCATTTTTGTTTTTAGCAACCAAGTTTCGATTGATACATTATACAGCTTTTCTCATGTCGAGTGCTGTATCCATTGTATTTTTACAAATTGAACTGCTCCAATTAGAATCACGGAAGGTGGCTTGTAGGACAATATATCAAGAAACCTACAAAGGCATTGAACGGTGTTCTGAGATAGTCTTTAGATAGTTCCAACAAGAGTTTATCTGCAGCACTTACTGAAAAGTAAAGAAGTAATATAAAATATTGGCGACGAGGAACCTCAAAGGAACATTATTTTTATTTTTGTCTACCGGCCTGAATATTCGAGAAATCTTATTAAAAAAGCAAATATTTTAGTTTAATAAGAATTCTCGAATGTTCTGGCAGGTAGACGAAAATAATAAATATACTGTTTAATAAATAATGAGCGTCTAACCAAATATTAAAAAAATGTTTATGCGTACATATATATATATATATATATAATAGTCCGACTAATGTAAATACTGTATATATATATATATATATATATATATATGATTGTTTATTTACGCAATTTTAGATTCTTATCTCTGGTTTGGTATATTTACATATTTCATTACACCCGACATTTATATATATATATATATATATATATATATATATAAAAAAAGAAGAGGGATGCCATAAACGTTTTTTTTAATGTTCATTTATTGGAAAAAATATTATACGATTTGAGACATTCTGTTTGTGTGTTGGTCTCCGAATTTTCTTCTAGAAACAGAAAGTCTCATATCGAGAATATTCCACATTGAACATGAAGAAAAATTAATTATTTTTCATAATATGTAAAAATTCTCCACTTTCACCTGAAGACGGTTGCTGACCAGAAACACGTGTCGTGAAATTATGTAAAACAAAGTATAATATTTTTTTTCAATAAATCCACATTACAAATAACCAAAAACGTTTGCGGCACCCCCTTCTTTTAATATACATACTTTTCTCTCGTTGGAACCACTACAACATATTTCTTTTATATATATATATATATATATATATATATATATATATATATATATATATATATATATATATGTCGTGCTTTTTTTTTAATTTACATGGAACTTGTCCGACATTTCTAGTGTCAGGTGATATTGAATTGCAGAAGAATTCTTCTTTGTGCCAACGTCCTAAGAGTTTTGCAAAGGTTATGATTAGATGTAAGGTAATGGCGTAAGCGGAATTGGCGATGGTAGGTTTGATTGAAAGACGACTAGCGTAGAGGAAAATAAGATGAAGTCAACATCGATGCTTCTATTTGTCTTGGATGGCACCATTATCAATATACCTACTGCTGATTTCCCCAAAGCCTTAACTTTTGCTACGCGACGGACAGTCGATTGCTTCTGGCGGCACAAGACTCGGGAATAGTTTTATCCGGTTACCCGCGGTGAACTACATTTTGCGATTTTTTTTTTCTATAACGCAACTTGAAATGACGTGTATTTCCAAAACCATAAAAAAAACGAACGAATATAAGAAATAATATAAATATGGAATTCATAAATATCACTTATTGAATAAAATAAATAAATAAAACAAATAAAAGACATTTTGAGCATATGTTCGGGCTCTAAAGAGAGTCAAACTTTTGGGTTGACTGAGCTGAAATGTTTCTTAATTTCTTTTTCCTTCTAGACATTTCATTTACATATTTGGATAATGCTAAATGCTTACTGAAAAGTAAATTGTTATGTTTATACCTATGTCGCGAATAAACGGTTTTGATAATTCATATTAGTACCAGAATTATTTTCCAGTCTCCCATGCGTTGTTATACAAAAAAAAATCGAATGAAACGTAAATAACACAATTCTTATATTTACACTATTTATATTCGGACTCTTGTCCTCATCTTTATTGTTGCCATCACAACGTTTTGGCCGTTGTTCTCTCCGACCTTCTTCAGGTATATATCTTTCTCAGAGTAACTTACAGAGAATTCGGAACTGAACACATTATTTAATTTACGAGAGTATACTGCTCTCGTTCCACTGCACAAGTTTACGATATCATCTTGTTCTTATTTTTAATTAGTACTGCTCAGTTATTGGCTGATTATTTTCACTGAGTAACAGTTTTCGTGATGAAGATGATAACCAATGTTTCATGGCAGTAGATTTTGGTTATATATTAAGTTCAAATTAGGTACAAAGTAGGATAACTGGTCTCTTATTAGGCGGGAACTCCTTACTATATATCGGTAAATGCTCGACAGAAGGATGCTGAGACTGAACATGTGACTAACGAGGAAGTTTTAAGGAAATGCGAATAAAAATGGCATTGTACTTACAATCAGAAAAATTCTTGCAATTAATTGCACTCATTAGGATTTTGCAATATGGGAGGCTTGATAACAATAGCGATAACAATATAAACAAAAAAAGACTAAATGAAACTGGATAGACTACATACCCAGATACATATTATTATAAGATGGATTTAAGAATGGGACACTCACAGGACATACTGAAGGCGAGAGAGTCAGATGTAAACATCGAATAAGCTTCCTAACAAGCTTGTATATATAGGGAGAGTTGAACAGGATGCTGAAAGGTTATAAAGAGAATAAACATTACATCGAGCAACAAAATAAAAGAACTTATGGAGAGCAATGATTGTCTGCGTCCTGAGGTGGGACGGAACGTAACAGAAGCAAAGAAAATGCCAACTGTCTAATATTTTATGCTTACAAATGAAGTTAATGAAAGCAATTGGCTAATTAATTATGGATGAATTTCACCTTCATTGGAAGATTTTCGGTTTTCGCAATGTGAGAGAACTGATAACAATAGCGATTAATATATAAACAAAAAGAGACTAAATGAAACTCGAAAGAATATATTTTAATATGTACCTGGGTATATACCAGGTACATATTAAAAATATATTTAAATGTCTAAAATTTCAGCGTCCCCTCTCCTTCCTACGCATGTGTAGTTAACTCAACGTAAACATTATGCTAGTCCTAAAGGGCGTAACACATTAGCTGAATATTTTTCTACATTGTCATTAATTATATATTTCGAATAATCCTATATATATATATATATATATATATATATATAACAGTGATCTCATCTCACAATCCTCACACTTGCTCCATATGTGGCCTCCTTTGTAAATCACTAGCGGGTCTTAAATGCCACTTAAGATTATCACACAAAATTTCATAACTGAATCAATAAGCTGCCAGATCCTCATACGTAGAAACCGACGGGAGAGTCCATTATTATATATATATATATATATATATATATAGATAGATAGATAGATAGATAGATAGATAGATAGATAGATAGATAGAAACAAACACTTTTTTTTTTTAACCAAGGCACCTTTCGGCCAACACTTTTTCAGGGACCAACGTTAGCAAAATCATTGTATTAAAATTGGTATGTATAGATAACATGGAGGACGATTTGGAGTTCGTCTAAAACGTGTAAATTAACGATTAAAATATACATAAATTCAAAGGTTGGAAATACTCCAAAATGAGTGTAAAATATGAAAGTAATTAATACTCGATCCTCCAAATAAATGAAGTGACTAAAGAAAATTCTCCTTCTGATTACATAAAGAAAATTGCTGTAATTTAATACATACAGTTTCCAACACCTGCAAATGGTGTTTGAAATGAGCCTTATGCAAAATTGAGAATGAGTTGATAGAAAATTTGGAAGATCAATACTCATTCTCTAAAAGATTACGGAACCCGAATGCAATTCTGATGATTCAATCTAATAAATACAAGTACGTGTTGATCCAACCGAGTCCCCAACCTTAGACATCCTACATATTCAGCTGCGCACTGACATTTGAATTTATAAATTACAGAAATTTTATTCAGATACGACAAACGGTTCTTTACAAAGGAAAGAAAAAATAGGGCAAGTCTCGAAGACAACACATAAATTGGCAGTAAAAAAAGTAGAAGAAATTGAGTTAGAAAATCTATCAATAGATATAATTGTGTATTTAGGCAGCAATCCCTTTTTTATACATGTTTCATTAAAGACGACTGACAAGGTACTGCGTCTAAGTTTTTTTTTTTTTTTTTTTTTTTTTACTTGTGTTCGTATGAGTGTCTACTTTTCTGGGCATAAAGTATGTAAAAACTGTCCATATGTTCTATATATCCGAACGATTTCAGTTTATTCTATTAGCCGTTATCAAGTATCTTTTTTTAACTGGCTCTGGAATTTTTATATATTTCTGGAGTGATGAACTAAGCAACATTAACGTGTGATGAGCTCTTTGTTTTTTCCTATTCTGTCGACTGTTGGCAGAAACCTTATAAATTATATATTTTATTATCTGGTAAAGCTATGGCAGGTATAAAATACACATTTGACAACGATTATTCCTACAGAGAACGAAACATAAGCTCCACAGTGTATATAAGAAAATTGCATTAATGCTGTCGTAGGTGCAAACATGTTGTATCGAATGAGTTGCGGAAATTAGTAAATGAGACTTTGACCATAATGCCAAAAAGCTATATAGAAAACCCAATATCAATAATGATTAACTGAAGGAAGCCACGGAAGATAGCAGTGTTTATTTTCTTGTGCATGAAAAGGAATGTCGTCTAAATGAAAGAAACAACACAGTAAGCAAATATGAATCCGTGATTGGAAAATATTCCGCTTCTCAACACTTTAGCCATTTATTTTGTTACATGCCATTAATTTTATGGCTAAGATTTCAGATATATTACAATTCCTCCAAGAATTCGAAGAACCAAAATCAGCATTGTTCTTTTTCCTTTACGATGAAAAACGCAATTACCGGGAATATTTCGAGGGATGATTAATGAGCTTACGAATTTAAACGACTAAAAAAATTGGCCAAAATATATTCTAATATTGGACGTGTCTGTTCGGGCATATGTTCGAGCTCTAAAGACAGCCAAACTTTTGGGATGACTGAGCTGAAATGTTTCTTAATTTCTTTTTCATTCTTGATGTTTCATTTACATATTTGGATAATGCTAAATGTTTACTGAAAAGTAAATTGTTATGTTTATACCTATCTCGCAAATAAACTGTTATGATAATTCATAATAGTACAAGAGTTATTTTTCAGTCTCCCATGCGTTGTTGTACACAAAAAAAAATCGAATAAAACGTAAATAACTCAATTTTTATATTTACACTATTATCTAATATTGGACGTGTCTGTTTGTCACGCTCAAAAGTCAACACTCATTGATCTAATTTTAGGCATGGAAACCACACAACATATCTGACTGTGAAATAGGCAATGTGAGGTTGATGATGGGGGTCATCATGCAATTTCTTGTCAAATGAAGCTAATTTCTGATATCTGAAGAACGAAAATATTTTTGACCTCATAATTATTGGGCAGATAAGGCCAAATTCGATCATCAAGTTCACTTGGTCATTTTCGATAAAATTAGTTTTTAATCGATATTTTAACTAAAAAAAAATCACTTTTACAGGACTAGATTTGTATGTAGCTGTTTTTTTGACCAGAAGAAGATTAGTAATGAGGCAATGAGCCGAGAAATACACGCGAATCAAATGATTAACACGAGAGTTTAATCTTTAGGATCGAACATTTTATTCAGCATCAAACTTCGTTCATGATTTTCAGCCATTATATGCGTCGTCGTCCTTACATTTTCGTCCGCGTGTATGAGAGAATGCCCGAGTCATCACTGCTGCAACTGTTCATATGATTGTATAATAACCCTTTCGGCGACCAGTAGTAAGTAAAACCATGCCACCCACGCACTTGGTTTCCTTTGTATAGTGTGGAACTGGGTGCTGAACCCATTCCGGCAAAACACTACAAGTCTTATTTTCTTACCTTGCATGAGAAAATATTTAGTTAGTTGTTTGATTTTGTTTCGCGGCATATCAACTTTTATGGGTCATTTAATGCCGAAAATCTAAATAGTTCAACTACAAATAAAATGTGCTGTTGGCAATTCTACTATAAAATGTTGTGTCTACTTTAAAATTGTATTGTTGGTAATTATACTGTAAATATGTATTGTTGACATTTTTATATATATAAAAAATGTATTCTTATACTTTTTATAGTATTTGCCCATAGCTGGGACCGTAACAGGTGCTAGCACCTCGGGCCAGGGTAGAACTGGGAACAATAGTAATTAAGAGATGATTCCACTCTCCTCAAAAGCTTAAATCTCCGGATCAGAAGCCTTGCTCCCGGATGTACTTTATCGTCATACACAGGAACGATGAGAAAAGAAAGCGATCTTCTTGTCTCTGCCTATAAAAAATGTGTCCGTGGTATTCAATCTTTCCTTTATTTACAAGAAGTGAATGAATATCTGCAATAACTGTGACAAACGATAATAGTAAACAGTAATAAACATTGAATGATCATCTGTAACTTGCAATGTGAAAACGAGAACAATGCCAAACAGAAAAACAATACTTTTTTTTTTTTAAAGTTGATTTTGTTTACCGGCATTATCAACCTCTATTTAATGGCGAAATGTAAATATAATAAACACTTCAACCCATTTAAGGCAATAATGTCACTAAGACTTAATGGAATTACTGGGAGTCAAAGAGAATGAAAATATGTTAATGAGGAGAAATGACAATAAGATAACAGGATTCAGGTAAACGGAAAATGGCCATTGGCGCTACATTGTATAAAGAACGTCCTTCCCTTTCCCCAACAGGTAAGCAAGTGAGTTCCACGGGTGAAAATTGCCAAAGAATAAACTAGTTCTATTCTTACTTACGGTTATATCTACCTAAATGAACAGTATAACAATGATACCTACTTGCCAATCAACTATTACGTTTAATTTCCTACGTTTGAAGTAACAAAAAGGCAGAGCTCATTAGAACAAGTGTGATGAATATATATATAGAGATACAGCAGAGGGTAGCCATGTCTCGGCGTTTAGAAAGTCGAGATGCCAGGCCAGGACCGACGCCATGTTAGTACTTCCGGATCCGGTTTGAGACTTCAAATGCTTTTTGATTACAACTTTACGAAACACTTCTTTATGTATTATGGAACTGAAGTCAGGAAATATCAGAGGTGTAAAAAGAATCGAATAAGGATCCTTTGTTCTACGAGAAATATATCTGTGACGACCACGATATGTACTGGCCTCATCCTAAGTGACACTAAAACAGTCTTTGCATTCGGTGTCACACCAGCGCATCATAGGAAGCGGGTGAACCAGTAGGTTGACGTCATAGGCACGAGGCATAGAATCAAGCTTCAAACAATCTTTTAAACAGGTTGTCGAAAAAAAAAAAAAAAACTCAATTTAAAATATACACAGGTGAGAAATCCGGATGAATGTAATTTATAGAAGCGATTCGCCCGAGAGGAAAAAAAACAGTTTCTCACATCCTCACGAAAAGATCAACGTCCGAAGAAAGCCTTCAAAGCCATACATCTCCACACCAATATTAATTACCGCAGCCCAGAAGTGAATAAATAACAATGAAAAAATTAATTCATTTTCCTTATTAATCTTTACAGCGATAACATTTATTAGGTTGGTGCAAAAATAATGACGTAATAATGTCGTTTTTGACGTTAAAAAATACGTCAAAAAACGACATTATTACGTCATTATTTTTGCACCAACCTAATAACATTTACTCAACATAAAAGATTCAACAGAATTCTATCACCTCTGTACATAAGTTTTCTTTTACATCAAAGTCATCATTTCCTCAATTTCAGCTGTTTGGCACTGCACGGAAAGCTCCTGATCAAGCAATATCCAGGATGAAGATATACAGTATGGATAAATCCAACAAATAACAAATCAATAGACAAGCGTTACCAGTCATTCGGGCCTCCACGTCTTTCGATTTTAACCGTTGTATAGCGATTTAAAAAATGCGCCAGCCTGCCTCCTGCAGGCGGTTAGCCAGTAAGATCTCCTCCTAAAAACAAGGTTTTATACGGGAAGACCCTGAAATATAACTGATCCAACTTCATCCGCTCGCAGTTGTCTGCATGCAGCCGAGGGACGGAAACAAGAACTAGTAACGGAATGTCGATAGAAAGGCAATTCGAAATCTGCCAAAGCCGGTCCCTTCGCCCGCCTCTAACCACAAGAAAGTTATGGCTTTTGCTTTTGAAGATTACGGATTAGATATTGGATAAAACCAATATTGCAAAGATTTATGGAAAACCTGATATTTCTTTTCTAAGAACCACAGAACTGATGTTTTTCTTATTGTTGAAGAACAGGTGAGGAGTAGAACGTTGGCAATAACTGATAGCCGTTGTGTTTCCTAAAAATCAGGTACACTTTTGAAACGATGTATTAGGTGTCTGCAAAATTTTCTAACCTAATTTATTAAATAGAAATACGTTCTACTACTGTATATTAAACCTCAAATTTTGAGGAAAAGGGGTCAGTTGGTGAGATTTATTCGTTTCCATACAGGAAACAATTGTACATTATTCAGACTATTGTCGTCATTTTTGTCACCATACAAACGTTTCGGCCGTTGTACGCCCCGGCCTTCTTCAACGGCCGAAACGTTGTAATAAATATGGCGACAAAGATGAGGACAGTAGTCCGAATAATGTAAATAATGTACATAATACCTCATCTCAGAAATATAGACAGATACTGAAAGGTCGAAACGTTGTAATAAATATGGTGACAAAGATGAGGACAGTAGTCCAAAAATGTAAATAGTGTACATAATACCTCATCTCAGAAATATAGACAGATAGGAAACAATTGATATTCAATGAACGAACTGTTAGTGTTACTGTCGGCTGAAATTCGTAAAATCTTTCTCTTAAAACAGTTTTTTTAGGAAAATAGAATCGTCAAGTTCGCTAATTATTCACACTCATTCTTGTAATAACGAAAGTTTATTTCCTAACATTTTGTTTAGAGTAGTATGGATCTTATTTTGCCAGCATTTTAATTGCTGTTTAAAGTTTTCTAGTGATGCGATTGTTTTTTTTTAAGCAATTCACCCCAAGCAAAGCGGGAGTTCCACGAGCAAGTACGGGGTTACAGAAGATTGAGAACAAAAGTAAAGAGGCATGTTTGAGGAAAGGATACTGAGAAGGATAGGGAACAAGCTCAGTGTGTCAGATGTCAGATTGACATAACACTTGAATATTTGAAGATTATAGTCATCGGGGAAGCAAGTAAAGAGAAGGGAGTTCTACGGACGGGAAGTGCAAAAGAAGAAGCTGTTTGAGTAGAAGAGACGGTTACATTTAACCGTTTTGAAAATGAAAGGGTGGGGCCGATACGCCAACCTAGTAGCTCGATTAAATTCATGCAGTTTAGGAACCAGCGAAAGAAGCTCGTCGAAACAGACTCTCGTTATTTGATCATTTTCTTTGTGATGCTGCAGCGCCAATTTATAGGGCCTGTTGAAAAATGCACACACATATGTTCGAGGTGATTTTCAGAACAAGGAATCAATAAAAGGTATTATATATATATATATATATATATATATATATATATATATATATATGTGTGTGTGTTAATAATCGGCAAAACTTGAAAGACTTTTTTCAAAACTTAAGTATGCCAGATATTAAAAAACAGAAAAATGGCGTTCGATCACAATGAGGAAATAGGACTTGCAGAATATAAAACTCACAAGATATCCTAAAGACAAAAAAAAAGGCGGGAAACAACGAGTAAACTTCTTAACGAATTTGTAGAAATGAATGGAAGAGTAAGGACAAAATAGTGTGGTAAGGAGTCAAAATCTTCTTACAACAACAGGAGATTGTGAAGAGCCATAATCGCCGACGTCACGAAGCGACATGTCACATGAACGAAAAAACAAAGCAAATAGCTTTTTCTATCTTTTTGTTTAATTTTTTGTTCTTACATGTTTTGAATATTTCTCCTCCTCCTCCTCCTACTACTACTACTATTATTATTACACTGAATAAACGAACAGTGTTGAACAGAAAAAAAAGAATGCATCCATCTGACTAAATTTGAAGTTTACATTTATATTTGTCCCTGCAACCAAGTCATTTAGGTAATTTATGCCAAACAAACACAAAGAATTCATATCTCGTCAGAAATTACTTACTTCCAACTGTAGAATGCAAAGAACTTTATCTTCACTATAAAAAAAAAACAGCGTAAATAGTTCGAAAAAAAAAACTTTAGAAAAGTTAATAATTACAATGCTTCATTTCCAAATAAATTCGGAAACTCGAACATTACAAAATTGTTTTTCCCCTTATCATTGCAGTGATGTCTTCATTTGAACATGGAGAACTAAACACTGACTTAAAGGCACAGTTTTCAGGAACTTCTGGAATTGTGTGTGAGTTTAACTACTTTACATTCCACCCCAGATTTTTTTTTAAACAGGAGTGAGGGTTTATCCCTTCTTTCCTGTTTAGAAATGGATTTCTGCGCCTAAACTCAGTAATTTTATATTTTTTTTATTCCTCACTATGAGTAAACAGGCTCGCCTATTATCTGATTTACACTCCTCTCTGGTCTTTTGAACAGGAGTAGGGGTTTACTCTTTGATTCCTGTTTAGGGTTGGGTTTGCGTTTTCTTCTAAAGTCTTTCACTCCCAGTAGTCCCTGTATCTGAGTGACTTTATTGCCTTGCTTCGGGTGAATTGATGAAATAATACCACCATCTATTTGAAGTGAACGAGTGGCGACCGTTAGATTATTGTTTGGGGTGCAAAAATCAGTAAAACTAACACTTAATCTAGTATCTGAAACGATTATTTACCAAATCGAGCTTAAAAACCTAGTAGGAATTTAAGAAGATAATTAAACTCAGTATTATCTTGTATTCCTAAATCTTAATCCTCTTTGGGTATTTCTTTTGTGGGGCTTATCCGCTTAGTTTTGGAATGGAAAATAGAATCTCTAAAGCTTGTACTCAAATAATCTTGTTTTTTTTTTTTTGTTTTTTTTTTCTGTTTTTCAAGTTGCAAGATATTCTTAGACATCTGAGCGGTCTAATATTGAGGAATGCTTGCTTGCAAAAAGTTCAGGTACTGAGGTCCTCTTCACAATCTTCTTTAACCTAACTTCCTCCAATGGAACTTTACTTACTTTACGACGAATAACATGTTTTTATTCCATTAACCTTAAACATTCTCAATGAAACAATTTTAACCGTTACTAATTTATAGATGCTGTAAAAAAAAAAAAAAAAAAAAACGGATTTTTAACATATGAAAGTGATGTCCTTGCTATTATTATAAAGTTTTCAAATAGGAAACATTAATATACAGGGTGCGGGAAAAGTAACACCTTCCCTACACGCGGGCCCCCGATGGCAAAACCAGTGGCCCGCTGGTGGCGGCCACCGGTGGGTTCTCTAGCGGTCCGCCAGTGGTAACATTGCCGAGACGATCCCGAAGACGGTCCGACAGCGGTGAACGTCGTTGACAAATTGGTGGCTTGCGTATAGGGAATTGTTTTCGATATGAGGTGGAGAGAAATACGTGCATCAATTGAGTGGCCATCATGACCATCAGGCTTAAAACACCACCAAACTTTTTTTTCTTGTGGGGTGTAGTTAAAGATATTGTTACAGGCTGAAACCGAACCGAAAGACATTCTTGAATTAAATCAAATAATTTCTGGTAATTTTTTTCTGAAATTTATGTAAAAATGTATCAAATGGTTTGTAAAAGTGTTGCTGATAAGTTTTAGCGTTGTATTGAACATGAAGGGAAGTATTTTGAACAAGCAAAATAGTTTGTTAACCATTAATTTTATTAAACTACTGTTATAAATTTTTATAAAACTTCTGTATTTTTGTTAAATAAAAGTTAATAAATAAAAAAGTGAGTTACTTTTGCCGTACCCTGTATTTTTCCAGTCATCACATTAATATAGTTATTTTAGGAGGCAATTTATTATATACATAAAAAATATTTCCCGACTAGTAGAATGTTATATTTATATGAGTTTATCTATAATAATGGCCGGATATTCGTATTCCCTGTTGCAGACTCATGCTCAGGTATGTTCAACACCCATAGAGCCCACCTGTATTTTATACTGCAACTATGATGAGCAGACCTTAGTTGATAGGCAGGCTCAGCAGTTTGAACAAGTAGAGTACGCCTGTAACCACCACCCAACTAAAATTTTTAAAACGTTTTTTCTTTTCATGCAAACAATGCCCGCAATCTGTTTCCTATGAAAAAATTCTACTGTCCGTGACATGTGTAATCAGTTCGAAACAGCGGTAAATCGTCCATCTGTCGCCTCGTTCTCCCCGTTTTTTACTGACAAAATTTCCATATGCATAAAGTAATCTCGCAAGAGAGTATCAGACTCCGGGATCTATCTGTTTTAAACATGTAAACCGCGGGACCCCATTTCTTTATTCCTTTAGGTCGTTTACACGCGGGGCACGTTCGAATCTTTGTTGGTCCTGGAAGTTATTTTGTTCTAGGGTCCTCCGGTTTTTCGCGGGAAAACAGATAGCGTAATGAAAAATGCCACAAACGTAATGAAAATAAAGTTTTATCGTCAAAATGTTTATGTTATTATTAAGATGAAAGACCAAAGTATTTTTTAATTATTTTTTGAAATTTTTTAATCCTTTCTAACACGTTCGAAATTTTGGTTAAAGTCTTCTTTTGTTTACGTCATCGCAGTAACATGAAAATAACATTGTTTTTTTTGCGTTGTTCTTTTTTTCCGTTGAAAACACATTGATTTGGAAATTCTTGTAAAAATCAAGTAATTGTCCGATTTTAGTGAAATTTACAGGACTTATTCACAAACGAATAAAATTATCTTTGAAATGTTTTTTTAGAAAATTTTCGTAATTTTTTTTTAAATATGTTACCCCTCCCACTTACTTAATTTCATGAAATTCCGCACAAAACCTTTCTATTTCCTGAAATTTTTTTTTTTTTTGTTAAAAGTAGGAGTCTTCGGAGATTGTAAATCACCTACTTTTTTTTCAAATTTGAGCTATCTAACTGAAAATCTGATCTGAATTGAAAAATAATGAATCCAATAAAACTATGACATTACTTAATTAGAAAAGCTTTTAATTGCTTTTGTAAATAAGTAATATTAAGTACATTCATGTTTGAAGAAATAAATTTCTTTCTGATTAATATTGAAGTTTTACAAGAATTTTATCATTTTTTTTTTTTTTTTTAATTTTAATTATAATAATTTATAATAGTTTAAAAACGTGTAAAATTCTGTATTGAGCTACTTCCTGGATGTGATATAGTAATTAAGTGGAAACGAAATTTACAAATCTAAAATTGAAAAGATTAATCAGCTTAGTTGGGCTATTCTGTTTTTAAAATAATTTTTTATTTTGTATTTTTTTTTCTTAATACATTCATTATTTTCATGTAAGGTAGACTGAAATTGCCATTATTATGATCTTAAAGTTTGTCCCTTTATTATGTCGCTTCAGTTACGTTTCAACAGGTTTTCAATATTTCTATCCAGCTTTAAAAGTTTAAATTTTAAAATAAGTTTTACTTTTTAAATTACTATTTTGCTAAATATTTTTTTTTTATTTTATGTATTTACGTTAGTATGGGATATACTTCGATTGAGTCATCATGGCATTTCATTTGTTATTAAATTATAAAATTAATTGAAGAAAATTTTATAGTATTTTAATTTTTTTTATTTTTGCATCTTCGAAAGGTAAATAAAAGTCAATAAAATATTAAATAATTGCAGAAAATATGTTCATTTGTAAAAATTACTAGGTAGTTAAAAACCAAAAATATGTGTTCCCTTAGAATTTTGACAATTGGGTCATCCATAGTAGCTGTCATCGGTTCGTCTATCAGAAGTCCATCAAACGTTGGATCAGATGAACCTGACCATTCGTTAATAATTGTTTGTATATTATTTTTTATGTTATAAGTAAGTAATATTTATTTCAAAGCAGATTAAATTAACATTAAATTTTCTAATTTTACTAAAATAACGTGTCAGAAATATATATTTATTTTTTGGATTAATTTTAAAATAGATAAAACTTGTTTTGTTTACAAATTTCTTAAAATTAAGAAAATGGCCGCTTTTAAGAAAATTTTAAGAAATCAAAATTAAATTTGACATTCCAGTCTATATAATTTCTATCTGAAATACTCCAGGATATTTTACTTAATGGAAATAATAAATTTAATTATTAAACTTTCAATTAAAGTTAAAATGAAATATTCAAGAAAGATTTTTCATTTTGAAAATTTAATTTAAAACATTAGGTCTCGAAAATGTATGCCTAAAAAGTGGTGGGCCGCCTTTTATTCAAGCCTTCCCAAACAAATGGATGCAACCCTGTTTTTTTTTGTTGTTGTTGTTTTCCCACCCCCTCTGTGATAATTCACTACAACGCTCAAACCCTCGATGTTTGGAACTTTATGATAACACAACCATCGACAGCTTTCGAAAAGTTCCGTCACTCACAACGGGCCGAATCCGTTTTCGGTAACTTTCCAACTGTCCCGCACAAATGGGATCGCCTTTTCAGGCCGATATCATCAAGTCAGCTCCCTGGAAAAATTGAACTTGGTAAGTCGAATGTTCTAAACGTTCGACCACACCCTTATGTAGTGTATCTATGCTATCAAAATAACACCCTATAAGACCTTTCTATTTTAGTCATTAAAATAATTTTTGCAATGACTATTGCTGTACTTAATCTTTCACGGAATCGATCTCCCGTCCCCATCAGTGATTTTAAACATTTTACGACAGTCATGGAAAGAACATTGCTACCTAGCATCACAAGTGCATGAAAGCTAATTTAATTTGAGGGGTGATGTCACCGTGAACTAAAGGCTAGAATAACATATCATTTCAATTGAGTGTTTAATATTTAAACTGAGTCAATAACTACATTAAGAGAGTTTGAATTTTAGTTGATTGATTTGATTTTTACGGTTTATCAACCATTGATTTTAGGGATTATCTCGTTTAGAGCACATTGTAACAACCTGGTCCTATTACTGTTGCACCAAGTTCGATTCTCTCTCGGTGCTACACACATATGTCCTTTTGTCAGACTATGTTCAGTTAATACCTTGGTGTCATCTGGAGTTTATTATTTATTTTATTTTATTTCTCCGAAATCAAATGGTCATCTTATTCCGTTTACCTACACTGTAAGATTTTTCGGGTTGAATTTCGAGGATGAGGCCTTAGCTTTATTTCCATTCAAACTAATGCCCTCATATTTGTCGTTAATATCACAACCTTTCAGCCGTAAAACCCATCTTCAGGTGTCTTTCTTTTACGAAACAACAGCTAAATAGATATGGCATTGGTTCGGGAATATGGTGGCATATTAAGTGATAGGTCAATGCCTGAGCCGGGTAGTACAGGTTCAGATACCGTGAAAACAAGGACAGGGGTGTAAAATAACTGATTAGTTACCAAAGGAACAAAACGCGATATCGATAGAAATCAACAGCGGAACAAAAAAGTACTGTCGCATATTAAATAAAGGGTTCGTTTAGAAATTCCTTAAAGGTAACCCAGATTGACAGCTGAAGAAGGTTGAAGGGCGAAACAGTCGAAACTTTGTGATGATAAAAAAAAGGAAAATTACTCGATATTTGACTAACGTGATTTATTTATTATGTAAGTCATTGTTTTTGTTTCGTTTTTTGTTTTTTACAAAGTTGTTTGAAAACAAGCGATATTGGCATTTTTTTTTAGATTGTATTGATATATGCTGGATGCGATGGATAAATTGTCGTCTAAATTACGTAAAAATGAAAATAACACTGACATCTCATTTTAACAGATATATTTACCAAAATTACAAAAAAATATCTTGAAATGCTAAAGAGTAAAATTATTCAATAAAATCGCAGTTGGCTTCAAACCATGACCTCTAAATGACTTTGGAATCTCCTGCAACTCTTCTGGATAGTCTCCTTGTTGTATAAGTTAGTCAATGCTGCCATAATCCTAGCCTTCAGTTCATCTTTGATGTTACAAGGTGTTTTGTTGGTATCTCTCTAAACTGAGCCCCACACATAATAATCAAGGGAGTTTCAGCCTAGGGAGTTAGGTGGTCAGATGTAATGGGTGATTTTGTCTCAGAAATTGTCATGACTAGGTTCTCCTGCTTATGTGGCATGTCTTATCAGAAATAGGGTCTTCCAGCAGCCATACGCTTGACCTAGAGCAGCACATTACATTCTCAAGGAATTTGATATAGTTGAATCTGAGGCCCTGTGGGAAGATGAATGGAAGCATAACGTCGCCACCACTAGTAATCACTCCAAACGCATTCATAATCGACATTAGACTCGTGAACCTCTTTCCGAATCCTCTGCACTGTCCTCAGATTGACACCCAAACACACTGAAATGTTCGTATTGGAGCTTTCGTTGCTAATGTCAAGCAGTACAGCATACTGTTTCCTAATTTCTGGCGGAGTGAATAGCAGCATGGTGATCTTTTTCTCATAAACGGTTCCTAACTGACCCTACTTTACTGTGCAGGCGACAAAAATCAAAAACTAAAAATGCGCATGCGCAAAATAAAAAATGGCTTCAATTTGCCTATCACACCCTGTATAGCATGAGAATTTCCTCTTATAGGTTTCGAGTTTACATATTTATGGGAGCATTTGGAGGTGTGAGGTTCTATGATACAACTCATGTGTTATCCAGGATATTGCAAATAAATGATTCTAGATATCAGTATAGTTATTAATATATATTTCATTCTATTCCATATAATATTTTTAAAGAGATTGATATAACATCAACAAATGAAGAAAACAAAAGAAAATATCATGAAATATTTTGACTTATGGTCACACAGCGATGGAAATGGCTAGAAACGCTTAACACGGATCAGAGAATAATCAGAAAAAGAAATAAAAAACCGTGTCAAATTAAGAAAAATAAATCAACTAGCCAGAAGAATGCTGCAAAAAGCAATCTGAGGAAAGTTAAAAGGTTAATAAGAAATAAAAATCTATTGATCAACAAAGAAATATTTGAAGCCGGTGTTGGTCAATGTTAACAATATAAAAATACAATGCATGAGAGCAACAAAACTGACAGCTTTAAACAAATATTCACAAAATGGCAGGGTTGGGCAAATAAGTAAATGAAAACTGATTTATCATTAGTAATTGAATAGAAAGTAATGGTTGGGCTCGAATCAGTGTTCTTATGGAAACAGTCAACCAACAGAAAGGTGGAGTTAGGTTTTGAGATCGTATTGGAGGCAGTAAAATTACCGGTCCTTTCAAAGCTGATTATGCCGTCAAGATAAACATATAAATTATTAAACGATCATAGACAAGAGTGTTTTGAATGATGGTGTCGGTCACAACAGAGAAGCTGTTAGCTGAAGCCTCCGGCCCTGTACCACATCTGATCGCGTGGGGAGGTTAGTAAATACATTAACTGAAGCCTATGTACATGCAAAACAATGTTTCTTCTTATTCGGAAAAGCTATCACCCACGTCGCAAAAAAAAAGGTTTTCTCTTTAATTAAATAGCCTCCAGCATTCCCACATATTAATCTACTAAGAAACGTGTTCTTCATAATTAAAAGTAATTATATGAAAATGAAGGAATTATTCAAGTAAATAAAATGTCTGCAAAGTAATAAAAAAATAATAGATTTGAAGCACGATCATCATTATACATCGTTATTTCGTAATAATATAGTCGAACATGCCTCTTCTCAACTTCCTACACAATTGTAAATCTAAGCAATATCCCCTTAAATTCCACCCCATTCAGTAAACTATTTACACAGACTCGTGATTTAAGTTAATCAATGTTTCCTCTGTCCATTTTGTGTACAGTATATCACAACTTCCGTCTATTGTATTCTCAGTATCCTTCTGCAAGACCAAATATCTGTTGCCTTAAGAGGGCAGGTCGATTGTAAAACTGTGACATTGCACTCAATCTGAAAATTGCGGTCTCATATGATAAATAAGGATAGAAAATATATTTTTCTATTTCCAAATCGTTACCATTTTTTGAGGATATGAATTTAAAGAATACATTTATGTCCAAAAATCGTAGAATTGGAATTTCATTCTGGTGATCAGTGAAAGCCTTATAAAGTCCAGCCTTAGAAAATGTATAATTTACTGAAGCTTTTTAAAAAAATCTATATGTAAAAGATGCATGGCCAAAGCACATTATTATTAAATCATTGTGCCATCAAATATGACCTTCAGTTGCTTCAAAGGGAAATTATACTGAACAGTTTAGCTATATTATGATGTAATTTTTTATAGTGTTGAAAGTTTTAGTGTGATATACAATAAACAAGGCAAATTTAAATCATTTTCTCTAATAATTTGTGTCCAGCAGTATTATTGGTTTTATATAAACTTTTATTTATTTATTTATTTTTTTGTTTTTATTAATTAAGATCCAATAAATGATCCAACAATTTTTATTCATTAAATCGCCTTTTTGTGATCTTTCAGTTTTTACTCAGTTTTTTAATTATCGATTACAGAAAAAATTGCTTATTTTTCGTAATCAGAAATCTGGTTTAAAATATTTTCCATTTATCTAATAAAAATAAATTAACGTATTTAATTTTTTCTTGAAATAATGAAATTCGAAGTCAGTTTCTAAGCAAAAACAAGCAGAAATTAGATATTTCTGCACATTTTTTTAGACGATATTTAAAAGTAAATCCTCAAACATTTTCAAAAAGCTATGAATCTAATTTTTAGTGTCAATATTTATCACATAAAATACCAGCTTTTCCACCGAGTGCAATGTTGATTTTTCTAAATAACGTGAAAAATCAACCTGCCTATTACCTCTCTTCTTCATCTGTAAAAAGTTGTCTCATATTCATTGTCAGAATAGAGGATGTTTATTCTTTTCTTTCTTTTTATGTGCCATGTCCTTTCAGGACGTAGGCGATCATGGCTCTCCACCTCCGTCTATCCCTTTCTATTCTTTGCAGATCTTAACAAGTTTCTTCCCTCTGCTTCCTCTCACAGACCACGTTCTGTCATTCACTTGCTTAAAACTGCCATGTATGTCACGCGTTGTTTTCCCTTGTCTCTCTTTCTCTCTATTCGACCCGTGAGTATCAGATTCTCCAGGCCCTCTTTCCTCATTATGTGTCCCAGAAACTTCAGTTGCTTCATTGCTGATAATAAGTATAAGGCTCCTCTTTGTTTGCAACCTAAGAACACATCGTTGCTCACACGCTCGGTCCATGATATCCTTAGAGTCCTTCTGTAGAACCCCATGTCTGTCGCCTCTAAGAACTCATCATTGCTCACACGCTCGGTTTATGATATCCTTAGAGTCCTTCTGTAGAACCACATGTCTTTCGCCTCGAGTCTCTTCTTCATCTTTGAGGGAATCGTCTAACATTCGCTGCCTTAAAGAAGGACAGCTATCACGTAACAGCTCAGTATCCTTTTCTTTGTTACCAAAGAAATCCTCCTGTCTCGCAATATTCTGCCCAGCTTTTGGAATGCGTTCTTGGCCATTCCAATATGTCTACGGATCTCAGTGTCGCACTTACCGTCCTCTGTCAAGACACTTCCCAGATTCTTCAACTTCCGCGTCTGCTTGATTCTAGTGTTCTTCAAATCGCATTTTGGGCTCAGCTACCTTGTTTAGCACTCCTTTTCTTCTTTTTTGCTCTATAAAATTCTCCTTTCCAGTTTCTGTGTAAAATCTTCCGTAGCCAATGAAAAGACAATGAATAAAAGATTTGTGTCTGTTATAAAATGTGAAAGAGTTTATATTAACATTTGAAATAAATAATATTTTATTCAAAATCTCAACAAGATACGCATATGACACAGTACCGACAACAGACACGGAAAGGAAATTACAAAACCTCCCCCAGGACGTAGCGAATGAGATCGAGAAGAAGGGTTATGCATAAAATACAAGAAGACATAATTCATGGCCATCAGTAAAAAGATGACCCGAAATGCGATTTACAGGTTGGGAACACTAAAATCAAGCAGGTGCGGAAACTTAAATATATGGAAAATCTTCCGACAGAGGATGGCAAGTGCGACGCTGAGATCCGAAGACGTATTGGAATAATCGAAGACGCATTCCAAAAGTAACGAGACAGGAGGATTTCGTTGATAACAATGGAAAGAGTACTGAACTTCTACGTGATATCTGTCATCCTTTACGGCAGCGAATGTTGGACGGTCTCCTCAAAGATGAAGAAAAGACACAAGGCAATAGAGGTATGGTTCTACAGAATGATTCTAAGGATATCATCGACTGAGTGTGTGAGCAACGATTAGGATTTGGAGAGGATGCAAAAAAGGAGGAAGCTTCTACTTAACATAAGGAAAAGGCAGCTGAAATTTCTGGGACACGTAATGAGAAAGGACGGCTTGAAGAATCTGATACTCAGAGGACGGACAGAGAGAAAGAGAGACAAGGGAAAGCAACGCGTGACATACTTAGCAGGCTTCAGCAAGTGAATGACAGAACAGGGTCTGGGAGAAGTAGCAAAAGGACAAAAAAAGATTGAGAACTACAAGGGATAGGGAGAAGTGGAGAGCCATGATCTTTTACGTCCTGAAGGGACACGGCACATACAAGAAGATAGTTAAATGTGATAGTGTGTTAAATATATTTCTTTGGACAGTATATGTCCAATTGGTTTGCAGTCTGAAACGTGACAACTCCCTCATGTTGCTAATAATGTTTAATAATAGTTATTAGAAACTGAAAATTACTGGCTATTTTCGTTTTATATCCTGCAATATTCACCAACATTTTTGTGTGAATAATAACCTTATTGACGTCACACATTATGAAATGGACGAAGTCCGACAATTATTTTAAGACATTTTATGAATCCTGTCGGAAGATGAATATTTTCTATGTCATAAAATGTCTTAAAATAATTGTCGGACTTTGTCCATTTCATAATGTGTGATGTCATTTGTTTATATTTGATATGCCATGAGCAGATATGAATGTACATGAGAGATTCGTAGAAGATTGAAGTTCAAATACAGTAAATTCGTCCTTGCTAACCGAACGCGCCTCTGTGGCCAAATCGGTAAAGGCACGTCAAGCTAAATGACGGTTCCGTAGAGGATACAGGTTCGAATCCTGTTGGAGGACGAATATTTTATGTGAAAATTTCTCGGAGATTCAGGCCGGTAAATGTTGTTTAATACTGTTTATTATAAACAGAGCATTTACTTAAATATTTGTATCTATAAAAAGAATGTATAAACAGAAAATGTCTTAAAATAATCGTATTGTAAATGCAGTGACTTGCATAATGAGATATGACGTCAATCAGATACTCGTACGTACCTAATACGGGGGGGTCTTAATAATCAGGTAGTCGGAATTTTTCTAAATATGCAATAAACGCTAGTATTTATTAAAGTGGAGGTTTGACAATCATTTATAGAATCACCAACTCGCAATTGATAAATGGGGTGATCTTAATCATTTCGGGGGAGGTGGAAAATTGAAAAAAAAAACAAAAAAACATTTCGATAAAATAAAATCAACGTCCCCACCCTCTGTCTGTTCGGCCCCTAAGAGTAGGTATCCCCTTTACTGTTACTTGATACTTAAACCTAATTATAGATTGTAACTATGTTGCCTATATATATCTCTTTATTCTCCAGTCATCTTTAGGTAACAGCATAAATATACGACTCACTAATGCCAGTAGAGATTGGTGATGACGTTCACAGTCAATCATTATATATGTATAGCTGGCCACTTGTATTCGAGGATATTGACAATGCTATTGTATTTATTTATTTACAATAGAATGAACAGTCCGTCAGTTACATTACAAACACTTGTGCAACAGTTATAAATATTTCTAATAAAATTAGATAATAGAAACTAAAATTCACTTGGCATATTCCACATATAAATATGAACATATCCTGAATATTTTATTAACATTGATTGCTAAATATCAGATTTATTGTGAAAATATTAACCGATATAAAAGAATCTGATATTGTGTGTGCTAACCACTCCGCTATCATTTCAGGTTGCTCAAGAAATCTGAATTATGAAATTGTGTATTTTGTGCGATGAAAAGATTTAGAATTGCCTGGAATTAATATTTCAAGGCCGGCCTCTTGCGAATAAAAATGCTTGAACTATTTCAAGTTAAGCGAATAAAGAAATAATAGGATATAAATAAGCCAACACAAAACTGGGGAAAAATATATTGCAAGTCGATCTGATATATGGACATTGAGACTCATTCCATGGAATATTTTGATTGTGAAAATTATCAGCAGATTTCGCTCATCAAGGAAAAGAAAAGAAAGAAAAAAAAGAAAAAAAAAACGAGTTAATAAATAAATAATATTTTTAACGCTTCTATTTCCCGCCAAAACTTGTTTTCATATTCATAGACACGGAGAACAAACTGAGCATTTAAGAAATTATTTTAATGTGATTTTATTTTATGTTACTATTTTTTTTCATTCTGTCTCTCATATTCTTATCAAGGCTTGGATTTCAAGCATGAGTGGAACCGTTCGAAGAATTAGGTTTTGCCACGAATCAAGAGTCAATTCTTTCAAATCTTACTCCAATATGCTCGTTATTCAGCGTGAAGAATAAGTACGTCGAACGATCAATACTCGTTAAGTCGAAGCAAGAAAATAAGTCTGAACCATGTCGGCCGACGTCATTCATTTTTTTTTTTTTGTTTGTTTTTTTTTTTTTTTTTGCCGGGACGCTTTTATAGTTGGTAAGTCTCGCCAGTAGCCAATTTCGAAATATCGTGGCTGTCAAAATCGTTCGGGGTTGCCTTACTCTATGTCAATTTAAGGATGCTGTTTAAATTAAAGGTAATAAAGTAGGAATCTGAATACTTTTCGCATAGACATTCGAAGTAGTTGCACCTAATATTAATGCAAAATATTAGCCATCCAAAAATTGCAGCGATTTTAATGCGCAAAGTGGATATTCTCAAAGAAAATCCGATAGAAAACGCATTTGTCTTTATTTTATTTAGTTCAAATTGTTTTTGTCTAGTTTTCATAAGGGGGTGATTCTAACATATATATGAAATGCCAGAGAGGTGATGTGCGATTTAGAAAATACTGAATTTATTGGTATCAACTCACACACAGAGAGAGAGAGAGAGAGAGACTGTCATACATAGAGATCGATAGACTGACATCAAGATAGAGTGAGATACATAGACGGAAAGGGATAGAGTGAGAGATACATAGACGTAAAGGGATAGAGAGAGAGATACATAGACTGATAGAGATAGAGTGAGAGATACATAGACGGAAAGGGATAGAGTGAGAGATAAATAGACGTAAAGGGATAGAATGAGAGATACATAGACGGAAAGGGATAGAGTGAGAGATACATAGACGGAAAGGGATAGAGTGAGAGATACATAGACGGAAAGGGATAGAGTGAGAGATACATAGACTGTTATATATATATATATATATATATATATATATATATATATAGAGAGAGAGAGAGAGAGAGACATATACTGACATAAAGATAGAGAGAGATACATAGACTGACATAGCTAGCTAGAGATAGATTTGTGATCAAATATGGATCCGAGGAATGATAAGATAAAGAGAAAACAGGAAACGTTTATCAGTCTAACATGCTTCGTTTTGTTAAATTTGAATCAGAGAATTTTTAATGAAAAACATTTGCTATTTTCATTTTTGTGATGCTTGATTTTCAATAGTTAATTAAGTTTACAGTGCATTTGACTTTTCGAACAACATTCGAGTGGATATTTTGTGTGTATCCTAATTCTAGTTTGTCCGTACGGCATTCAGATGATAATATGTCTGTGTGTGTCTTGTAGGTGGAATTTTAGTGCGTGGTGACTTTACTCCTTGTGGGCTACATTGTAGAGTTATTGCTAAGGAAATTTTGACTCTACACAAGTTATAAAGATTCAAGAAGATGGCTAGGTCCCAGAACTAACAATAATGAGGAAATAAAAACGATGATCAGTAAAATAAGATTTGCTATTCTACGTACAATGAAAACGGTTAAGGAACTCAGATATTTCTTTGTATTTGATGTGGTTGTTGCTTTGTATATACATTTTTGAATAAATAAAGACAAGAGATGTGTTATGCTGACAACAACCAATATTCCACTCTTGAGTACATGGGACAGAGATGTATGGGATAAAATCCTTTAGTCTACATATTCTAAGTTGGTTAAATGTGTGGAAGATGACGCCGCTCAAGTTTTGAAATCTGAAAGTCCAACCATAACCAGTGACAGGATCCAAAGTGTTGTGAGTTCAATACTTAGTTAAGGTGGTGAAGAACTTGGAGATGGGAATTAACAGGAAATAACTGATAACTGACATCCATTAGAGATGGCACGTGGAACTAGAAAAGTCTACCCTAGTAAGCGAAATAAAGGGTTCAATTCGACATACCAACCACCTGAAGAAGACCGGAGCGTACAACGGCCGAAACGTTGTCATAAATATGGCGACAAAGATGAGATGTTTTGATTTTATAAGGAATAACATATGCCTGACGATGAATAAATGATTATTCGAAAGTACTTGCATTTTAAAAAAAATATAAACTTGAAACAACAAACAACAGGTTTTATAAATGAGGATCACATCATTCTATGGATTAACAGTATTTTAATGCATACATTATACACTACTAGCGATGGATGTCGCCAATAATAGCATTAATATTGCTGATTGATTCTATGCGTGATTATTTCTATATATATATATATATATATATGTATACAGGTTTGACAAAATAATGTGAACGGCTTGCAAAACGTTTTTAATTCCGGCATTTCCGGGTATTTCTAAACATCAAACCGGCATAAAAGCTAACTGCTCAGAACACAACACTTTAATCCTCTACCTTGTTTTCCCACTTAATTAAGTCATTATTTATCTTCAGGTAAAAGAGTTACATACTAAAATGCGCGACCTGTCGGATTTTCAAAGAGGACAATTAGTTGCTCTTTTCGAAGGAGAATCCGTGACCAAAACGTCTGAATTATTGACAGCTTACACAAAACAAGACAAAACATCATCAGCAAAGACTAATAATGGACGGAAACCGAAGTTGAACGAAATTGAGCGACCAGCTTTAAAATGGATTGTGGCAAAAAAACAAAAAAAAAAAAACAAAACTACTGCATCAAAAGTGATATCAGAACTCATTACTCACCTAACCAATACAGTTTCGACACGCACAGTACGTCGAGAGCTCCACGAAGCTTGTATCCACTGAAGTGCTGCCATTCCTAAACCTCTGATCACAAAGTCGAACGCCAAGTTATGAAAAACATCCTGTGATCATCACAAAATTTGGACACTCGAGGATTGGAAAAACTTTATTCCGTCCGATGAGTCTCCTTCCATGTTATTTCCTACAAACGAGCGTGTTTCTGTCTGGAGAACACTGCGTGAAGCCTATGATCCGGATGGCATAGTCCCGACAAACATGGAGGTGGCTCAGTAACGATTCGGGCGGCAATTTCCTAGTACCCTTCTGCTCCTATCATCACTGTTAATGGTAGAATTACTGCAAATAAATATCTCCACATTCTCAATGACAATGTCCCTACAATGGCTACCATACTATTGATAATACACCCATACACTCTGCAAAAGTGAGGTCATGATTTCATAAACATCAGAGCAGAATGAAATGTCTAGTATAATTAAATGGCTAGCACAATCACCTGATCTCAACATAATTGAACCATTATGGAGAGTTCTAGAGCAGAGAGTGAGTAAAAGACTTACCGAGATTTTGATTGAAGAATGGGATAAAATTCCTCTGGAAACACTTCAAAACTTGATTTCATTCCATGTATAATCAGTTTCAGAAACTAATGGCGACCCAACACCTTATTAGTCAATAAATAAATGTTTATGCCAGTTTTTACATTATTTTGTCTAAACCCCGGGTATATATATATATATATGTGTGTGTGTGTGTGTGTCTCTGAAAATATATAGAAAATAGGGAAGAACTCGTTAGGTAAATAATTCAAAGTTCTTTCGTATTTTTGTTATTTTTAAAAAACAGTTCTCGATACAAAAGTAGAGCCTAAATATAATTATTTATTTAAAGATATGATTCCATCGCTACATAAGAGTTCTCATGTTTCAAAACAAGAGCCGAAAACTTCAATATAATTATTTGAATTAAATTGAATTAAAGTACCAAGCTCTGTTCCATCTTCAATCGAATTTTTTTGGGGAATAACTAATTCTTGAAATTTACGCGTTTTGTAAGCATATTTATTATTAAAATTAAAATTACTATGGTAACGGCTAGAGCAATTATTTAAAAAAAAGGGGCGTAAGGGTTAATAATTTGTATCCATATCTCAGTTACATTTAAAGAGGTCAAGTCAGGGTAAGGTTGGGGTGTCTAAATTTAAAGCGGAAGATGACATCGTCTAGTCTAGTTAAGTGTCTATGGAGATTTATTTATTTATTATTTTTTTTTTTACCTGAAACGGTTTTGTGTATATAAAAAAAAAACTGTCATAATTCGCTAACATTTTATTTTTTGACGACTTTATAAAGGGTATTTTTTTATGAAGTCGTCAATATACAGTGTAACCCGGATATAAGAGAGTTGTCGAGACCGGAGAAGAAGTCGCTTATATCCGGGTTTGGTCTATTTTATATACATTAACACAGGCTCTAATTTGGGACCAGAGAAAATTTCTCTTATATCCGGGTCATATATATCTGGGTTACATATATATATATATATATATATCGTTACAGTAGATTATCAAAAGCTGACTGAAAATCCTTCTTACTTTCTGGGGTTAATAGTTCGATTATTTACTCGAATAATGGAAATGACGAGAGTTTGGTCGTCATTTTGACTGAAATTAAAATGAGAGAATCAGCGAAGCGAACGCTTAATGTAGGCTTTTAAAAGGATAATGTTGATATCAAAGGAAGAATTGGTTGGATTCAAATAAATAAAAAATCGATTATTTTCTTCAAAGTCTGAGAAATGTAAGCTGTAGTAATGATCATGCATACTGCTTACAAAAATGACCAGTTAAAAAATAATACTAAAAAAAAAAAAAAAAATGGATGTATCGATCTGTTTTATCCCTGGGAAGATGTCCTTTTTTTTTCAATGTTTATAAAAATTTAAAGAAATATAAATCAGTTTTTGTTTTTTCAATCATTCGTTGCAAACGAAGAAAAACGTTAAAAGAAAATCGAAATTTAGATTTTTTTAAAGGAATTTCAAGATTTGGAATTATAAAGCCAAAGCTGGAAATTAATAAGATTATTTAATAAGGATTAATTAGATTATTTCACACTGTGTCGATTTAAATAAAAAGATTTAACGCATATTTCAACATGTGCCTTAGATTTTTTTTCATTTGATATTTATTTAGTTATTTGTTCTTCCTAAGGTGAAGATTCATTTGAACTTTTTAATTAAATCGATTGTTCTTTTTTAATTCTTTATTTGTTCCTTCTATAAGCGTAACCGATTAATGTAAACAAACTTTAATAACACGAATTAAAAGTAATAATATGGGGAGACCAACAATTATAAAACATCAACTCAGCATATATTTTGAATTTCTAAAAAAAGATATAAATACTATTTTCATAATTGAAAAAAAATGATAAAAATGAATTTTTTTTATATTGATTTAATAAGGTTTTCATTCAAAATATTGATGAATTACGTCACAAAAAACTGTTGGAACTGCTATGTAACCTTGACACATTTGGGAAATACAGTTGTAACCCGGATATAAGAGAGATTTTCTCTGGTCCCAAAGTGTTCCCATACTTACCTAAACAAAATAGACCAAACCCGGATATAAGAGAAACCCGGATATAAGAGACTTCTCCGGTCCCGACAGCTCTCTTATATCCGGGTTATACTGTACATTAATATAACCCACAATTTTATACTGGGAGGAAAACGTCAGCATACGAATACAAAATGAATTCAGTAAATATACAGTGTAACCCGGATATAAGAGAGAATTCTTTTTTAGTGGGTCGATAATAATAATAGTTTTTAAGGATAGACGTCTTACTAATTAAACCCTAACAGAAGGGAGAAAAGGTGAATTCATAACTTTCCCAATAGTATTTGCACCTCAGTGAATATAACGAACCCAACTGGAATTGGAACTCCGCTCTGATTAACAATCCTGGGCCATTATCCATTACAAAATTTGCACATCCAAGCTTAAAACACATATTTCCAAGTGTTCATCCATCTAAGTACTGACCAGGTTTGACGTTGCTTAACTTCGGTGATCGTACGGAAACTGGTGTTTTAACGTGATGTGGCCGTACACCGGTTCATTAGTCATTAAGTGAGTCGTTAAGCATGCCATAAAGTATATAAATCCGACAAAAGATTGGAATCAATTAGTGTGTGTGTACGTGTGCTTGTTGGCTTTCAGATATCAAAGGTTTTATATTCATTCAATAACCTCGATTCAAATTCTATAGGTGTAAAAAAGAAATGTTCATTCTGATAGAATATGACTGAAATCATTAAACTCGCTTGTCCTTTTCTTTCTTTACAGAATTTCAGGCTGACTAATATATGCACCTTTGGTTTTTATTATCACATTGTTTCAGACGTCATGCTCTCCGGCCCTCGTTAGGTGGGTATCCGTCCGAGTAGTACATACCACACATCTTGAAATGAAAAAAAAATTGCTAAGGGCGAATATCTGTCTGGTCAACCCTGCCGCAACACTGTTGTTGGGGGAAAAAAGATTCCTTGGGTCACAGTTTGAAAAAAAGTGCGAGAAAAGATTGTAGCGTGTTCAAATAAAATAATATTTATTTAAACGTAGGATACATAAAATTTAACTGTAATTACTTATGAAATGAAAGAAAGTTTTCTTTTTGACTGTAAGGGAATAAACATAAATAGTCTTTCGGTAAGGAAGAGAGAAAGTGGAGTTGGGAGACAAGATCAAAGAGAGTCGGCTGTTGCTTTGGTTAGAAAAACAAGACGCCGATATTGACTCGTGTCTCTTGACTGTTGTTAGTCCTTCTGCCAAGTTAAATGAATGTTTGGTTTTTATGGTCTTCTGTACGCTCCTGCGTTTATTTACTGGCAGGAGCTGATTATACTGCCTTGTTTATTTTTATTATATTGAGAATTTGAATTATGTTTGAAACCCGGAAGGCTGCGCGGTGTGTTTAATTTTATCATTTGCTCTTTTGATTTCATATTGTTCACTTCCGCCTGCCCTAAACTAGCATTTGGCATTCTGGATTTTCCCTTGCATCACAACTCGAGACAAACTTCTATTAATCATGTAAGACCTTATCGCAAATATTTAGAAAAAAATTGCGGTAGCAAATTTCATAGCAAGTACGTCTATAACGGGAAAGAGTTACAATCGATTTTAGGTTTTCCTTCTCCTAGACTGCTTGCCAAACACGGATGAATATTATTAACTATTTAACCCATAGCTGGGGTATATATATATATATATATATATATATATATATATATATATATATATATATATATATTCATACATTTCCCCAAGTATATCTACGCGAAAGGGAATGTAACGAACTCGATTGCAATTCGAACTCGGGTCGCCTATTTATCGTTCCGAACTAATAACTATAACAACACCAGCACATCTGTACTTTAAATGAATGCACTTTTTTTTTTCAACCACCTTGTGAATTATTTCGATTCATGTTTTCATCTTTGTCGATTCCATTATCTCTCCAGACTTTCTTCATTGTATGTCACATCCGGTAATTATGAATTCAGTTTCAGTGAACTTTTGTTACCAATTCAATAAGAACATTTCGCAGATTCAAGCTACAACGATTTCGCTTGTTTTCACGAAAAAAGAAAAACAATATACATTATTTTCACATTATTCGGACTATTCTCATCTTTGTCGCCATATTTATTACAACGTTTCGGCCGTTGTACGCTCTGGCCTTCTTCAGGTGGTTGGAATGTCGAACTGAACCCTTTATTTCGCTCACTGGGATAGACTTTTCTAGTTCCATGTGCCATGTTTAATGGATGTCAGTTATCAGTTATCTGTTAATAATCCTCCACAGCCTTAGCCGTATTAGTATTGAACTCACACTCTTGGGTCTTGTCACTGAATCTAACAAACGCCTTTATCTATTGTGCCATGTGTCCTTGAGGACATTTGTGTATGAATTTCTGGGTATTATATACCTAATGTCTTCAGCAATCATTTTTTTACCAGTGTTCATATTGCAATTTTGTTGTTGTTATCGCTTTTCTATGGCACTCCTTATTACTGGTTCCCATATTGTATTCATTTCTATGCTTGGTCGGCTCAGGGATTTTTGTGGCCTAGCATAACTGACACCCATTAAATATGACACGTGGAACTAGAACAGTCTACTCCAGTGAGCGAAATAATGGGTTCAGATCGACATTCCAAACACCTGAAGAAGGCCAGAGCGTACAACGACCGAAACGTTGTAATAAATATGGCGACAAAGATGAGGACAATAGTCTGAATAATGTAAATAATGTACATAATACCTCATCTCAGAAATACAGACAGATTCTGAAAAACAACATTGCCTGTTGTGCCGAATAGGCTACATCTTTTACATTAGGGTGGCTGTAGAGTATACCGACTAAATCACTGTAATCATAACATAAATTGGTGTATCGTTACAATAATATATACAATTAATGAAAATACTTTAGATAAAACTTTTTGGAAGGTGATCGAAAAATATCTGAAGAACAGAGATGAAAAACAAAGATGTAGGTATTGATTAGAATGGATCATGTGATAATGATATTATTTCAGAAATTAACAAACACATATTTCATCAAGTGTTAAAGCAAAAGAAAGTATTGCATTACAAAAAGTGATTTTGATTTCATTAAAAACAAATAAAAAAAATAAGCAAAATATTCTATAAATACGGTTTTCCATTTTACAAAACTTTTTAAACAGATTAAAAATCAACATTCGTCTTTATTACCCAATAACATGTTAAATATTTCGGGAGAGAGTGTTTCCACGTATTTGCTTTGAAAGCTAATGTTACGTTGTGCAATCGGTCATTTTTCAGGTTTTTATTCGGGTAATTTTCAAACACTGGTTTTCTGTATTTTTACAACCTTTTACAGGTCATTCAAAGCTCGAAATATTTTTAAATTCTGAGAATCTTTCAAAGATAATAATGATTTACTGATACAAGCTTACTAATTAACCTATAGCTGGGGAGGGAGAGAGATTGAATCATACATTTCCCAAGAATACTTGTGCTTAAGTGAATATAAAGAACGCAACTGGAATTGGAACTCAGCATTTCCAGTTACAAGCAGTTAGCCATCACACCACAACTCTCCTAGCAGCAAACTTAGTAATTGGTGTAATATAATCATTCCACTTCATCTCAATGGTAAATGTTAAGCTGAGATGCTCAAAGCGTGAAAAAGACGGTACGGTGTTGTCGAGTTTTCGCAGTACAGGCATTTCTCGATTAACCGTTTGAACCCTGACCACCGCTTTACCGGTGGTAGAGAAAAATGACGTAATGTTCAGCCACTGGTTGAACTGTGGTAGAGAAAAATGATTTAATGCCCAGCCACCGTTATTTATGGGTCCATTTCTTTTATATATACAAAATTCTAAGTTAAAAAAAAAAAAAAAAAAAAAAAAACACAAACAAAGTGGCGTATTGATACTAGGAATATTTTGCTTTGCGGAAGATTAAAAAACATTGTAAAACGGTGGGTAAACACACGTAACTATTTTTATATCTACCGTGAAACATTACACACCAATTATTTGCGAATTTTGACTCAGGAGCTCAGGCAGAAAGGTTAATATTGTTCAGGAACGCAAGGATCAAAGGGTTAATGCGTTTTCGATTAGTGAACTAAATGTTTTATATTTATATACCAAAATTCGATTAGTGCATACATAATTCTCGATTAGTGCGATAGAACATTCTCCAGCTGAATCATAGTGACTAAAAATTTATTTTTTTTATAGTTACCGATGTACACATTAGCCGTACAAATCGAGTGATTCCTGTATTATCATATCTTGTTATATATTAAATGGTTGATCTTCTTAAGACAAAACAACTCGGGGAAGAATTATCTTACACTCACACTGTAAGAAAGATGTATTTAAATCATTTCCCATTATTTCCATTCTAACTTCTCTTTCCCAGACATAGAAACACACAAAATCTATCTATGATTCAATCAGTTATTTATTGGTCCATTTCTTTTATATATACACAATTCTAAGTAAAGAAAAAAAAACAATGTGGCGTATTGATACTAGGATTATTTTGCTTTGCGGAAGATTAAAAAAACATTGTTTGTTTTAAGAATTTCAATTATTCAGTATCTTCAAGGTTGGATCTTCAACAATGGCTGCATTTTTAAAGATATGACTTGAACTATTATCTAAAGTTCGAGTAAATATTGAAAGGAAATAAATAAATTTAATCTTTTGTAAATGGCGAAAACACACACACACACACATATATATATATATATATATATATATATATATAAAATTTTAGAAAATTTGCTGAAAATTCATTTCTAATCATTTTTGTTAACATACTCTTTCATATATGATTAGGGCATAAAAGTTAACATTACCGAGTGACTATTAATTTTTCACCTCAATGTAATCTTCATACAAAGTTTTTTTAAACATACCACCCTAGGCAAGGCAGGAGTGCTACTAGCACGCAAGGTTAGGGTTGAATCCATTGAGTCCTCTTAATTCATATGCCCGTACTATCTATAAAAGCTCTTTCTACGATATTGAGCATTCTTCCCTTACATATATCGCAAAATGTGTGTGTGTGTATATATATATATATATAATTTATATATATATATATATATATATATATGTGTGTGTGTGTGTGTGTGTATGACAGAGATTTTCGAGATTATATCTATGATATGTTAATAATTAGATTTTCTTCTGAAACAACAACGGGACAGATTGAAATAAAGGTCGAGTTTGGTGCCCTGAAACTTGAAGATGTAAAAAAAAAAAAAAAAAAAAAAACTATGTTTAAATTTTGACAATTGCTTGCTGAACGTTTGACAAGAACCTATAATTATATATCTCAACCATAAATAACCTTCAATTCACGGGTAAGGTATATTTTTCTGTTGCTTTCTTTCACTTTCAGCTGGTAGCCTGTCAGATAATCGGCATTAGACTAATTCTGACAATTACCGAATATTATACATCTACTTCCTTTTCTAGAAAAGCCTCAGAATGGACTTATGAAAGTTGTATAAAGTTACTGAGTTCCATTCTGGAACTTTCATGATATATTTAATGCGAAGGAAATGCAGCACCGGCAGCCATATCTCCAAGAAGATCGGAGAATGAAAGAAACTGTAATGAAATCGAGCTAAGAATTTCATGCAAAATAATTCGGTCCTAGCTGCGCAAATAACCTTTTACCACTTCATATCTATTCTTCTCCTTAGGACGCATAAAACTATATTTCAGATTACTTCTTTCATGTAACGTCTTCCTTCTTGACACCGACGACCATGGCTTTGTACATATTCCTATGCTTTGTAGTTATTAGTAAGGTTTGTTTTTGCACCACCCCTCCCAGCTCCTCTTCTGCCACCCCTTTTATTCAAGCTCATTAGGTAGGTTACTCAGTGCTTCCCTCTGCTAATCTTGTCTTTAATCCGTCCTGGGTGCGTTGTCTTTTCCAAACCTGCTTTTCTGTTGTTCTAGATATGTTCTTTTCGTTCCTCTTTTATTTAAAACTTCCTTATTGTTTACATGCTTCGTCCATGGTATTCTCAGTATCCTTCTGTAGAACCACAAGTCGAAGAAATTCTCTAATATTCATTGTTATATAGTTACGTTGAACGTATTACATGGAAGTTCAACCCTTATCATTTGTTTTTAAGGAACTTTTAAAAAGTTCGTTTCCATGTATTTATTCTTAAAAGAAAAGTATGAAAGCATTACTGAGGTGTAATGGTTAATGAGACCTTTTAACAGAATGCTATGACTATATAATGAGTTTTTCTCCTATTGGTCTAAAAATCTGGCTCTGTGCCAGACTATGCTTATTAAATATTAAATGGATAATATTGTTTCAAAGAATTTCCAGTGTTAAATGTTGGAAACGATTTCGAAATCTGATTTTCACCACTTTAAAAAAAATGACGCAAAACGATTTTCCTATTTTCATTCCCACGACTCCATTTCGATTTTATCTTACTAAATTGGGCCTTCGTCTTCACACCGGTATGACAATCATACTGCTTGATGGGCGAAGTCAACGAAACCTCGTATTTATTAAAGATAGAATTTAAGATTAAGAAAAACAACACGTGTAGATGTGTATCACAGTAATGTAGCGAGACAACACGCGCAGATATTCCAGATAGTCTTGCCACTATACCCTTCCTTTCTCCGTATATATATATATATATATATATATATATATATATATAAATATTTTGTGTGTGTGTGTGTTTCGCTTCCTCTGAAATGCACTTTTTCTCTCTTAGTCTCTTATATCAGTCATTAAGGCAGTTTACGCTCAAATAGGAAAACACTAGCCTCAGTACAGCCTGGTAGAACGCTTGGTTATCTCTTTAAAGAAAGACATATGGAAAGGAAAGAAGAAAGACTGAAAACGGAAGGAAAAAAGAAAAAAAACGTGAAATATAAAAGGAAGATATAGTAAAAACGAAACTAATAAAAGCAGACATACATAAAAAAGACGGAAAAAGAAAAAAAACGGGAAAAGAAAAAAGACGAAAGGATGAAAAAGAGATTCTGAATTAAAAAATAAAACAAATGAAAATAATTAATGCTGGCACACCATAAAGAAAGAAAGAAAGAAAGAAAGAAAGAAAGAAAGAAAAAGAAAAAATGAAAGGTGAAATAAAAAAAAAGGAAGACAGGAAAATATAAAAGTACACAGACATCGTAAGGGGAAAAGTATATAATCTTAGCTTTGCTATTGCTGGGAAGAGGTTTCACGTATATATATATATATATATATATATATATATATATATATATATATATATATATATAACGATCTTCCCGCAAAATTGCGACTAATTCGCTGGAAACCAAATTTGAAATATAAGCCGAGTGGAATGATATTTTTGCTCGTAAAGACGATAGCTCTTTTCCCTGTTTTACTTTGTTGATTTTTTGTTGTTGTTTTCTGCCATGTTATAAAAAGTTTTCCCGTGTCTGTATTATTATTATTATTATTAGCAGTAGTAGTATCTGACTTGTTGTTTGCTACCAAGTCTTTCACCTGAGACCTAAGATAAATGAAGGTTTTTCTTAGGAAGTTATTGAGCGTATTGGATTGAAAGAGCTTTTTCTAAGCCTGTGAACATAAGTCATTAACACAGTCTATTGTATTTCAGATAAAGATGTCTTTCCTGAGATTTTCTTAATGCGTCTATCAGTATTCTTCATAATCATGCTTCAAGCTCCTGAAACTAGTGGGATAATGACTCTGTTGAAATACAACGTTCTCGTAATTTATATTTTCAGGCCTTTATATTTGGAGAGTTTATCAAATTCTTTTGCTATAATAGTTTTAACATACGAAATGATCAATTCGTTAAGATAGCTTCTGTGTTCTTTGAATTATTTTATGTACATATCTGACCGAATAACTTGTATATTTATGTCTCCAAAGCAAAATAACGCCATCATCTTCTCAAATTGATAGGTGGCTTTTGCACGTATAACTTTTCTTTGTAAATATCCTATGACTGAATGGTGCCTCTATGAAATTCCAGAAAAGATATTTCACAAAAATTCTTTAAACGTTTTGAAAATATTTTCAACTCCTCAACATGGATGCGCAAAATAAAACGCTTTGAATAGAGGGGACCACCATACGTGGTTTATCTTATTCACAATACCAACACAAAACGTAGTAAAACGAACGTTACAATGAAACGGGAAAAAAAAGTACTTTTATACTTCGTTTTTAGTTGTATAGACTGGATAACGGCTCGGACTGAAGAATCAAAGAGCCGAGTTCGAAGTCCATTCAAATCCATTGCATTCACTTACGTCCTAATACCCTAGCGAAAGGTATGAATCCTCTTCTTCTCCCCCAGTTATGGGTAAATAGCAGGACAAACCTGGTTCTATAGCATTAGCGAGCAACCGGTCTATCGCAGAAAAAAATGGCAACCTACTTTGGACAAAAATTTGCCACGTCAGTCATATACCGAAAGATACATGATCGTCTAAGCGTGTTTCAGGCATGGCACATAATTAATATGATTCAGATGGTGCGTTTCTGAGATTTACTCGGTGATTGAAATTCTGCGATGAGTTATTGTCAGCATTTAAATTTTGAAAAAGAAAACTTTCATCTGTTTATTTTTGTTTTGTTTATTTTTTTTAATAAATTTCCAATTATATTTCTAGAAAGGTTGAAAAATGTTCTAACGAACAGTTACAAAAAAAAAAAACTACTTGTAGAAAAGAAAAAAAAGAGAAGTCCCAATATCAAGTGTAATATAATTCCTTTTATTGTACGGAGTACTGAACACAATTTTTCTGTTGATTTAATTTTTTTTTTTACTTTTTTAATTGTTATCGCGATATTTCAGTTGACTCAATCTACAGTCTTCTTTAGAAGCACACTTTAAAAAAAAATGATTGGTTTCGTACCGAAAAGAAAAAATAGAAAAATGCCGACAAGTAGAAAAAGACAGTCGGTTAAGAAACAAACCGCCATGGCTCATTCTCAGAAACGAAAGCCACAAAGGCGACATCATTCTCCGTAACCATAACTGATTTTGTATCATACATCGGGGTACCTTCCAATTCTTTCTCTGGCGAGCAACGAAAATAACACTGCTCTGCAATTCATTAGTCCGACATATACATATCCCTCAAAGTATTATATATCGCTTCTTTTGATTTTCTCATCCTTGCGAGATCTTTTTATGGATTTTATATCAGGTATAAATAATAAATAAATAATAATAATAAACACTTGACCATCTTGTATCAGGCTGCACAATGTTAGCATCACCAGCTGAATATAAAAATCGGTATAATAGAGTGGGCCAGTATTTGCACTGGAAAATATGCCACTTTGACGGAAGGAAAATGCAAGAAATCGGTATGAATATCACTCAGACTCGTTTACAGAGATAGATACTGTAACAATTTGATGGGATTTTTCAATGCACACAGACAGGACAATCACAGCTAATCGCCCAGATATTGTGATCAAAGAACACAAGATCAGAATGTGCTTTCTTATTGATATGGCAGCCCCTGCAGATTGTTATTTATGTTTGAAGATCTGAAAAAAAAAAAAACTGTCAAAATAAAGGGATCTTGAAATGGAAATCTCAAACGCAGGAGAAAATGAGGACATCAGTCATACCAGTTGTAAACAGAACCTTCGGATTGATTGGAAAAAGGTCCGATAGAATATTTGAAGGGATTGCTGCTAGTTCATGCCTTAAAGTAATACAAAAAAATTGTACAGCTCAAACATTACGAAGAGCTTTAGCTATGTAAAATGTGTGAGCTTAGGTTTTGTTTTTGTTTTTTGTTTTTGTTTTTTTTTTTCATAGGTACATTCGATTTATTTCTAATTCATTCATTTGAAAATAAAAACATTTCTTCTTCCGAGAAGAACTATTATGTTTCTTTTTTTTCAAAAGCAAAAAAATGTTTACACGTATGATCTCCCATAGTGAAAATCGTCAATGGTTTAAAACCATGAAAATGTTACTTTCAATGAAAACTTTCAAAAGTCAAGAAACATTGTACTTTATTATTTTTTATGCATGCGGATATGTGTGAACAAGTGAGAATGAAAGAAAAGAACATTTTAAGCGGGTATTTTTGTTATGAAATTAAGCATGCCACTTACAAAGATCGAACAAGTCGTAGGCAACTCGAGTATCGTCGTCTGACCATGACTTGTCACGAAGGAAGACAAACCGTGTTGCATCATCGCCATAGCAGTGTTAGATGTAAGCGTAGTTGTGAAAGAGGAAAAGGAAAAGTATCAACATTTATAGATGGTACACTTTAATGTACAAGTTGTTTATGCTGTCGTAGGCGCTTCTCAAACAGAGAAAATTTTAAAAAGTGTCTAGTTAAAATTCTAACTGTGATTCGAACTGAGATATTTAAGAAAACAGCACTGCTTTGGACAGTCAGAATTCTGAGACAGGTTTTATCGAAGAGTTACATAAATGACAGAACCCAATGCCTTTGTATAACCTTCTTCCAATCGTAAAATTACTACAGATTGATGATGATAATAATACAGCCTGTTTATAAAATCCAAACAAGAAGAAAAAATATTATTGGTCTTGATCTAGCGTCTCGACTTCAGTCACTTTCGCATCGCCGAAAGGATGTCTCCTTGTAACTTTTCTATAAATATTTCCACGGCAATTGTTGGGAAGAACTCTTCGCTATGCTACCCAGACATCTTGACTTTAAGCGCAGTACTAGACTGGCGTCGAGATCTCAATTTACACTTTAGTTGGCTAGATGTAACCGTAAATTTTATGCTAACGGTTTTGTCGCACTTCTCACTTGTGAAACTCCCTTCGACTTCAATGCTGTCCAGCCAACTTTAATTTTCAAAACTATAAATGTAAATGTCAATCGTTGTCTATTGTCCTTCTGATTACTTTTTTGTTCTCGTTCATTTAAAATGTTTCTAATTCTTCCACACCCAGTAATCCCTTGTGTTTCAGTGGCTTTACTACTTTGCACGGCGTGAAAACGATTAAAAATATCTTTGCTTCGATATGATCTTCCTTAGCAATCTTTTCAACCTGCTCCTCTAAACATAGTTTTTTTTTTTATATTCCTCAAGTCTGAGTTTAAGGAGATTCAGTTTTTCTTTTATATTTCATCTGAATTTGCATAAAATGCATTCGAGTGTAACAATTATAAAGCTTCATCTCGGAATATACGAGAATATTTATCAAAAACATCCAAAATTGTTCTGCGAAAAAGCTGCCTAAGACCAATTTGCTGTATGAGCTTTACTAAAAGAGGAAAAAAGTTAACCATCATTGTCGCAATATAGTCGAAATGGTCTGAGTGATTATTCAAACAATGCACGCCAATTACAATTCGAATTCGATTTGGTGTAAAAAAAAAAAGAAAGAAAAGAAAAAAGACGTCAGCCTTTAATTTCTGAATGTTAATACCTACTTCTAATCTTTTAATTGCAAAGCTTAAAAACGTTTCTCTTGTTAATGACATCGAATTCCGGCAGTGGGAGTTTGTTAGATAGCGCAAAGAAACTGTCTTTTGCCGAATTAAACAAGTGAACACACAGAGAACAGAAATAAAGATAACAAAAGATGAATGTCTCCATTGCTTGTGGAATTACGTGCATCTAAAAATATGAGGCAACAGGGATTTTGAGTTGAGATATCTATTGTCCTACTCTTAAAACTCTACCTCACTATATCTCTTAAAAGAATGAAAAATGTTGCATTGTCTGTACAGGAACAGAAATCAATGTCATATAGTAACTGATATTCAGAATAAAGTTTTTGTTTTTGTTTTTTTACAAAAGCCTGCGCAATAAAACAGAAGTTCACTCTGGCGAACCAACTCACACACATATGCACTAATGAAGGGAGATTTATAACTCGGTTGTGTAATATTGGTCAGCGAGTGTCCGGGTGATAGGGACACGCCTTAATCGCCAATGTCTCAATCGATGCAGGAGAGTTAGATGATGGAGAGAAATTGACTGATGTTGTGAACAGTCTTCTTTTTTTATTTATTTATAGCGAAGAAAATAAAACTGAGATTTGCATTTCCATTGGACAAATGTTTAAAACTTTTTCAGACAGAGAGAAAATGATTTTTTTTGAGTTTTTGGATCTTTAAAAGAAACTTTCTGCAGGAACCATGTTTTCTATTGAAGGCTGAGTACCACGTGACAAGAAAGGAAAAACCGTAAATCGCTGTCATAAATTCATTCAGAATAAAGAAGAATGTATAAACTGATGGGCAAATTAGGTATATTAAGAAGTGCGTACTACTGCTAAATAATTTCGAGGTATGGGCCTTCTATGTGTTGTTTTCCTTCAGGACAAATGCGGTGATAGCTTTTCACAACTTCCTATCCGTTGTATCTTTGAATAAAACTGGTCTTTTCACCATTCCTCTCCATCCTATTAACTGAAGCTGGTTATGGACTTTAATCAACACTTTCGTCCGACACATTCTCCAAGCCTTCATTTCTCATCATTTTTTTTTTTTTATAATTTCACCCCAAGCAAAATAAGAATGCCACCAGTACAGAAGAAATTACAAAGAGCGAAAGAGGAAATTAACGATTGATTATAGAGGGGATCGAGGAAAGGATAAAAGCTGAACAGGGTTCAAGATGATAGAAGATGGCGATTGACATTGCATTTAAACTGTTTAAGACTGTAGTTATCAAGGAAACAAGGCAACGGAAGGGATTTCCAAAGGAGGGGAATGCTAAAAAAGTAATTTTTGGAGTAGAAGTGGCTGTTACATTTACCTAAATCAACAGAAAAATGGTAGGGCCTAGGCGTCTAGTAGCAAGCTCAAACAAACGTAGTCCGGGCACCAGAGAGAAAAGCTCCTCAGAGCAGTAGCCATGAAGATATTTGTAGATAAGACAGAGATAAGCTAAGACACGTTGCTGAGAAAGTGACTGAAGTCCCAATGCCAAGCTAGGATCGATTACATTGCAGATCCTTCTCTGATTTTTATCAAAAACCTCGAGATGAGTAATAGGAGCACCTGACGAGATATGGCAATACTATTCAATGCACGGACGATTGGCAGATTTTTAAATGTGCAAGATGAACACACTGGCCCATTTTCCCTTGTACTAGATGCAGCTATTAATTCGATGTAGGCGTTGCACTTCATGTCGCTTGAGAACGTGGGGTCAAGGCAGTGAACTGTGTTGCTCTCCATGAGTCGAGCATCAGCCACGCTGATGGTGGGCATGACAGTTTCTCTATGATGGCTAAATGAGAACAGTTTCGTATTGAAGGCATTAAAATTTACGAGCCATTTCCTGTCCCAGTTAACCGCTGATTGAAGGTCCTATTTAAGAGCAGCGGCCAAGTTGACTTTGTCAACACTGACGGATTTGGTATTGAGACAGGAGTAAATGGTGGAGTCATCAGCATAAATGCCTACTTGGGAACTGAATTGAAGAAGATCAGAAACAGCATAGGAACCAGGATAGAGCCTTGGGGGGGGGGAACACCCACATTCGTGTGAAAGGATGTGGAAGCGAGACCGTTCAAAACGACCTTCATTTCAAGATTGGATTAAATCAAACAGTCCAAACTCGTAGCCCTGGAGCTTACGTAGAAAACCAGCGTACTACACCCTATCAAACGCTATTGAGATATCTAGAGCCACAGCTTGAGACTTTCCGTTATTATCAAGAGTTTCATGTACATATTCAGTAATGGCTATTAACACATCAGCGGTAAATCTGGCAAAACGGAAGCCATATTGCTTGTTGCAGAGTAGGTGGTGAGAGGTAAAATTCTTAACTACGTCAGTATTGATTAAAGTCTCGAATACTTTGCCGAAAAGCGGTAGGTGACAAATAGTGTGATAGTTAGAAGGGGTCAGAATGTTCCGCAGATTTCTTAAACTTAGGGAATTGCTTAGGAGGATTTCCAACTAGAAAGTTCAACTGTGACTGATTCTAAGTGTCAGCGTCATTTTTCTTTTCATTTTCCTTAAGACACACTCGTATGTTCAGTCCAAAGCATTCTGAGCATCCTTCTGTAGGAATGTATTTCTGTTGTCTTACGTCTTTTTTTTTTTTCATCTGTGAGGTGATTGTTCAGCAGTCCCTACATTAAGGATGATGGATATTACATAATAATCCAGTACTTCTTTTCTTTCTTTGCAACATTTTCTTCTGTTACCTAATCCATATTTTAATTTTGTTCTTACTTTTAACTTGCAGTTGTGTCTGCATGATTCATAAGTGTCAAGAAGATAGATATACAGCGTTATATTAGATTCTTAAAGAGGGAACGCCTGGAATAGTAGATGGATGAACGTGAGAAGTTAGTGTTGTTCGTTTTCAGCTTTTAAATATTGAGGAATCGGAGAGCCGAGTTCGAATTCCAACCGAATCTATTACTTACATGATAATACCCTTGAGAAAGGTATGAATCCTCTTCTCGCCCCCTCCCCACCAAAAAAAAATTATCGGTAAATAGCAGGACAGACCAGATTCTATGGCTTGAATGGTCTACCACAGAAAGAAATAGCAGCTGCGGGAAAAAAAAAATCTGCCTCGTCAGTCATATATCGAAAGATACATGATCGCCTACGCGTGTATTACGCATGGCACACAACTGACTGACTTGGCATAAACGTAAGATTAAATGTCAGGGAGTAAAAAAGACGGAGGGTTATGAATTGGTAATTAAATGAATGTCGTAAACATTTCCAATAATACAAAGAAAATTTTAAAAAATGGTCTTGGCATATAAGTTGGCAACGAATATTAACAAGACCGAAGTCTCCTCTTTACTACACTTGACAATATACTCAATGTAACAGGATTTGCTTAACAGAATTCAGTAACAAAATACGATACCTGACAAAAACGAAGACAACTTAAATATGATTAAATTTAAAGACGACCAGAAAGAATAGACTCGCTGAGTTGAACATGACAAGTGATGAAATTATGAACTTCATAATTATAGCTAATTATATTGATTAAAATTTTAAGCAAGACCAGACTTTACTATCAAATTAGTTTGATTTAAAGAGTTTTTTTTTTTTCTGGTGAAAAATAAAACAAATCACTGATCCAGTAATGTTCAGATAATTTCACAAGAAATCTCATTCTAGATCAATGCAACAAAACAAACGTTGATGCTATTTGTATGCAAGAAGTACATTGTCTTGACAGTGACTATTTTACATTTAATTTTGAGCGATTTCTTTTCTTTTTTTTTTCTTTTTGCATGTTACTTAAAATCAATAAGTATTTTCAGATTGTTAAGATTCTTGGGGATAATAATATCTTACTAAGTCCTACTAATTAACCTATAGTGAGGTTGAGAATAGACGAATTCATACCTTACCACGTGAGTCAATAAAAGTGTTGAGGGGTTCTCCCTTTTTTACACAAATGGACTCACCCAGTATATACATATACGACGACTACTTGAAGACCCGGGAGGAAGACCGAAGAGTCGAGTCCAGAATGACAGAGTAAAAGGTTGTAGGTAACCGGAAGAGGAAGAGTGAGAGTGAGGTAACAGCGTTGTAGGAGTCACAGTGAGCGAGCACGTAGACTCAGTAAGAAGTCATACAGCGATACTTCAATACCAAAGACTGTATATATATATTTTGCTACTAACCCGCATTCCTGGAACTACTAACCTGCATTACCAGTTTGTATTATTACGTCAATAGATTATTTTCATATATTCATTCCTGGCGTTTGTTATTTACTGGTACCGGATTTCAACCCGGAATCCGCAACAAAAATGAACCCGAATATAATTTAAAAACAAATAAAGAGTATTAAACAACTGCGTGATGTCTAGCCTCCTTGAGATAGTAGTGAAGCTGGACAATTTCCCTACAAATGAATAAGAGCCTCGAAATGACAGAGATCGGTTTCTACAAATGGATGCTGAGAACATCAGGGACAGAAAGCGAACAACGTTTTTTTTTAAAAAAAAGAACACTTTCTTAAAAATCAGAAAGTGCACTGTCGTTTTTTTTGTTTGTTCTTATGATGTTAAAAAAAAGAATTCACCTTTTTCCAAAAATTTTTTTTTTATAAATAATTTTAAAATAATTTAAACATTTCTGAAGTTTTAATTGTTGTTTGATTTGCAGTAATTAGCACTTTTGCGTATTTAAAGCAGATTTAAGACTTCAATATTTTGTCATGACAGTTTTTCTAGCGTACACTACTTCGATTAAGCCACGGGTGATGCCTGCCTACGGAAATATCAAACTACGTAATTAAAATTCTTCCAAAAAATATTTTTTTATAAATATAGAAATTGATTAAAATTAGTCATTTTGATGATTACTTAATTATTTTTTTTAACACTATTAAAAAATGTTCTTGCTTGTTTTTTACTTTTTTGTTTTTTAACATAAGGAAAATGAATTTGTTTACAGTGATTTTCTCTTACCCGCTAATTCACTTCAAATGCCGAGTAAGTGGTGTTTCTTTGCGCATAACTGATGTAAATCCGCTTAAATTTATATTACTAGAATATTTTTTACAACACGTCGAGTGTTAAAATTCTTACATCATTTACTATTGTTGACATTATCGTTAACATTTTCTGTCAAGATTTACAAACTCTACATTTCGTTCAAATTCGTAAACCAATCGATGAAATTTGAATAAGCTGATTTGTTTGGAAAATAATTTGGCAAAAAGCCTATTTCGCGGTTTAATTTTTTTTTTTAATTTAACTGAATAGTAAACAATGTTCATCGTAAACAATGTTAAGAATTTCTTTTTTTTTTTTTACTTTTTTACAGTAAAGAATAAATTGTTAGGATTTCTTACTTTTGAGCATGCAACATACAACTGGCTATACGTAAATATTTCTTTCCAGAGTCAAATTCCAGCATTTTGAAGCGTTTGGCCTTGGGATTTTGTCCATAGTTCTCGCAAACTGGAAACTGGATTCTTTATATACATATATATCATTGTTGCAAAATCACCATCTTTAATCTCCGATGATGGCTTATGTAAGCCGAAAGATTAGAAAGGATTAAGAATAAAACATGTATCGACATGATTTTCTTTCGTCTTTCAATGATAATGTTATTAAGCTTATCAGATGTTATGTAAGGATTTTGTTTAAAATGAATAGACAAAACTTGTCTATATTAATGAAACATGTACGAATATATTAAAATATACATAAACCAATATTGCATTTTTACTAAATAAGTATTGTTATTTTAACCATGAACTTGTTTTTCTTTTTCAAATATTTATGTCATGTTTATGTTAAATAATAGAACTTTTAATTTTTCCAAAAAAATGAACGAATATTTATTGTACTAAGCTATACACCCTAAAAAAAACAACTGTACTTTGTACTCCCTTACCTGTTTGTAATTCTTCTCAAAATTTGCTTTTGATCTATCAATGTATGAGTATTTAAAGGATGTGACGGACGGACAGATGGACTAACGGATGTCACAAAATTTTATATATAGACAAATGGAGCAGCTCAAGTATAACCAAAAATGACAAAACCTGCAACATCAAAACACATTTACATGATGGCCAACACTTTAGTATAATTCTATTCTGAGAATTCCCAATCAAAAGAAGAAAGAAAATTCTATTCCTAATCTTACCCCCTCCTCATTACAAAAACTGATGGGAAATAGATGTTGATTTAAATAGACTTTTGTCATGATAATGTATTCTTATCTTGACTATTCGGGGAGAAGGCACAACCTGTGCGTGATCTGTAGTTGAACAAGGCCAGTATGCTCAAACTTTCGGTCACGAATACTTGCAACTTATTGCTATCACAGGCATCGACGACTTCCAAACACTTTCGGCTACCCAATAACTTCGAGCGAATGAATCCTGTAAGTCTTAGCGAGAAGCAGTCTTCTTCGAAGCTTGTGGACTGACACTACAGAATCACAAAGAAATATATAACTAATAACAGGACTTTCAACAACAGCAATTGATTGAATAGCACATGTAAACCAAGAAAAGAATATTGACATTAATAAAGATTTTGCTGTTCCACACTACCTCGAACAAAAGCTTAAGAAGGAAACCTCAATCAATACTGGAAAGAACGATAACAGCTACTGGACTTGGAAACCTATTTTCCTGAAAAATTGTTTTAAGAGAAAGATTTTATAAATTTCAATCGAAATGAATGCCGAATGTTTCCTTATAAGGAAAGTGCTGATATTACCATTCTATAGTTTCAGGCTTGCTACAAGAGTCTCTTCAGGATGATATCAAAAACTTACCGCCTTGATAAATCCTGTGATATCCAAGCCTTGCACTCATGAAGATTCAGGTAGGTAGGCAGCTGGAGCTGGCCGCGTGCTCAGCTCTTAGATGTTGTCAAACTCTTTGTTTTCGGGCAGAGAGGAACCCGGACGAGGCTATGCTGAAGGACAGAGTCTCGTCCGGGGAGGTAAACAGACCCGACCCTGTTTATGCGGAGTCTACGGGCTCGGATTGCCCCACATAAAATTCGGCCTTGTGCCACATCCTATCCCGTGGGAACGTCGGTAAATATTACTAACGTTCTCATCACACGGCTACACGCCTTACTCGTGAACGATTATTAATGTTTAAGCTTACTTTATTTAGATAGAAATTACACGTGCAGTCAGAATCTAACACATCACTCTTGTATTTTCCTGCGGTTCAAGAATTTTTTTTTTACAATGATGAAGCGTCAGAGGTATTAATTAAGCGGAAGGAGTATGTAGTAAAAATGTTTGGCTCTGATTAATGATCATAGCTTATGACTTAAGTCATAGTCTCCCAGACTGGCTACTTACCATTTCTATCGGGTTGTGCCTTAAAAATGATTTCAAGTTTGTTTTGAAAAGCAAAATAGCAATCATGGATTCAAAACTTCACGCTTCTTCCGCATTATTCTAAGACGTGAACATCATTATTGCCAACACAAGTGTGAACGGAAAAGCCAACGCTTCCCTTCCGCCATGGCGGTGATAGCTACTTGAAACTTGTTTGTTAACGTCCGGACATTATCCGTTGTCTTGACAGCCGTCCACTGTCCGATTGCGGAGGTATTAGTAATACCAGGCGCGTCGAGGTTTTCCTGCCCACCTCTTTTACTATTAACTTGCTTGTCATTCGACCTTGCAAACAGACAAGGTGGGGCTGGTTAGATTTAATTCCTCAGTTTATGACAGCCGGTTTCACGAGGTTGTCCCTCACTCAAATACAACAGCTGAGTCGATTACTGCGACAAGCATTTGGATATCAACGTAGACGCCCTGACAATAACATCAGCCGTTTGTTTGTTATGTAAAGTTGACGTTATACATCAATCCGGCCATGTTACTCGTACCCCGTGTTGAAAGTCCACGTATCGGAGACGCCCGGAACATCTGCTCAGCTACACTTCATTATAAGGAAGCGAGTAAATTGATAAACACTTTGACCGCTTATTCCAGCAATTACATGCTAAATCTACTTTTTGGCTCGAGTCCAGTTATTTCCCAATTATGTCTCGCACAGAATTTTCCACTGGTCTATCAGTCACCCTACGCATGCGCATGACGCAGAAAGTCTTGTCCACTACACCGCCCCTTTTTGTCTTTCACCGTCATTTTATTGCATTTTTATGTCCTCACTTTTTTCTTTTTCCTATTGTTCGTGACAGAAGTTCTTCGCTTGTATGGATTCCTTAAGTACGCACAAGATTAATTTTAAATTAACCTCTGTAAATTGAGTGCGGCTTTGATAACGCGGTTAGCAGCAAACTTTCTGACCTTAGCTTACCTATTGGAGAAAGAGTGAAAGGGATTTGTTTTCGATTAATCTGAACAACTTAAGATAATGAAATATAAAACATCTCCTTATTACGTTTTTAAACAAATCTCTTTTCATTAGCTGAATATAAGTTTCTACGTATACGTTTCTTTTACGCAACTATTAGGTTGGTGCAAAAATAATGACGTAATAATGTCGTTTTTTGACGTTAAAATACGTGAAAAAACGACATTATTACGTCATTATTTTTGCACCAACCTAATATTACAGTATATTAAGTAATTTTCAAAAGACTTGCCGTTTATTTATGACCAATAAAGTTTCTTTCGGATCATGAAAATGAAAAAACAAACAGCAACAAAAAAAATAGGAAATGCTTTTTAAAAGTAACATCTTCATAAATACTTTGCTTTAAAATAGAAATAGAAATGCAATTCTAATTAATGCTACTAATTTAGATTGTTAGATTATAATACAGAAAGTGAGAAATTAAAAATATCAAAAACGTGACAAGCATTACAAACTTTTGTTCGCGGTTTCCAACAAAAGTATTCTGTGAATATTTTGAATATAAGACGACCTGCTTAAACTGCAGTTCTAACAAAACGGCAATCATTCATTCAGTTGGTATCTTTTATAAGTCAATCTGGTTCCTCTCATACACACACATTATATATATATATATATATATATATATATATATATGAAAATTTCTCCGATTTAACCGGTAGAGAAGACAATATTTATGAATAAAAATCACAATAGGAAAACTGAAAAAAAAAAAGTTTTTTTTTTTTCGTATTTTGCTTTGATAAAGTCCACATTGGACGAAACGCGTCAGCAATTACCAGTTTTCCTATTGTCATTTTTATTCATAAATATATATATATATATATATATATATATATATTTGAGAACTGGAAATATAAGTTTTCTAGTCGAAAGATATAAATCAGCAGAATGTGGAGAAAGTAAAAGATTTTTTGTTTTGTTTTTTAATCCATGCAATTTTTGTATCGACATTATGTTCTAAAAATTAGGATGGATGATCCCGACAAAATCTGCCAGAATCATAGATCCTAATTTATTAATAAAAAAAGGTGTCTTTAAAAAGTCACTCATTTTCTTTTTTCTTTCTTTTTTAATCAAGAGAAATGACAGCATGGGAAAAATATGATTTCATTATTTAAACATACACAAATACGCGTACAACGCATCTCATTTTTCGCTTTCGGGTCTGATGAAACCTTAGACGGCGAAATGCATAATTGGATATATTTCCGAACCAGTATACGTTCATGAACGTTTTCCAATTGTCAAAAGTTTTAATCTGTGTCGGACTTATATATGCTAATTTTTAAAACACACCCGTATATATATATATATATATATATAAACAATAAGAAATATTAAAAAACTTAAAGTCTTCAGATACACAGGGTTGTATATTAATATTCTTTTGTTTTTATGATTATTTCATTTAGATTTCTCGATTAGTTTCGGCCAACATGGCCATCATCAGGAGAAAAAAACATTTTCCGCTTGCTGTAGCAGTGAACTACAGAAATGAATGTCTTGATGGAGAAAATGAACTTTTGTCTGTAGTTTTCATTTGTTTTTTTTATTTTATTTTTTAACATGAATTTATGTGTGTATATATATATATATATATATATATATATATATATATATATATATATAGTTAGTTAGTTTATGCAAAACTAGGTAATCCGCATGGGTAGACCCAAGTAGGATGATATCCGGAGAGCTCAATGTAAAATTCAGAGCCGATATGTTTGAATAAAAACAGACCACTTTAAGGCCATTTTTCATTTCAACCTTTGGAAGTAAAGTCTGATGATCCAGAACCCTGTTAAAGGGGTTATGGTGAAATAACTTATTACATGGAACCTCAAAGTGGTCTGTTTTTATTCAAACAATATATATATATATATATATATATATATATATATATATATATATATATATACCGAACTCTTCAATGATGTATTGAGCTTTTCCTTTGAGATATATATATATATATATATATATATATATATATATATATATATATGCATAACATATATTATTAAATATAACAGACAATGAATGTATATCACGTCTGACCATGAGCCGTTTTAACGTTCGTATATTTGCTTTAATTTCGAGTGAAAATTGTCCAAAATTTGGATATGTTTTATTAAGTTGTTCCTTGATTTAAGCTTTCGGCTCACATGGGCCATCTTCAGAATGGTTATACGGACATTTTAACAAAGATATTCACCATCGAAGATCATATTTTGTTAAGTTGACATAGGAGATTGCTATGTGACGATAACGGTCGCGGAATAGCAGCCGCAGGTCGTAAGTTCAAGATGCGGTTTTATGAAGTTTTATCATCCGAGAGGCCGAAATATTAACAACACAACCATATGTCTAGATGCAATGTACTGTACTGTACTGTACTGATGCGGCATTCACCCTGGGCGGATTGAGCCGGCTTCTTCCTGTTATGAGAAGAAGATTCTTGGGATAAATTACGGAAGTAGGGTACCCAGGCCTACTCGGATAACGTTCTTGCTTGCCGCGGGGTTCCCACAGACGCAGAGACAGGAACGACCAGAAGCCGCCGGTTACCGATGCAGACGCTCCTTGGATTTTCACCAGAACCCTTGTTAGCCGGCGTGTGGGTCAGACCTGTCCGCCTTGGGTGGCCCTACCAGGAACGAAGTTCCGGGCGGCATAGCTCTGACACTACCGTTTACACCCCCCACCGACTGTGAGGTAAGGGTTGGACTTTGGATGCAATGTAATGTGTTGTGACTAGCTATGTCAATCAGCTCAAGTCCAACTTAATTTGTTCAAATCTTATTCGGGTTCATTTACATAAACTAACGCGTAAATGCCCTTGGGTAAGGTATGAATCCATCTTCACTACCCCTAGCTATAATTTATTTATGAAGGTTTCTTTCTGGAAAAATCATTATTACTGTTATTATAAAAGAACAAATTGTTAATGCAATATTTATTCACACAAAAAATGATTCTTACAATCCAAAAATTGTTCCAACTTTATATAATGCACGAAGATTTGATAAACCTGAAAAAACAACTTTTTTTTTGTATTAAGCATTTCACGCCAGGCAAGGCGAGTGTGCCACTACCACGCAAGGGATTACAGAGAGTGGGGGCATGAGTAAAGAGGAGTGATAGAAGAAATGATAAAGAGAAGAACGGGTAATTAGATCAAAGTATCTAAAGATGTCGATTGACATTGCATTTGAATAATTGAAGGTTATAGCTATCAGGGAAGCAAGTAAGAGGAAGGGAGTTCCACAGACGGGAAGTGCGAAATAAGAAGCAGTTGGAGTAGAAGAGACGGCTACATTTAAGAGTTCCAGCAGCGAAAGGGTGAGCTGAGAAGTCAACGTTGTAGCACGCTTAAATTCCTGCTCGTCGGAGCAGTTGCCGTGAAAATGTTTGTAGAAAAGACAGAGGGAAGCAACGACAGGTCTGTGAGAAAGTGACTAGACGAGATGCCAGATCCGGACCAGTCATATTGCATATACGTCTCGGGATTTTGTCGAGGACCTTGAGACAAACAGCAAGGGCTCCAGACCATATATGGCAGCAGTATTCCATGCAAAGACGAATGGTTGATTTATAGACTTGAAGGATAGACTCACGCGAGAAAAAACTTTTCACATTTATCTTTATAATATTTTTCAAATCAATTTATCGGTGCAGTAATCGAGAAACATAACCACGCTGAAAGTGCACATCATTGAAATTCGGTGTTGCTGTTCTTTACTAAGGAATTATTTATATATTTTATATGCAAGTTCTGTAAGCTAATTAGGACAGAATATTATTAATCACTAGTTCTACATTTTTATTTATCTCATGACTAAGACTGAAGATTTTTTTTAAATATGTACGGATTTCAATCAGACGAAAGAATTTGACACTATTTGTATCTAATACATTGGCATTAGACATTCGACTCTTATACGAGTATTTACTGGGTTTGTAAGTTTCATTTAAATATGTAAAGTTTTAAATTTCGAAGCCACTGATTTCCCATTTTAGTTTAAATGGATGCGTAAATCTAATGTACGTTTCTCCAAGATATACAAGATACACATCAACTTTAGTTCATGAGCCAGAATTTTAAACCCTATCTTTACCCCGAAGTGAATTTATTGTTCAGGGCGTTGTTCGTGTATCACGCGCTCATCGTTTAACGAGAGTGAGTACCTTGCCGAATGAAATATATCAGGAAACATTTTATCAGCCATCATTATTTTTGTTGGGCGTTAAGAATATTCAGCCGTCGTTTCATGTTAGGGTGTGTTTGCTCGATTTTGCTGAACCCAGCATTTGTAGCAGGGTCATTTCGTACAAATGTTAGAACAACAATAAAAAACTTGAAGCGATAGCAAAATGTGCAGATTAAATAACAACGAGCAAGGAGCTTCTAATCATGTCACTCATTTTTCTCCATCCATCTCTGTCTCATTCGTTCGCTTTGTTCATTATATATATATATATATATATATATATATATGCGCAACATATACACACTCACTTATATGTATACACATATACGTATATATACACAACACATATACACTCACATATATGTACACACATATACAAATATATATATATATGTATATATATATACACACACACATATATATAATCACATATATGCACACACACACACACATATATATATATATATATATATATATATCACATATATATATATAATCACACACACACACACGTATATATATATAATCACATATATATATATAATCACACACACACACATATATATATATATAATCACATATATGCACACACACACATATATATATAATCACATATATGCACACACACACACATATATATATATAATCACATATATGCACACACACACACATATATAATCACATATATGCACACACACACACACATATATATAATCACATATATGCACACACACACACACATATATATAATCACATATATGCACACACACACACATATATATATAATCACATATATGCACACACACACACACATATATATAATCACATATATGCACACACACACACACATATATATATAATCACATATATGCACACACACACACACATATATATATAATCACATATATGCACACACACACATATATATATATATATATATAAATCACATATATGCACACACACACACATATATAATCACATATATGCACACACACACATATATATATATATATATATATAAATCACATATATGCACACACACACACACACATATATAATCACATATATGCACACAAATATATATATATATATATATATATATATATATATATATATATATATATATAAAACGAAATTGCTCTCCGTTAATCATCTGAGAGAACCCTTCCTGCCTCCTATCAGCATGGCTAAGGATGATCTCCAGGACAGTGACTCGTGCCTTCTCGGTCTAACATTTTCCACCGACATGAAGTGGAAATATCTATCGAATTAATTACTAGATTTCTGTTTCGTACTAGACAATTTTTCTCGTCCGAATCTTTCTTATATGCTTACAAGTCTACCATTCGTCCATGCTTACAATATTGCTGCCAGATAAGGTCTGGTGATCCTGCTATATATTTTGACATCCTTGATAAAATAAAAAGAAGAATTAACAATCTCATTGGTCCCGTCATCTACACTTTAGTGACCTTTCCCCGCCATAATGTCGCTTCTCCTGTTCTTCTATTAATACGTTCTTGGTAATTGCTCTGACGTATTCTTCTGTGGTACCTCGATTCTATAAATTTAAGCTCAGTACTAGATTGGCGATAAGATCTCACCATTTTACTGTTAAATATCTATATGTAACCCTAAGTTCTATGCTTACAGTTTCTTTTTTTTCACTCGTCGCTTGTGAAAATTGCTGCCGTTTTCTTGCTTTCCAGTGAACTTTGATCTTCAAAAATTTAAATGCACTTTCAACCGTTCCCTTCTCTTTTCTTAATATTTCTTCATTCATTGTTCTCGCTTCTTAATAATGTTTTCTTATATTATTTCACAATCATTAACTCCCTGAGTCATAGTGAATTTGATGGCTTGTTTTGTTAGACATTGAATTGTATCACTTCATGTCTTCCATAAACTTATCTGACTTCCGTTAACCTGATAAATATTGATGAACTTTCCTATACATAATGATTTTTGCTCTTCTATATAAATACTTGTTACAAAATAAAATCCTTACATTTGCCTTGATAAACTCTCTCAGACGAAAGTTTTCCTTTTGTCTTTATTCATAATAATTTACAGATATACTCTCATCATATATATATATATATATATATATATATATATATAAATAGAGTAAGTACGACAATTATTGAATGTATTTTCTGTTTATACGTTATTTTTAAAGATATAAGCTATTTAAATAAAAGTTGTTTATAATTAAACAGTATTAATTACATTTACCAGCCTGAATGTTCGAGAAATTTCGTACATACTACGCGATCTTCTGACAGGAATCGAACCTGTAACCCTTATATCAGCCGTCATATAGCCTGATGTGCCGTTACCATTCAGCCACAGAGAAGCGTCTTGGTTAGCAAAGTCCGAATTACTGTTTATAAACACACATCTTCGACGATTTTCACACTTTCGCTTTGATTGCCAGCCAGATTAGGAGAATGCAAACATTAAATTCAAAACCTCTTATTGTTTAGGGGTGGCCTTCCCGTATAATAAAAACTTACTTGCAAGGGAAACCGCAGCAGGAAATTTTAGTTTGATGAGGTTGTGGTCCCGCATTCCACAGGGCAGTCTCTCGGGTTAATACACGATACAAAAATATCGAGTCTTTTTTAATTCCGATTTAAATTAAAGAACATTCGGCTGATAAAAATATGACCATTTTTGCTTTAGAATCTAAAAATATATCCCTTTGCTGCAGTTTTCTGCATAAATTCTAATTTATTTGACGATGTATTATATTCGTTATTGATGCGATTGTGATCGACGAAGTCTGTGAATCATTGAAATCCTACTAAATTCCACACGCACATCTTTCTTCTCCCTTCTATCTCCATGCTCACATATAACATGCCATTGTTGAAATAACAAAATTTTCTCGAGGGCACAAAAAGCATTCCTGGTCATATGCCATTTATATCGGAGGACCACGCTCCTGCACGCACGCCACAGACAAATACTTTCTTCATTTTTTTTTTCGTAGTATGTTCTCTGTTGAATAAAAGAGAACTGAAGCTAAGCAGGGAGCAAACCGAAAGAGTATCAACATAAATTGATCAATGACTTCATGGCTACTATCACTTTTATCACAATCGATCGAAGCATTTGTTTGCGATCGTGATTGAGAGCAACAACAGACTCGACGTCGCCATCTTGGACCTTTGGCGGGAAAGGCTTAGGAATATTTTCTAAAAGTTCAGAGTGAGAGTACCCGAACATGTTTTGATGTTTGAGACAAGTTGGCTTGCGTTCAGTTAAGACGAAAGCATTGAACATTAAAAAAACATACACACATTGTTGGTATCAATATTATTATTAGTAGTAGTAGTAGTAGTAGTAATATTCGTTATTTACGTTTTTGTATAGTTTTATCTTTTATTCACTGCTTATTTCCAGAGTTTCATCTTGCCTTTATTAGTAACATTTGTTATTATTTGTTTACACGTTATTAAATTCTTTTTTATTTCTTATCGCTTTTCTTTCTCTTTCTATATAACGTTTCTTCAGTTTTACATACTTGTTTTTAGATTTCTTGCTTTTTAATTTTTTTTCTAATTCTTGTTCTTTCTTGTCTGGAGGTCTGAGATTAAAATCTTTCATTGTTCTGTACATAATTCACTGTATCGCCTTTAGCGTTATTAAAACAATATTTCGGTCGGTAAATGTTTCTGCTTTTCGGAGGTGCATATAGATTATACAAAACATACGTCATTTGAACAGGTGTATCCTTTGTTTTCTGTTTTCACATTTGGTTTCTTCTGACCCATTTTCACTAGCCGCTTGCATCTTAGTCGCATTAACGCCTTACTTGGGGATGAAATGATTGAAACAAAGCCTGGAGAAATGCAAACTCTTTAGTTAGCTGAAGCGAATAGTAAAACGATCCAGTCGCAATTACGTATAATATATAGACTAACATATGGAATTCAAACACTTCTCTTACTCTTTCTTCCTATATTTCTTCGTGCTATTATCAGTCATACTTTTTCATTTGTTTTAATAATTAAATAGCTGTTACATCATTATTAATTATGCATTTGAATCTTCACGACAGACGTCTGGTGATTTCGCTGAGAATCAGGCAGCTGAATGCATTTAGAGAGACATTTAATTATGGCATGTCATGCAGTATAAATAGAATAATGGCGCAATGACTAAATAGCATCTTGGCTTCTTTTTTAAGCCAATATTTATTGATCAGCGGTTCCGAAACGCAAGAGAAGAAAATGGACCTAAATAATTAAGGTGGACATATGAATCAAAAAAATATTCTTCAAAAGACGGTGTTATTTTGTATTAAGAATTAATATTTGCTGATATTTTTACATATATCAAAATTTACATATATATATGCTCACATCTGTGCATCTCTCTCTCTCTCTCTTTTATATATATATATATATATATATATATATATATATATATATATATAAAATATTCTCAGAGTTAACCTATAGAAAAGACAATATTTATAAATATAAATGACTTTAGGAAAACTGTAGTTATTGCTGACGCGTTTCGTCCAATGTGGACTTTATAAAAGCAAAAAACGAAATTTCGTTTTTTTTTGCTTTGATAAAGTCCACATCGGACGGAACGCGTCAGCACAACTACAGTTTTCCTAAAGTCATTTATATATATATATATATATATATATATATATATATATATATATATATATATACACAACACAAAGCAAACATATAGTGGACACTCCCATCGTATTCGATGTATGAGGGTCAAGCAGCTCAGTTCCAAGGAACCGACAGCCAGACATCAGCACATATGATTGATTAGAGTGGTGAAGGCTTTGTGCAGAATCAACCACATTTTGAAGGAACGAATGCAGAGACCTTGTGCACTACATGCCACAAGTTCCCCAAACGACCCACCGCAGGTTTTGAATTCAGAGTTGTCCTACTCCTAGAACAGTTGCCATGCAAATCTATAGAACCCAGTCCGTCCTGCTAGTTACGCATAGCTGGAGGGAGAAGAAGAGGATTCACACCTTTCCCAAGGGTATTAGCACGTAAGTGAATTATATATATATATATATATATATATATATATATATATATTATATATATTTAAAAAAACAAACAAATCTTGCACAATACAAAGCAAAAATATTTTCTAAGGGTTTATGAATGCAGACAATCCTGAAATATTAGAAAGTTTATATTGAAATATTCGTCGGGAACCTGGAAAATGATCAAAAACCGAGAATATATATATATATATATATATATATAAAGAAATATAATGTAGTGGTTCCAACGAGAGAAAAGTATGTATATTAAAAAGAAGAGAAGAGAGGCGCCGCAAACATTTTTGGTTGTAATGTGGATTTATTTAGAAAAAATATTATGCTTTGTTTTACATAATTTTACTATATATATATATAGGCAATAATTACAGATAGATGAGTAGATATATATATGCAATAATTACAGATAGATATAAATTTTACATATAAATATATGTATTTGTGTATATGCATGTATGTATCGGCAATAATTATTAATAGAAGAATAGCATAGACATTACATAGGAATAGTATTGATCAAGGTTGTTTTCTTTTAAAATATGTCAACATTTGCTAGCTATTTAATACCGAATGTTTCTGTCTGAAGCAGCCAATGACGCTCGAACTCACTACGCATTATTAATGCACAACCAGATGAGCCTCGCTAACCTAAATAACACTGAACTTGCGGATATATCACGTTGACCCTCCGCTTCTCGCAAGATCACCTAAGTTATGTAATGTCAAGTCTTGCCAGTATCTCTATGGGTGCCGCTTAGAAATACCAGATGCTTTAAACTTGGATGTGCGGGTGGTGCAATGGATAACGGCTCGGAATTGGACTTTGGCGTGTTGAGTTCCAATTCCAGTCGAGGTCTTTATATTCACTTACGCGCAGATATCATTGAAAAATGTATGAAGGTACATCTTCTCTAAACTATGGGTTAATTAGTAGAATTTCTAATAAGAAATCCTTATTATCTCCAAATATTATTAGAATCTAAAATATTTTCTTGCTTTAAATAAGCTACAAAAGGTTGATAAGCCGTAAAATACAAATCAATCAAAACAAAATGATATTGACGTATTAGCATCTAGACAGACAAAAGACCGGCAACGATTATACAATATTTTGGTAGACAGCATTAACGTTTCTTTGCCGAGAAGGACTACAAGTTTTCTGCTGCAAAAGTCCTTTTGTGCTGTGCAGATGTTGCGAACAGAAGAAAATGTTTTTCCAAAGTCCATCCTGTTCATTGAAATCGTTTTTGACCAATGGAGTAATAGAGGACGTTACAGAAAAGAAACAGGAATTAAACTTTAGAATCGATATCCGCCATTTGACAATAGTAGTTGACGACAGTGGGACATGATGTCATCGGGCATTCTTGTTAGTTTTGTTATCAAAACAGTGTCAGAACAGATTAAAAAAAAAGGTTTCCTTTTGCCAGACCTTCCCTGACAGTTATAGAGAGAAAATATACCTTTTGCATGCAGGTCTTGTTGGACTAACAGTAGGAAATGTTTTGTAGATCTTCTTTCGCGAGGTTATTCCATAAGTTATCTAAAGTAAACCACATCCATGTAGACGTGAAAAATAAACTAACCCAGTAGATTTAAAATAATGGTTAAGTTTGAAGTTCAATGAAGGCTTCCAGTATCAAGACACCTTAAAGCGGGTGAGTACAATAAACGATAGTAAAAATAAGATGATAGTCAAAAACAAATATGAGGATATTAGTTTGCCATTAAATAATATGAATAATAATGACTTCTCATCACAGAAATTCAGACATTATGTATTCCTCTTAATTCGTATTTTCCATAAAGTTTCTCGTCTATACTGTTTTATTAGAAGCCGTACGAGTCAAAAGTAAATTCAATAATAAATCATACCAGGCAATAAAAAAATAATAAAAATGGCACGAATCCGAACAAAGACATTGTTTTGACTCAAGCCATGTGGAATGAAATAAAAAAAGAAAAGAAAGAGCACCTCTTCAGGACCAAACTGTGTCTTTGAAGTTAAATTTTCAGTTTATTGCAGCTTCTTTTCTTTGAAATAAGACAGCAAGTTTTGCCTATTATTAGACTCTTCACACTGCAATTGTGATTGAAGACTTCAGAGAAATTCCTGCAGACAAAATTCCTCAGACACCATGGTGCCTGAATGTCACGCCAAGTCGTTCAAACTTTTGTGCCAAAATCTGGAGGGAAAAAACAACGTTATAACGAATATAACGCAATAGTTATCGCTATTATTTCAGGCTTTCGTAATTAAATTTTTCCATACGTAAACAAAAGCAAATAACAAAAGACAAAAAAATGACCGTTATTCTTCGTTTCAAACTTAAAAGAAAAAGCAATAAAACTTCAGCTAAAATCTGAAGAACTGTAAACGCTCTTCAGATTGCTTATCGAAGAATACATCATCTTTAATATTAATAATATTATTATTAAAGACAATAATAGGCAATAAGTGGACCAGCGACTAAAGTTTTGATAGATATTTTGTTTTCGTTGAAGACGAAGAGATTTGAAGCATTGTGAAGTAGCTGTTAGACATTTTATCCACTCACAATAAGAGGAAAATAATTGCATAATATGCGCGCCCATAATATTACAACGCTATGGCGACTCTATCACTGAACTTAAATTTTGTTTTCTTTTTACTAAATTTCAATATAGCATATGAGAGAACATAAGTTGAGTGCCATGAACAATTACTTAAACAATAATTCCGTTTTGATATCAGGCTAAATCGCATTCTCGAGATAAAATTTGCATTATCCAATACATTGAATTCAAAGCGATGAACAGACATCTAGTTAACCGTAATAAAGAGTATATATATATATATATATATATATATATATATATTAGGATAGGGATTCAAAATTATTCGAAAATGGTATTGAAAACAGTGAAAAGCAATACACTTTCCTGGAAGCAGATGACGAGATACATCATAAAAATATTTTCCTGCATTTTCTATATTATTCAAGGAAAAACGTGTAGATATCAGGAAAGCAATTATAGCAAAAGCCGGCCGAACGTAGTGGGCGGAATATCGCTCGAGATATTTCTGTCATGGATCTTCTTACGTAAACATTAAATCGGACAGGGATCGTAGATTGTAATAAAGGCATGAACTGCAATGATTTCCCGAGGCAAATATTTTGTCATTATAGCGTGTAGCAAATCATATTCCTGTTCCAAATGCTTAATGGGTGCTTTTATCCAAACAAACATTTTTTAAGCATTCTCATTTTAGTTTTGTGCAAATTTCAACGAAGACCGCAAAACGTTGATTACAAGCAGTACGCTTACTGACATTTATAGTAAACTAACCAGCTTTACTGGGTACTAATCAGAAGTTCGACTTTGCATAAATACTTCACACACACACATATATATATATATATATATATATATATATATGTGTGTGTGTGTGTGTGTGTGTGTGTGTAGAATATATAGAAAGTAGGAAAGAACTCGTTATGCAAATAATCCAAAGTTCTTTAGTATTTTTGCTATTATTTTTTAAAAATAGTGCTCGATACAAAAGTAGAGCATAAATATAATTAAATTATATATATATATATATATATATATATATATATATATATATATATATATATATATATAAAAAAACTTTTCATCTTGAATGTTTGTGCTTAACGAAATATACTGCAGTAACCACAACCAAAGGGAGAGAAAGATTGAAACTAATTTGAAAAACAAGAGAAACACGAGTTTTTTTTACTTAACGAAGAATAACCGTCCATAGATTACAAAATTTGATCATTGCACTTGAGGAAAATTTCTCTTTCTGCCCAAGCTTCCGAAACTGTGTTCATGAAAATGAATGATTATATAAATACTTTAAAATAAATAAATATTTAAAATATGAAAAGAATTTTTTTTCATATAGAAAGGTGGACCCATAAGTACAACGCCGGACACGTACCTATTCGTTGAATTTAGAAATTAAATTTTCACCGTGCAATATAGGATCTATGATTGATATTCCTTGCTGAATTAAGTGCATTTACAAGGCAGAAGATTATGTTGAAAATATATTGTGTAAAACAAATATTTGTTATCATTAAGCTATAAGCATCAATACAGCGAACGGTTCGGTTTAACTCTCTGTCTACGGACGAAGAGGAACCCGAAGGAGGCTACGCCGAAGGGCGGAGTCACCTTCGGGGAGGTAAAACCGGCCCTGAACCCGTTTATACGGGTTCAAATGGGCTATTTTTTGGCCGAGCCTAATGGCTCGGAAATGCCCACGTTAAAAAGGCCTTGTGCCACATGACACCCTCGTGGGGGGGTGACTGAATATTATACGTATATGTGTATGTATTTTTTCAAATTTCCTATATTTCTATGGAAGAATACGCAATATCGGAGACAAAACACACGCACACACACACACACACATATATATATATATATATATATATATATATATATATATATATATATATATATTGGCCGACCATTCTTATTAGAGTATACATAAGTTGCGCTCAGATATATGCCAACGTTTGCGGGCTGTCTTCTTTGACATTAGTTAATGTGGTAGGGAAATTAATTGATGATATCACAAAACATTGTTGACAGTGCATTCTGTACCATTGATGCCCAAGTGATTTGCCAGAAAGAAATCTTAGAAAACGGTAAACGAGTAAATGGTAGAAGGAAAAAGAAAAAAAGGAGAAAAGGAAGAAGAAAAAGGAGAAAAGGAAGAAGAAAAAGGAGAAAAGGAAGAAGAAAAAAAGGAGAAAAAGAAGGAGAAAAGGGTGAAGAAAAAGAGGAAGAAGAAATTCTCTTAGGTCAGATGAGATTGTTACAAATCAAGGAATACTGTTCGACAGTAAGACGCCCTAATTATTAATTTATTAAACCTATCAGTGACCAACATAAAATACGTTGTTAATTATAAAAATATATATCCAGTATTATAGTTTTCTAAAACATTCACCATTACTCATAGCTTTCTAAAAACATCTGTTATTAGTTATAAATTTCTACCTATTACACATTAATGTCCATTTTTATGAAGGGGAAGCATTAATGGTTTATTCTTGTCGGTGAAGTTCAGCTTAGACGACCCTAACGGGTTACATGACTTTTCACCATGATAGACTGTGGAACGCGGCCAAAGGAGCATCAGAATGGTTCAGCTACAATTCGAATGACTGCATGATGATGCAGCGAGCATGGCCAACGGACTCACAATAGTGATCCTAGAGGTTATATCAAAAACAATTTGAAAGTTTGAAGCAGATACACACACAGAATTTGATAGAGGCAGCTCCAAACAGTAGCCTGAAGAAGGTGGGAAATATTAGGGATAATGTGACCAATATACAACCAGAATTCGTCACAGCCTGCGTAACACACATAGGAGAAGACAATTGCACTTTGACATATATCATAAATATCGACATAGGCCGCATCAAGTTTCTTCCGAATTGCTCTATTTGCAGAGTCGCTGATAATACTTTGCTCGTTTTCTTCATTTTCTATGGACACCGCGACATTAATAAGCTATAAAAAGGCCCGTCCACTGTTCACGCAAGAAACGCATTCATTATCTATTAACAGCTGGAGATAAACGCATCGATTAAAACAAGCAATAATCTGGAGGTCTAATAAACAACATTACGAACACAACAGGTGAAATAATTTTTTTCAATTAACGTTCAATGTTCTGGCTATTATATGGACCTGCACACTTATTATTGGTGCCGGCGGGAAGATGCGTAACTATAATAACTAAAATATGAAGCAACCTTTGAAAAAAGAGAGAAAGAAAAAGAAAGAAAAAATGAAAGAATGAAAAAAGAAAAAGAAATAAAGAAAGAAAAACAAAGGAAGGACACCACAAAGGAAGGAAAGACACCACAAAGAAAGGAAAGACACCACAAAGGAAGGAAAGACACCACAAAGGAAGGAAAGACACCACAAAGAAAGGAAGAAATAAAACAAAGAAAGGAAATAAAAACTGAAAGAAAAAAGTAAGTTAAAAGCAAAGAAAGGAAAAGAAAAAAGAAAAATTAAAATAGGACAATAAAAGAAAGAAAGAAAAAGAGACAGAGAGAATAAATAAAAAGAAAAAAGAAGACAGAAAGAATACATCCAGGAAATAAAGAAAATGATGTAGATAGGATAAATAGAAAGAAAGGATAAATCCAGAAATGAAAGAACATGAGAAAGAAAGTATAAGAAATAAACGTTGCCTTCCTTAGTTTGATATTGGCTTCTCTATTTAGAGGAAGTAACGTCTAAATATTCAGTCTTTATGGAGAAATCTACGTCCACTGGCATAACTGACAAAGAATTCAAAAGAAGGCAGTACCATTTTCTGGGATAATGCTTAATAATAGGAGATTTAAATTTCACCCATGACGCCAGATATTTTTTCAAACGAAATTCACTGTCCATTATTTTTATTTTGCTAATTACTTTAGTACATGTCTCTTAATATTTACTAATATTTTTTATAATGAATTTGACCCACACAAAGCAGAAGGTTTACTGTTTAAATTATGATGATGATGATGATGAATGACGTGTAAAAGTGCATGTGGTAGAAAGTGACATAATTACCAATCCTTGACTAGAAGAGGTTAAGATTATAAAACACAGGGAGCACCCACATGGGAGTCTGTTCCACAAAGTAACATTTTTTGGGAGGAGAAATTTGAGTTGAATCTTTTACTTACACTTAGAACACGGAAGAATTTAAACTATTTCGACTCTGTAGAAGTTGTATGACGTTTGCTAGTTGTAAAGGTCTGAACAGGTGGAACTAAAGAATGTAGATCATCTGAACATTTTTCATGGGAATTATCTAAAAGAGTGAATGATGGACAATCTCCTCAAAGATGAAGAAGGGACTTGAAGCGACAGAAACGTGGTTCTACGGAAAGATGCTGAGGATACTATGGACTGAACACACGTGAGCAATGACGAGATTTAGGAGAAAAAGGAAACTTATTCTTATCACCAGGGAGAGGCAATTGAAATTTCTGGGGTACGTAATGAAGAAAGAGGGCTTGGAAAACAAGATCCTCACAAGACAGATGGAGGGAAAGAGCAAAGCAGTGCGAAACATACTTGATGAGTTTGAGTAAATGATTGTAGATCAGGACTTGGGAGAAATAGCACAAAGGTAACATTTATTAAGAGTTACAAGGAACAGGAAGATGTGGAGCGTCATGATCGTCTACACTCTGAAGGGACACGGCACATAAAAGAAGAACTCAAAGATATTTTATAGGTGAAAGAAACTGCATTGTACCGAATAGTGAATAAATGTCTGCCTGTAAAATCAGTATTTCGAACATCTTAAGGCTTGAACGCTGAACTCTGTTTACATTGACACTTGCTAAATCCCATGACCAGCTTTTAATATATGATTCTAGCCAACCTAAAGCAGCAAGAAGGTATTTTTTTATAAAGACCATCATTTTATATCAAATTAGTGGTTCGGTCTACGTCTGAATATTTAATCACTGTAAAGCAGTAAATATTGAATAATTTCCTGGCAGATGAAATGGAGACTTGAAGCAATAAAAATATGGTCCTATAGAAAGTTAGTTTATTTTGTTTAGCGGTTTATTTAATGCCGACATCTGAGTATTTCGAACACAATTTTATGGCTTCAAATACAGATATATGTATTGTTGGTAAT